>JAUMHP010000043.1:11137368-11165026 GCA_032361065.1 Enteromius trimaculatus
TTTGTGAATAATAATCATTGCTTTAGGTTTTGTTTATATAATTTGAATGGTGATTAATGTACGTCACATAGTTCTAAAAGTATTATTTATTATTGTCATATCTTACAGTGAAGCACTTAATCAGTGTGCAGCTGACTGAGAGCTTTGCACAGACTGTTTTGTAAACAACGCTGGGTGGCGTAAGTCGACGTGTTATTCACCTTTGACATAATAGTAACCCATTCAAGTTATTCCAATGCCAAAATACATGCAATGATAAACGCGGACAAGTCTAACTCATACAGTGAACAAACTATTAATAATCAACTCACCCTATTACATAATTCATAAGAACCCCAAGAAACTAGCATTTCATTTCTTTATGATTCATGCATGCAAATATTTTTTGTGGAAATATTTATAGTTCTTTTTTATTATTATTTAATTAAATTTTATTTATTGGTAATATCTGTTGGGACAAAGTAAATAACATTACTTTGTAATAAAAAGGTGTGTTATAAAAAGCCTCTGCTTTAAAGCCTCAGTACGCATGCTCAGTTTTCTACAGCGGCTCTGCATCAGGAGCGATGTCGGACAGAGACTGTTCTGAGTTCAGTCTGCTGCTGCTGAGCTGGGAAGACCTGGGGAAACCGGAATAGTATCACATTTCAGACGATTCAGACTTGGCGAACCAGTTCATCAAGTTTACTATGTAAGTTAGTCTCAAAATATCGATTCGTCCAGGAAGCGATCATCTTTAGGTAACACACACACGCGTGATTCTCTATCTCTGATGATTTTATGACTTTAGAAACTGCTTAAGTTACTCGAGTGTCAGCCTGTGCAGGGACCAGACATCATTTAAATCTGCTGTATAAGTACACCCATAAGTAAACGTTTATTGCGGAGCTGTAGCATGGCTTGTGTTCCGCGTTATGTCAACAAAGTTGCCATCGTTACCGGGGGCACTAGAGGCATCGGAAGGGGCATCGTTAAAGTGTTTGGTAAGGGTTTATAATATTGATTTTTCCGTTAAGTAATCGAAAGTAAAGTAAGTCAAATGGATTTCGTGTTTGTTTTGCAGTGCAAAACGGAGCCAAAGTTGTGTTCTGCGCAAAAGAAAGTATGTGATTGATTTAAGCTGCCTTTTAAATAACTTATACGTCTGTTTCGCCAATAAATGCAGCGTTTCCTTTTTTTTCCCGGTCGTCAGCTGAGCTGTCTGCTGGTCAGTCTCTCGAGTCTGCTCTGAACACGGAAGGACCGGGCTCGTGCGCGTTTGTGTCATGTGACGTGACAAAAGAGGACAACATCAAGGTATTTATTTGATTATTTCTGCTTAAACTTGTATTTACATGAGAGCAACTGCATAGGAAACTGATACAAAATAATTAATTAGTAGTTCAGCATTTATTTATTCAATTTTTGAAACGGTTTTCATGTAAAACTTCGGTAATAATATGAAATGTATATGTGTATAATAATTTTTTTTTTTTGTGGGTTAGGCTTTTAAAAATAGACTAAGTATAATTACGATGTAGTTACATTTATATACATGATGACTTTTTTCAAAACAAATATGTCGTACAGTTTTAAATGTGAGTTTCTTTAAACTTAATGTCATATAATGTCATCTTGAAGCGATTAATCGATGTGACGATTGAGAAGTTTGGACAAATAGACTGTTTGGTGAACAACGCTGGGTGGCGTAAGTCAAAGACTTTTTTCTCCTTCTTTATTTTTTTGTACTTTTTATGTGTTATACATTTTTTTATTTTACCAATGGACCTTTGGGATTAATTTGGAGAAAATCATATTTACGAAAAATAAACAAATAATACAAAATAGTAATAAAAAATGCATGTATAATTTGTCTAATAAATTAAATAAATAGTTGTCTATATAAATCCCCAATCAGACCCCCCTCACAAGACCACAGATGAAACCACTGCGGACGAGTTTAGAGACCTGTTTAATCTGAACGTCATCAGTTACTTCCTCACTTCAAAGGTACGTAAGTGACATGAAAGCCTTTGGTCTGTTATCTTGTACAGAACAACTCTTTGTAAACCTCTTTTTTCATTACTTCGGTGCAGTATGCGCTGCCATATCTGCGTAAAGCACAAGGAAACATTATCAATTTGGCCAGCCTCGTCGCCTCAATAGGTCAGAAAGATGCAGCTCCATATGTGGCAACCAAGGTGCGTTTCTCTGCTTGTTCTAAGTGCTTTACTTAATCGTCTTACAAGTTAGAATTAACTGTAATACTCACATGTGTGCACAAGGGGGCGATCACTGCCATGACTAGAGCAATGGCTGTGGATGAGAGTCGCTATCAAGTGAGAGTGAACTGGTGAGTGACATTAGCCCCAGTCCCACTGACATCTACGTCTTTTACTTTTTAATTTATATCGTTAGAATTTTCTCAATTTCAGATCCAATGTTTATTAACATTCAAACTCTTTTATAGCATCTCTCCTGGCAATGTAATGACGCCCTTGTGGGAGGAGCTTGCTGGCCAAACAGAAGACTCTGCTGCCACTATTAAAGGGGGAGAAAATGCTCAAGTAGGTATTCATCAGGCTAAATCCTCAATGGTGTTCTGCTGAATATGTTATAGTAACATGTTTCTACTCAACAGCTGATTGGCCGAATGGGAACAGAGACCGAGAGTGGATTAGCTGCCCTCTTCTTGGCAGCTGATGCCACTTTCTGTACTGGGATAGATTTGTTTTTGAGCGGAGGAGCTGAATTGAACTACAGTTTCAAAAGCCAAATTCCATAACGGGACAGTGATGAAAAGGCCCCTGAAATGATAATATGACTTCATTCCTCGTCTCAGACAGCTTGTTTCATGCTGCTTCTCAGTGCAACTATTTGAAGACTAAATCATTGCACCATTTTAAATCATTGTATGAAATTATTTGCATGAATTTTATTTGTGAGTGAGTTTACAAGAATAGTTCACCCAAAAATGAAAATCCTGTCATCGTTTACTCAACCCTGAAGTAGCTCTAAATCTGTATGAATTTCTCTGTTTTGCAGAACACAAAGGAAGATATTTTGTAAAGTTTGTAACCAGGCTGTTTTGGTCACTTTTGACTTTCGTTGTAGGAAAACCAAATACTATGTTGAACCAAAGCAGCCTGGTAACAAACATTTTTCAAAATATCTTCCTTTGTGTTCAGCAGAACAAAGAAATTCATACAGGTTTGGACCTACTTGAAGGTGAATAAATAATTACTTTAAATACAGTATTAAACACATCACATTATTGAACGTTTACTGAAGTTCTAATAGTCCAGGTGATATGCGCAAAATCTGAGGTGATATGTGCACTTTTTCAGAAAAGCATGAAGCTTACAGTTGTACAGATTGGGTCCCTGAACATTTTCAGAATTGGAGCCATCTCAAAAACACTTTGTGGTTGCCATGGTGGCCATTTCACTTATTGCCATAACCGAATTATTAATTTTAACAACTACATTAATGGTGAAATCATCAATGTGAAACAGAAATAACTTATCTGAGCATCACAGTATTACAACATTTTTTTTTTTTAGAATTAACTAATATTTTATTCAATAGTAAAGATCGTAAATTTTAGACAGATACAAAATATAATTTCAAGTAAGTGTATTTTTCATTCACTATTAGGCAGAGTCAGGTAGGCTGTAATATGTTTCCAATACATTCTTGATCTCTCTCAACAACGGTCTAACATCACATGCAGATGGCAACGCAATCTTGCTAAGCTGCAATCTACATTTAACCTACATATTACTCCTTGTGTGCCACCCATAAACCTATGTTCCCTTTCACCATTCCATCTTTCCTTTGTAGTGTCATCCTCTCTTCCCTCACCCACTCATTTCTCATCTCTGGATGTAAATACAGAAACTGACACTTTATGATCCATTGCTGAGACAATATCTGTCCAGACAGTAGTTATTTTTTACCTGAAGACATGCTGGAGATCCTGCAAACTACAAAATGTTCTTGAAGAACGCTGTTACTTTTCTATTCTACTGGAATGGACCGCTTGGTTCACACCTTTACTTCTTTCACAGAATGGCCAACTGACCGCAGAGGCCATTCAACTGAGACTTCTTTGCTGCTGGTCACTGTTTCCCTGCAGACAGCGAAAGCTGATTCCAGATCATCAGTTCTCATTCTGCTGGATCTATCTGTCACTTTTGACTCTGTGAAACCTCATACACTACATTAGTGGGCCCCACTATACAAGTACATGGTTTCTCCTACCATTGGTATGTGGATGACACACATTTATTAAAAAAAAAGTTATTATTTTCACATATCACCTGGACTATAAGCTGTTACACATTGTTTTTCTTGTACTTGCCATTTCGCACTTTTATGCCATCTCATGATCAAGTAAATTGTTAAATGTAATGTCTGTTAAATAAGTTTTTCATATTTAAATGCAAATATTAGCCAAATATGATATGATTATGAGCGACCTGCACTGTGAATCACAATAACATGAATGTTTAAAGACTTACTGGTGTTTACATGTAAAAATGCCTTGGACTGCTACACAAAAATTCAATTGCAATTGTGATATAGTGATTTTTCACATCTTTAATGACTTGACAGCTTGTGATTTTTGTACATTGTAATTTTAAAATAATTTGTTGTAATTAAAAAGCCTAATTTACACCATGGTCCAATTAATTATTTTACTTAATATTAGCTAGAAAGAGTGTCAGAGCGGGTTTATCTTGGCCAGTGCCACTTATGTGGGAGTATTCTGAAATATTAAAATACAACACGTACAATGAGCAGTGTTGATAATGTTGGTAGTCTTTTGATTTCAAAATGGTGTAGTTAGTCCTTAACTGTATTTCACACCTGGAAATGCATTGCATTATATCATAGTATAATAACAGAAAATTCATTTAAAAGAAAACTAGGTTTCTAAAGCCATGCAGCCTTGTTCACAATAGTGACCAACACAGGTGACAGGCTATTTTTGTTTTCATCTCATCACCAGCTGAAGGTATCGACACAGAACATATTTCCTTAAAAGTCCAAAAGCCAATCATTTAACCGGATCGGACCAACGCCTCATACATTGGCCAATGAATGAAATGTTTCCTCATAACCTTGTTTAACCCAGCTGATTGCGTAGACCTGACCCTTTACTTTGTTATCCAATCAGATGCGAGAGACCCGTCACTCCCACCCGCGGGTTACTATTAACCCTTTGATGGACAGGAATAGTTTAGTTTGTACCATTAATGACTTTTAAAATTCTCATAAAGGGCATAAATACTATGGTGATTATATAATCGGCTTATACATATTTATTAAGCTTATCACATGCGTGTTTAAAAACAAATAAAACATGCTATTTATTTAGAAAGTCTGACGTTTGCAGCATCTAACGTATTAAAGGCTAAATCCTGGTGACATCACGAATGATAACATTTGGCATATTTTAAACAAGTCTTCTGATGCACATATCTCACTGGCCTGGGCTGAAATCAATGAGAATGCGCTAAGTAATAGATCCCTGGAAGGATTCAAACCCTGAGCACTTTGCCGCTGTTTTCTAAGGGGTCCAATCCGGAACTGACAGAGTCCCGGGCAGTTGCTCCCACTCGGACTAGTTTACCATTCATCTCAGCACAGCAGCGATGGCAGCGATCAGGACGGTGAGTTCAAAGATCATTTCACTTATCTCCCCCCACCACATCTCCAAATCTTTCTGTCAATAATTAACGGCTCTGTCTAAACACCCTAGCTGGAGTAACGTTATATTCAACAGAACCGATTTTGGCAGCTGTGACCTGCAGATTATCGTCGTTGCAAATCAACAACACGCAAGTTTCAGTGATCACATGAGCGGGATGCACGTTTTTAAGTGTTTGATTTTATATGTGGATAAAACATGAAAGGGTCATTTGTTGTTTTTCGCGCCGAATTGCTGCTTGTGCTTAAATCTGTCTGAAAAGCACAAAAACGCGGATGAACGCGTAATGACTGAGAGCGCCGCTTTCCACGTAACGTTAACGCTATTTCCGTATGAACTCACGCGACTATGGCAAGCCTTGTTAACAATAGTTCAAAACTTCTTTTTTTTTTTTTTAACGTTGCCAGCACTAATTTCTAAGAAATTACTATTAATATTTTTGAAAATTACTTGTAGGATTTGCAATTTTACTTGTAAGTGTTTATTAGATACGTGCTATAAGAATTCATTCTAGTAAAAGAAAACAATGGCTTTTTAATCAATAGGTGTGTCAGTATTGACAACCTAGACCTACTTCTGACCGGTATATTGTTGCTGCTATTCCTGTTTTACTTGTAACTGAGGGGCCAGTACTTAACATGTAACTATTGTTTAATTTTATTAGGTTTAATGTTAAAGTTATTCAAGTAATTGTAAATGTTCTGAGTAAAAACTAGTAAATACTGAGTACTAGTAGAGTCCTAATACTAGAAAAAATAGCATGTATACTACTTAAAATACATTTATCAGTAATACTGGGATACTAATTGGAAGTGAATAATTGCAACTTTACAAATCTTATATGAATCATTTGCACACGTATTGCACAAGTATTATCCGTCTCGGCTCCTCCCGAACCCAGACACCGGATTAGAAATTGTCTGCTTTTTTCAGACAATTTCTTCGTTTTTCATTCTTTAAGGACAACACCTTTTCATGCACAATAAAAGCTCCTTGTTTTTTCTCGGTTTGACTGATTTGAACATCCATAAACAATACAAAATACAGGAATTTAGCATTTCTGCTGCTGATTCCTGTGGAGAAAAATCACTTCCTGTCCTTCAGCTGCATTTTAGTAGTGACTAGTAGCACAGAGATAAGTGAATGAATAACTATTATAGTGAAGTTGAAGTCATTGCTAGTACCTATTGGTTTACTAATTAATAATTAAAGTAATGCTAGTTGCAATAAGATAGGCTAATTAGTTTTTGGGGACGTAATGATAAAATACCTTGCCATAAGACGCTTTAGCCTGCCAAATTATGCAGAGCTTGGTGAGTTCACTGGATAGAGCTATCATGTAGCCCAGCTACATTATTTACTATGTAAACAAATGTCTAATAAAGAAACGGAAATAAAAGAGTGATATAAGTAGGATTACTGTGTGTCTTTCAGTTAAATAAGCAAACACACATTCGCTTTCTATGCTTTGCTTCTTCACTCAGGTTTTTTTTAAATGATTAAAAGCCCTGTTACTGTGAGCCAGCTGTCTCCTTGTGCACAAATACAGGTAGACATATAGTGCTGGTGCATACTCAACCTTCACACTTCACAAGGGCTAAACAACAGCTGTCAGGAACAACATGCTCTGTGTCTGACTGAGCTATGAAAGGAAACGGCTGGAGTCACGCTCTGTTTCTGTGTTTTAAGGCCCTGAATGGACGCTTTCTTCAGCCTCTCTCCCTGTCGTGTAGGTCGTTGCGGTTCGTCAGCTCCTCCTTCAAGGTACTGATACAAACCTGTTGTGCCAGGTTCATGCACTTCTTTTATTTCCATGCCACCACAGGTGAGTCTGGGCGTCAGGTCTTGTGATTGTGTGTTTGTTTCAGCTGGCTCAGAGTTTACGATCACAAGTTTTACGACTCACCCTTGAGTTGCATCTTCTGAAGTGTTAAGCAGGCCACCGTGTTGCCTTGTGGGATCTGACGTCTCTTTTCTTTGTGCTTTTGCTTTCTTGCACGCTTTCTTTTTTTTCCATTTTCCCCTCCTTTCTCACCACAATTTAATTTACTTCAATTTCCATAAGAGCTTGACTGGCATGATGAATCCAGATTAATTTTTCGAATGCATGTGCAATCAATGATAATGAATAAACATCTCTCCACGTGCCCGCTTTACTCCCCGCCCCTCTCTGTCTTTTCGTTTTCTCTCCCTCTTTTTCTGTCTCTCTCTCCCCGGTTGTTTGTGTCAGGCTGCAGATCTTACCATAGAGAGGAACTCTGTACTGAAGCCGAAGCCAGACCCCTCGACCCTTGTGTTCGGCAAGCAGTTTACAGACCACATGCTGACAGTCAGCTGGTCTGAAGCAGCAGGATGGCAGGCACCTCAGATCAAGCCCTTCCAGAATCTGTCCCTTCACCCTGCTTCCTCAGCCCTGCATTACTCCATAGAGGTGAGGGAGTTTGTGAGCCTCATGGCTAATATAACCAGTTTCTCATTTATTCAAAATAAAATCGACTTTATTTCCCAGGTCTGGTGTTTTTACCTGAATTCTTTCAGATACTGCGATAACACAGAAATGAAATGTCTCCAGGTTTTTCCTTGATATTTTAATTGCAATCATTAGTTTACAAAATATTGCCTTCATTATTGTATTTAGGTCTAAGTTTATTATATTTCTAAATCTTATAATTCTTGTAAAATAAGTACATTTTATACTGCATAAAATAACCTTGATGAACATGTAGTTAATTCTGCAGCTCACAACGATGTTATATGCAATGTCTCTCTAAAGATTTCATTTTGTTTATTAATTATTTTAGTCAGCAAAAGTAAAATACAGAGAGACATTAACAAGTTTACACATAAATGCTGTTCTTTATATTTCTGTATATTTATAAAGGAATCCTGAACAGCAATGTATCACATTTCCATAAAAGCATTAAACAGCATAATTGTTTTTCATGATAGCAATAAGAATTTAAGCCATACATATTAGAATGATTTCTGAAGGATCATATGAAACCAAAGACTGGAGTAATAGCCGCCTTCATAAGAACAAAATAACATTGTAAAATATATTAAATTAGAAAATGGCATTTGAATTGTTAATATATTTTTGTATATCATAATATTATTATTATTATTATTATATTATATGTTTGCTGTTTGGTAAGCTTGTTAAGGCTGAGTATTTGTATTGCTGCAGCTAGTATTTCCATGCATGTTCTGCACAGTTATTTGACCTTGTCTTAATATAGATTTATTTAATATGATCCATTATGAGCTGGAATGCTTACTAAAGTTTAAGACAAATTTGACAAACATTTGAATATATAATTATTTTTTAATCGGTCATTTATGTATTTGTTTGTTTATTTTTGATATTCTGTTTTATTCTCAGCTGTTTGAGGGCATGAAGGCTTTCCGGGGAGTAGATAACCATATCCGTCTCTTCAGGCCTATGCTGAATATGGAGCGCATGTACCGGAGCACCGAGAGGAGCTGCCTGCCTGTTAGTCTTTGTCTTTATCTGCTCTGTGATATTATCACATTTGCACTTATCCTCTCCCATCTTCATCAGCATATTGTCTCTCGGTATCTCTCTTAGTTGTTTGATAAGGGCGAACTGATAAAGTGTATCAGCAAGCTGATTGAGATCGACCAAGAATGGGTTCCTTACTCCACAGACGCCAGCCTGTACATCAGACCAACGTTTATAGGAACTGAAGTAAAAAGTGTCAATGTTACAATGTAATTTACTCAATTATTGTGGTCTTTTTATCTTTAATGCTGGCCCCTTCTTCTTTTGGCAGCCTTCTCTAGGTGTCTCTCGAGCAGGTCATGCTTTGCTCTTTGTCATCGTTGGGCCTGTTGGACCTTATTTTTCAACTGGAGGCTTTAGTCCGGTGTCATTGCTGGCAGATCCTCAATATGTCCGGGCCTGGAGGGGCGGTGTCGGAGAATACAAGATGGGAGGGTACATTTTACACTTATTTTACCAAAAAATTGTCATGTATTTAGTCCTGTTGTTGTTCTAATGCTGTATGTCCTCCTGTGTTTTTTGGACCACAAAAGGAAAAAATGCAAAGTGTCACAGAATGGTTGTATGCCACATATTCCAAGTGTTCTGGACAATAGGCTTTGGTGAAAAACAAACAAAATGTACATTTTTGTATTTAATGAAAACTGAAACATAGACAGTTCTTGTGCCTTCTTGAGCGTCACAATTCACTTTGACTTACAGCGCAAACCAAACTTTTGTCGAGTTTAGCCTGATAAATTACAGTAAAATCTGTAACTGTTTTCTATGAGTGCATTAAGCAAAACTGTTTTAAATGTTAATGTTCCAGTAGTTTTTTTTTTTTGCGACAAAGATCTTACAATTTTACATTTACTATTGTTGCAGGATAGTGATGCATCCTTTTTTTTTTTTTTAATGGTGGGGTCATGAATGGCAGAATTTATTTTTTTTATTATTATTTTTTTTTCTACCGTTATTATTGTACTTGGGAGTTTTGGATGAGCTTTTCGCATTCCGGTTATTCAGAGAAATACTGTAGCTTGCAGAGTCTGTGATAAGCTGCTCATGTGCAAGTTGCAGCTTGTGATAGTTGTAAATTCTTTGCAGTCTGCTGACCCTTTACACTAAAGCAGCTCTGGTTTGTGTTTATGTGCTCACTTCTCTTATCAGTCCTTATCTTACTGTCCCATTATGCATTTAACGTCCACTTTTAGCAAAGCTTGCGCTGCTGTCCTGAGTGTTCAGATTATCTGATGTCTGTGTATATTATGATTTGCAGTGCTTTCACTGTTCATTATAAACCTCATTCTTTAAAATATTTAGTTTCAGTGTAATCAATTTTTGTGACCTGAATGCATCTCTTTGATTGTGGTGTCATGTTTTTAGTAACTATGGGCCGACAATTGCTGTTCAGTGTGAGGCGGCCAAGCAGAATTGCCAGCAGGTCCTTTGGCTGTACGGAGAGCATCAGGAGATCACTGAGGTTGGAACCATGAACCTCTTCATCTACTGGACCACAGAGAAAGGAGGTGAGAGGGAGAATGGCTTCTAGAATTCAAAGCTGCAGCCATAACATGTGCTTGTAGGTGTGAAACTGTGGCACTACAAAAGGATAGTTCACCAAAAATAAAGATCATGTCATTAATTACTCACCCTCATATCGTTCCAAACCCAGAAGACCTTTGTTCATCTTCAGAACACAAATTAAGATATTGTTAGTTAATAGACAGCCATGCAACTAACATGTTCAAAGCCCAGAAAGGTAGTAAGGACATCATTAAAATAGCCCATGTGACATCAGTGGTTCAACTTTCATTTTATAAAGCTACGAGAATTTCTTCTGTGTGTGTGTTCATGAGACTAATGATGAACCACAGATATCACATACTATTTTACTGATGTACTTACTCTCTTTTTATGAAGTCCTTACTATCTTTCTGGGCCTTAAATGTGTCAGTTGTGTCAAAAAGCTCTTGGATTTGATCAAAGCTATCTTAATTCGTGTTCTGAAGAGGAATGAAGGTCTTACTGGTTTGAAACGACACAAGAGTGAGTAATTATTTTCAGCTAACTATCCCTCCCAGTTGTAACTTTTTTTTTCTGTACAGTACGTTATGTTGTTTTAGGAATGAAACAAAAGCATACTATACACACACAAATGTCTTGAAAATAACTTAAAGTGCCCCTATTATGGGTTAGGAAAGGGTGCATGCAAGGTCATAAAAACCCTTTCATTTTTTAAAATGCATTTATTTTTATCCTAATTGTTGGATGACTTCAACACAATTCGTTCAACGATTGATTTTTCCTAACCCCTACAGTATAATGATTGGTCGGTTGCATTTAAATTTGTGAGATTTTATCGCTCCAAATGCAGCTAAAGAATGAATTCGTATTTTCGTTCAGAACTAATATGAAAAGTTCAACAACTGGGCAGCCAATAATGCTAATATTTCGTTTTGGCATCAAACATGAAATGGCTTGGGTCTCGTTTTAAAAAACAACTCGTTTCAATCATTCATAGTTGACTTATTTATTTATTTTTAAGTAGACAGTGACTTTATACACTGCGCACTTTCAGATTTTATTATTCACTTAGAGCTGCATTACACACTGCATGAAAGGTCAAAGGTAAAAACAAATAGTAGCATTTTAAGTGGAAACCTCTATCATGAACTGTTTTTCTCTACTATATTTAATTGGCTAGAAATAGTTTTGTGTGTGTGTGTGTGTAGTCTCTATAAAGTGATTTAATTAATTAATTTCTTCATTTTTCGATAATCACACGGAATAAAACTCACCAATAAAATGTTATGGAAGCCCTGACAAGAAAAAATTCCATTCTTCCATTCTATTTCTCACTCTCAAAATAACAAGGTTAAGTCAAGTACGCTGCAGATGCAGTGTGGCATTTTATATAGTCTGTCTAGATTTGGATTTCCATGAAGAAAGATTGTCTCCCTCTGCTGTCTAAATTTCATCAATATATATTTGCTGACATTTGCATGTCTTTGTAGAGAAAGAGCTGGTCACCCCTCCACTAGATGGCGTCATTCTTCCAGGAGTCACCAGGCAGTCGCTGCTGGACCTTGCCAGAGAATGGGTGAGAAACACGAAGGGAAAGGGGGAAGCTTTACAACTTTCGCTTTCATGTGTTCTCTAAAACAGATCACAAACCCATATTTGTTTGATTATATTCAAAACACACTCGTATCATTGACGCATAGGGCATGTGCCATTTCACTATGGCAGTGTTTTTAATACCATGCATGTAATGCTATGAAAATACTATGGTTTACGAATATGAAAATAGTTCAGTAGCGTGTTGCATATCAAATACCTGTATCAGAATTGTGCCATAACACTGTTGGTAAAGGCTGCGTGTCCTTTTTCAGGGCGAATTCAAAGTGACAGAGCGCCGAGTTTTAATGAAGGAGCTGATAGATGCTTTAGATGACGGACGGATTCTGGAGGTGTTTGGTTCGGGCACCGCATGCGTGGTGTGTCCAGTTGGCAGTCTGCTCTACAAAGGACAGGTATCCAGGAAATGCATGCAAATGTCCACTTGACCGTATCTTGCCAGTGAAATGTACATTTATGGCAAACACAGTTCATGTTATTTGCTTAAATATTTTAGAAGTACCAAATTCCCACAATGAAGAACGGTCCGGACCTTGCTAAGAGATTCCACAAGGAGCTAACTGACATCCAGGTAGAGGAGCCCTTGAATTAATAATATTCCTTTCATTGCATTGTTACACTGTCCTGACCGCTGCCCTGTTTCTCGGTGTACAGTACGGACGCACGCAGCGGGACTGGGCGCCGGTGATCGTCTAAGCGATCCAACGCAGGTTTCATGACGAAAACCTCTCATCTCCAGTGTTTGTGTTAGGACTAAATAGACAGGGGTGTTATTCTACAGGAACAACCTTTCTAAAAAGAAACCACTTATTAAATAAATGCAGTCTTTTCATATGTCTTTACATGCTTGCTTGGATATCATTGCGGCACAATTTGTAGCACTAGAGATCATCCTTAAACCTAAGCACAAGCGTCATAAGCCATATATAAGCAACTTTAGGCAACAAGCAAATATGTTCCCCTTGCAATAGTTACCTATCCAATCTGTAGACTTCTGCTTTTTCTCTCTCCTAAAATGTTATTTTCCTATGACTTTGACCTTTTATTAACATTTCAACTTTTATATTGCGGGAATGGTGCTAAGAAATCAGACCGTTAAGAAGCATCAGGCTTCAGCACGTAATCATTTTAATGTAAATGTTCATTCACTGAGCTGCTTGATTGTGTAACTGACAGACGTCATGATATGCTTCCTTACTAGCAAGAGGACAGACAGCTATTGATTTTCCATCAATATAAACAGTTTTGTTTCTTTTTAAAGACACTAAATTGGTCTTTTTAAGTTTAAATTTAGTAAAGAAAGTGTAAATGAGTGTATATGTCTGTTAAGAGAGGGACAGAGGTGATGTGTTACTGCCAGATTTAGATGATTTAAAACCTTGAGCTGAACTTATGCACGCACAAAGGGCTTTAGGACAGCCCAGACATAAAAGCTCTAGAGACCAGTAGAAAAGTCTTGATGTGCTAATCGTAGGTGATCATTACTAGGCTCTGTGTGTGTGTTATCTATATGATATCCAGAACAATAATGTGACCTGTATGACCAGTGTTTGTGAAATATAAAATGTTCACTGAACATGTAGAATATATTGGTTTTAACCTATTTCTGGTGTTGTTTTAATGGCTAGAATACCTGTGGGCTCATTGTGAAACCCCCCTTTTTCTTCATTTTAAACTTTTATTTTACTCTGTGCACTCCACATCTCTCCTGTCTAAGTGCCTGATGGAGCTGGTTGTTACTTTGTCTTTTTTTTTGTCTGTATCTTTCACATTTGTCATTATTGTATGGAGGGGGCTGCTGCTGCACTCACGATTGTTTTTTTTTTTGTTTGAAGGGATTTTGGGAGCAGATGTCTTTACTTTTTCTCTTACTGTATTTTTACAAATAAATTCAATTGCATCCAAATATGTAGTATGCTTTTTGCTTCAACCACCTACAAATATTTGTTTCTCAAAGTCTAGTTTGCTTGTTTAGTAAGCATACGTTTTGATCATCATTGATATGATGGATGTAAAATGTTTAGACACGTCTTGAACGCGCTATTTGCTGAATTTCGAAAACCAAAACTTGTCTGGTTCATATTTTAGCTTGAAAGAAATTCAAACATATAAGACAAAGTATCATTTACTTTCAAAATTTATATTATTTTGAAAATGCCCATTTTGAGCTACAGCTCCTCGTCCCCATTTCCAGAATGTCACTACAGCTCCTACATGCTAAAAATATATTTTTTGATAAAATTCTGATATATGCCTTTCTGAGTGCACACATCTGAAGGACATGGACAGACAGTGGATGATAAAGGCGTGCGAGTACTAAAGTTTACATTGTAAAAACGTGGGCTACAAAAATAGTCGGTTACTAATGTGAAGATAAACAGCTGGGAAATAAACTGTACGCTTATATTAGATCTGTGTGGCAGCAGCAATATAAGTTGCAGTAAAAAAAATCCACTGCTGTCTTGTCTCCTCTGAGGCTCAGTTAGCATGTTTTGCTCATGGTAGCAACTTTCGCCATGGCATTTGAACTGATACGTTACACCTTTGTAGCTTGCAAGATCAAAATGAGGCGCCTTGAGTGGAAACTGATTAAGTGGTGGTAGTATAATAATGAGATCCTTTCTCACTGAGCTAGCCAGGTCATACGGGCTCGTTTTTTCATAGGCTTGCAATAAAAGGCTTACTAAAACAAAGTTACCAGTAGATGCATCGCGGACCTGATTCCAGCATTTAAAACCTGGAGAATTTACATTTTCATGATAAGTCACCTTGATCCATATTTAAAATTCATTTATATGTTTATATACAGGGTGGGCCATTTATATGGATACACCTTAATAAAATGGGAATGGTTGGTGATATTAACTTCCTGTTTGTGGCACATTAGTATATGTGAGGGGGGAAACTTTTCAAGATGGGTGGTGACCATTTTGAAGTTGGCCATTTTGAATCCAACTTTTGTTTTTACAATAGGAAGAGGGTCATTTAACACATCAAACTTATTGGGAATTTCACAAGAAAAACGTAGAAAATGGTTTTAACGTAACTTTATTCTTTCATGAGTTATTTACAAGTTTCTGACCACTTATAAAATGTATTCAATGTGCTGCCCATTGAATTGGATTGTCAATGCAACCCTCTTCTCCCACTCTTCACACACTGATAGCAACACCGCAGGAGAAATGCTAGCACAGGCTTCCAGTATCCATAGTTTCAGGTGCTGCACATCTCGTATCTTCACAGCATAGACAATTGCCTTCAGATGACCCCAAAGATAAAAGTCTAAGGGAATCAGATCAGGAGACCTTGGGGGCCATTCAACTGGTCTGACACTAACCCACATTGGATAGATCCCTCCAAGACTGTTGGAACAAAAAACTTGATGGAGTGGTATATGGGGTACAAAGATAGTGGGGCCATTCTTCAACAATGGAAACCTCAAGGCCATGCTGGATATTTGAAATTGCTACATGATGATGTGTTTCCCTCTTTATGCACTGAAGCTGTCACGTTCCCTGAGTTTTTCCAGCAAGATAGTGCACCACCACATTATGGGTGTCAGGTCCAAGCATTCCTAGATGAAAAGTTTCCTAGAAAGTGGATTGGTCATTGTGGGCCAGTTGAATGGCCCCCAAGGTCTCATGATCTGACCCCCTTAGACTTATATCTTTGGGGTCATCTGAAGACAATTGTCTATGCTGTGAAGATACGAGATGTGCAGCACCTGAAACTATGGATACTGGAAGCCTGGGCTAGCCTTTCTCCTGCGGTATTGCTATCAGTGTGTGAAGAGTGGGAGAAGAGGGTTGCATTGACAATCCAACACAATGGGCAGCATATTGAATACATTTTATAAGTGGTCAGAAACTTGTAAATAACTCATGAAAGAATACTGTTACGTTAAAACCAAGCACACCATTGTTTTTCTTGTGAAATTCCCAATAAGTTTGACAGACACACACACAGTAGTCAACGTTTGAAAGTTTCAATAAAGTTAATCAAAATTGTCCTAAGACAAGTCAAGAACACACATTGGTATTAATGAAAACTTTGATGAAGGTTTTGATCCACCTCGAATGTTGACTATTGTATATATATTCAAAACAATCAAAATAAACTTTATTTTCATTGTGCAGAATATATTTAGTTTTTTCTTCTGGTTTTGGATTTGTTTTCATGCTATTTGTTTATTGCAAACATCAAAACAAAGTTTTGGTAAATTTATTTAAGACTTTGTACGATGTTGTTGTTTTTGAGTGCAGATAACATTTTGATAACGTTTTGATCTTTCCTGCGATTCAGATTAACTCATGAACCATAACTCAATTTGATTACATCATCAAAAGACAAGAAATACAACTAAGAATTGTAATAACTAACAATCTAAGTGCATTAATTAGGTATACTACTATAATAAGTAAAGAGAAGTACATCTTACACTAAATAAGAGGTGAAGAAATCCATACTATATAACTTTTTGCAAGATAGACCCGAATTAGGAGTTCAATAAAAAGTCTATTATGAAGGAATGATCTGTTTTGTTGTCTCTGGGCTTGTAGAGGTTTTTAGTTCTCAGTGTCTGGAGGAGAGTCCTCATCAAACAATGCCAGGGTGGTGTGGCCTAGAGGGTTGTAGATGATGCCTTCCACTTCTCCGCCACCATTGGCCGTCTTCTGAAAGTGGATCTCCAGGTTGTCCTGCAGGCTGTCCTTGTCCATGATGTCAGGGATGCCCGTCAGCAGCACTGTGCGCTTGCACTCAGAGTTACAGATCTGAACGAGAGCAACAGTCAGTGTACTTTATAAACAATAAGGCATTAAATATTTAAATTATTGTGACATACTCGATTCTTCCTACCTTCATCTGAGAAATCTCGCCATTGAGGAATGGAGTGACCTTCACCTTATGCTTCTTCTTCCCAAACTCTACATCATGATCTTGTTTGTCGGAAAGACCTTTTGCAACTGAAAACAAAAAGAAACAAATAATTTAACAACAAAAAAACCACCTCATGCATCTTGCACTGAGATGAATTTAGGTTACTTACCCTTATCTTCTATGAAGGTAATGACCACAGTGCCGGAGTCATGCAGCATCTCTCTGTCCTCCACCTCGCCGCCTCCATTCCTTGACCGAGAGAAATGGATGTCCAGTTTGTCTAGGACTCTCTCCTCAGGTTCTTCCTTTGGCAGGTTGGAGACTAGGATTCTGCGTGGGCACACTTGTGTTTCCATCTAACAGAGGGAGAGTGTTGTTTTATAGCACACAAATCCATGGGAATACAGTGCAATCCAAAACAGTCAGCTTGTCTCCATTACCTCAACATATTTGGGGACCAGGAATTGAATGGGTTTAGCCTGGACGTTGATGGTACAGTCTCCGAGTTGCACCGAATGATCCTTTAGGTTTAGTATTTTCTGAGCCACTAAGATGTAGTATCAGAAGAGATTTGAAGAGAGGTTAATCAAGCAATAAGCCACAAGAGGGCCAGGAATGTGTTATAGTCATTTTAATGTCTCATTGTGAAACTCTATGGCAGTAGTTCATAACCAGAGGGCCCAGATCCACTAGCAGTACTCAGCAAACTTCCAACAGGGCCTCAAGATGAATTCAAATGATTGAATGATTTTTATCTATTATATTGCATATATACAGTGCCCTCCACTAATATTGGCACCCTTGGTAAATCTGAGCAAAGGTGGCTGATCAAAAAAAAAAAAAAAGATCAAAAAATGGTTTTGATCTTTCATTCACAAAATTCTAACGTATCATTGAAGTAAAACAATTGAAAATGGGGAGAAAAACTCATGATGAAATAAATGTTTTTCTCCAGCACATGTTAGCCACAATTATTGGCAGCCAATTATTGCTACGTCCTTTTCCCAAGATAACAGCTCTGAGTTATCTCCGGTAATGCCTGAAGAATTTGGAGAACACCTGAAAAGAGAAAAGAGACCACTCCTTCATCCAGAATCACTCCAGACCCTTTAGATTACCAGCTCCATGTTAGTTCTTCTCTTTAAGGTTTTCTGACCCTGAGACTTAAGTATTTTCTGCAATTCTCTGGCTATGATCCTTGAAGAGTCTTTAGAGTCTATTAGGGTTTCGTGACATTGTATGTTGATTGAAAATTATTAATTCTTAATTATTTCCCTGATGGTGGAAATGGAAATTTTCACTGCTCTAGCTCTTTTCTTAAAGCCACTTCACTAATTGGTGAAGCTCAATTATCTTTTAGCTGCACATCATAAATATATTATTTGTTTTTTCACATTGTGTTGATGATTAAGGGAATTTGAGCTTTGTTTTCGATCCTATATATATATTTCTGTGAAACAAGAAACCATGGCTGGATAATTTCATGTCCATAATCACCCTGGAGTGCTCAAACTGAATATGAATGGGTATATACTTCAGAGATATTTTACTCATAATAAATTCTAGGGGTGCCAATAATTGTGGTCAACAAGTATTGGAGAAAAACATTTATTTCATCACAAGAGTTTCTCCCTAGTTTCCATTGTAATACTTCAATGATAGGTAAGAATTGTGTGAATTTTTTGAATGACATATCAAAAGGATAAACAATGCAGATTTATTTTCACAGCCACCTTTGCTCAGATTTACCAAGAGTGCCAATATTAGTGGAGGGCACTATATATACACATACATTAAAATTGACCCTTGACCACATAACCAGTCACAAGGGTCAAATTTGTGTAATTTGAATAAACTGAAAATAGAATAAATAATGCTTTGCATTGATGTATTGTAAGTTAGGATACGACAATATTCGATTATTTGAAAATACATTTTGAAATTATCAAACAAATTATAATAGAAAAAATAATTGCAGTATTGAGAAAATTGCCTTTAAAGTTGTCTAAATTTCTAAAGTTCTTGGCAATTCATATTACTAATAAAAATCTATAAATATTGATATATTTATATATTTATGGCAGGAAATTTACTAAATATCTTAATGGAACATGATCTTTACTTACTTTAATCATAATTATTTCAGATACTTTCAGTTATTCATTTACAGAAACAAAAAGTCATACAGTCTGTTAAAATGAGTTAAGAGAGAGGTCTTAATGTATTGTGTTAGTGGGCCTTCAAATACATTATTTAGGCAATGCAGTGCCTTGCAGTCAGTGTTGTTTCTGACACCAACGCTTTTCATTGTATGTTTAAAATAGTAGAAAATCTCCTTAAAGTATATTATTGTGTTATCCAAAGAAGAAAAAAAACGTCACTTAAGTAAATTACTTACCATCCTCCTCCTCAAAGGTGATCAGCGCTGTTCCACCCTCCATTGGGTAAACTATTTGCGGATTCACATCAAAGCTCACAGCATGGGCTCCCACTTGTGTATTTCCCCGAAATACAACTTTCCTCTCAGGCACCGCTGTAGAGATCTGTAGAGTCAACGTAGTCAATGTAGAGTCAATGCCTTGTTAATAACATCAGTTGTTAAAGTGTTCATGAATTTTTTTTTAATAAACATTGATTTTAGGTTTAAAATTACATGAATATGAGCGAAAGGAAAGAAGTTTTACAAATATTTATATTATTACTAAATAGTATTTCAACAAATTGTACAGATATATACTGTAGAGCTATACAGCCAACTCAGTGCAATGGTTGCATCAGTGTGCATATTTTGACCAAATAAAACCAACCTCGGTTTGCTTTTTCAGATTGATGTTTTTATGATCCAGGCTTTGCATCTCCTCCTTCATTTTCTGGATCTCCTTCTGTAGCTTGCTGTTGTCTACCTGTACAGCTCTGCACTTCTCCTGCACAGAGGAACCCATTACCACATTACAAGGGAAAAAAAGTGATACAAGTGTCTGTACATTTATTTATACTGACCTTCTCTTTCTCAATTGTCTTTGAACGTTTCTTGTCTTCTTCTTCAGCTGACACTTTCTTTTCATTAGCTCTTCGTTTAAATTCCTTGGCATAGTAATTGTTGTTATCTATGCCATCTTTCAGTATGTTTTGTTCCTTCAATATTGCTTCATATTGTGCCTGTGGAGATGACATACTGATCATTAGGCCTAACTTATATTCTGGTTCACAGGTAATCCACAAGTCATCTGTACTGTCAAATACCTTATATTTGCGGATCTCCAGTACACTGTCCTGACAACTTATAGAGTCGCCGTCTGTAACCAGGCTGAAATCCTAAGTGGACAAACAAAATGACAAGCAAGGTCATTTTACTGACTAGAGAATCAAACGAGAAACAAACAAACTTCCTTTAACGTACCTCAGCAGACATTTCTACCTACGCCAGAACCTGTGCACAAACAGAAAGCACTGTTACCTGCGACAGAGAGGTTCATATTATCACCTTGCTTTTCGTCGAATCGAACATTTTATCGTCTGAACACAGCTGGTCAAGTTTGGCTTTACTAAACTTAAGCTTTAGTATGAACTTCATGGTTCAACGTTACAGCATTGCTGACGTCGTCGTCAAAAGTGCTGTAAAACCATTGAAAATGAACTATAAAAAAAAATTAACCTTTTTTTCACACGTATTTCTTTGTTCGTTGTTGAAAACAATGAGAAAAATGCTGACATTAAATACTTTCGCTTATCATATAGATAGGCTAGCTGCGTCTTACAAAACTGCCTTTTTAACAAAACATTACATAAATACGTAGCCTAGCAAGTTTTTGTAACCGGTGTAGTTTAATCCATTGTATACGTTGTTGTTGTTTCATGTTAATTTATTTTGCGCATGTATCTGATTATAAACAAACAAATAAAACAGGAACTTACCGTGATAAAGCAAACAGTAGTGAGAGAGAGAGCGCAGTTTCGTTTTCGTTTCAGCTAACTTATTGATTGAAATACTATTTACAGGCTCTGTTCACCAGGAGGTGGTGTTGCTCAAGAGACACTCTGTAGCCATATAGACAGTATTAGTAGCTTATTATATATTTATTTACATAACAAAAATTACAGTAAATTAATATTTCTTCTAAAAATATGTGATATGGGGCACCAGATTTCCGCTTTACGTTCAGGTTGCGCAGGTGTTGCCATAAATTAAACGTTATTTTCATCCTAAATAATATTTACAGTTATTTTAGGGATTTACAAACACGCAGCTTTATTATTTTATTTGATCAATTTTATTTTAGTTTAGTGTGTACTCTTCTAAACTCTTCTTGTTCTCGTCCTCTTGCCATGCACATTTCCAAGGAGTCAAACACGGATGACACGCCTCGTTTTCTGAACGACAGTTACATTATCCAAAGACTGACTCATAATATGGGCGGGGCTTGACAGAGCTCTACATTTAAGGGGCAAACATTTATTAATTCGTGCACGGTGTGGAAACGTTGCGAGGGGACTAGGTAGGTGTCGTATCTCCGTCGTTCATCTCGGTCACCCTTTGTGCTTTTTCAAACAGTTTTGTGCAAAGCTGCTATGCTTGTAGTGCAGGATTAGACGTCACTTGTTGCTATAGCAGATTTCTTTCCTAAAAGGAACTAACTCATTTTTATGTAACATATTGATGTAGCAGGCAAAACTATAAAAGGGAATTAAATGGAATAATGCATTTAATTAATTTATATTTCCATAATTGTTTTTTTATTTTCTCAGATCGGTAACTTGGAGCCCAAGGATCCACGGACTGGTCGTTTACCTTCAGCCGTTTACAAATCCACCTGTTCGTTTAACCATTAAAAGTAAGTTGACTTGAAGTGCACCCTCTCTCCTTTTCTTTTACTTATTTCTTTTACTTAGAAAAACATTTTTTATTATTATCTGAAAATGATTCTCTGAATAATGAAGATTATTATTAAATCTGTAATTTACACTTAGTGAGAAACAGCTACTGAAATGAATCTGTGACTTACAAAAACAAAGGTAAACTACCACATCCACAGTTTCCTGTTTTTGCTGCAACAGAAGCCTAGGTGCTAAAACCAGTCACAATGTGGGCTGGTATTCATATGGGGGATTCCTTCTGTCAAAAAAAAAAGGAAATAAAACTACTCAGTTTAATTGATTGATGTCCTGGTTTGCCCTCAGTCAGAATTAGAAAAGTAACATACTCACCAACTGTGCAACAATATTTATTTTGCTGACTTTGGACCACTTTTTCTGAGACACTTATTATCCTGAGTTTTAGTTATTGTTTCTTAGGTTAGGATAGTTTCTCTGGTAAGCTGTTTCTTCAAATTTTCAAGATGTGAAAGAGGAAGTGATACAGGAATTAAAATGATTCGCTTACACTGTTATAGCTCAAAATAGAGGAGACAGTAAATTATACTCATATCTCAAAAGGTTTATTCAACTGTGACCCTGCACCTTAGATATAAAGGTCTGATGGGTTACGTGAAAGTTTGTATAATTGTCCTATAAAATACATCAGACATATTTCAATGTGTTAACTCTCTCTTTCCATCCAGATGTTGAAAGTGACATTGGGCCTCGCTCTGGTGGCTCTGGTTGCTTGCTCGCAGTGCCCCAACAATGAAGTGTGTGAGGCAGGCCAGACATGCTGCCAGGATCTCACCGGAGAGTTCAGCTGCTGCCCTTTCCATCACGTGAGAGACCGAACTAGTGACAGATACATAAAGACAATTTCATTTCAGAGTATTAATGTCAGATACTCTTCTATAAATATAATAAAAGTTGTAGAAAGCAGTTCAGATCAGACAAGAGAAGGTAAATTACACAATGATATGGAACTTATTGCTCTGCGGCCACTAGCTTTTACGCTCCTTCAGATATTCCTCAATAGCACCCTTTATAACACACATTCACACTGTGAGCTCTTGTAATTGATTATATGATAAGGCACCCGTATAGTATCAACATGCAAATCGCTATTTAATTTATTTGCTATTCAAAGAATGCAAGGAAATGAAGCTGTAATCAGAAGGTAGTCTGTCAAATGTCCAGCTGCATTGCCGTGTTGCTCAACGAACTCTTTTTAATACTTTTGTGTGAATGATCAGGGTTAGACTTTATTCCTCTTTAGACATACTACTAACTATAAGGAACTTTGCAACTACATGTCCACTAGTTCTCATTAATTTGCAACTACATGTCTGCTGACTCTCAGATTAAACTGTTAGGTTAGGTTTAGGGTTGGTTGAGTAAGTTGACTAATAGTCAGTGTGTTGAATGTAGTGGACCCATCAAAAAAAGTGTCAAGGTTATTAGTTGCAAAGTTACTTACTGAAAGAATGTCTAAAGTGGACTATCAAAATAAAGTGTTAGTATGATCAGCTCATGCATGCATGTAATTTATTTGTGTGTGTAGGGAGAGTGTTGCGAGGACCACCTGCACTGCTGTCCTGAATCCATGCTGTGCAGTGTTACGGACTCCATATGTATGAATGCCACACATATATTGCCGTTTGTGGAGAGAATACCAGCTAAGCAGAAAGACCTTCCCAAAGTGAGAAGTTATACAGTATAAGGAGTCTAAATAAGAATACTATGTTTTATATATAATATATAATTCTGTCATTATTTACACAACCTCATAAAAAAGAAGATATTTTGAAGAATGTTGGTAACCGAACAGATGATAGCCGTTGAGTAAGTTGTTCGGTCAACCAACCGTCCAACCGTCTTCAAACATCATCTTTTGTGCTCAGCAGAAGAATCAAACTGATACAGGTTTTAAAAAACAACATGAGGATGGGTAAATGATGACAGACCTTTCATTTTTGGGTGAATTATCCCTTTGACAAGCCTCATTCCTCAGTCGTTTAGAATGATCCCCTCATTACCTGCGAGTGAAGACGATATCACCTGTCCTGATGGCTCCTTCTGTCCTGCTGAGTTCTCCTGTCTGCTGATGGCTTCATCATATGGGTGCTGTCCCGTAGCACAGGTAGAGTTCATTATCACAGGCCCAAATTTCTAGCTCCTTGTCCATGACATAGCCTCTCACCTGGTCGCAAAAGTGTGGTGAGAATATATACTATCTAATATATGTATAAGAATATATACCATGTTTCTCTTTTCAGGGCCTTGTGTGCTCAGACGGGAAACACTGCTGCCCAAAAGACCATGAGTGCAGTGTAGACAGCAGTTCCTGTGTCAAACTAAAAGGTATGAATGAAGTGGACTATTAAAAATCTTTTATATAAGGGGATCACATATAAACTTATTATGTGTTTACAGTAGTGAGATTAGCTGTATTCATTCGGATAGGATGTAATCGCAGCTCATGGTGTTATCTTGTGATTCTTTGCAGAACAAGTAAAGACTGTTCTGTGTGGAAATGGGACCTCAGAGTGTCCCATGGACACCACATGTTGTGAGGAAGAAGATGGTCAGTGGGCATGCTGTCCAATGCCAAAGGTATCGGCCCAGCTGAAATACAGTAATATGTGCAGAGACATGTTGACATAGAGTTTTAAAATAAGAAACCTTTTTAAATATTTAGCCATCAAAGCTAGTGTGTTTCTGAGATATGTACTTTATTCTTGTGATGGAAAATATACTGGCACGTGATCCTTGAGAAATTATTCTAATTTCTGCTGATTTATTGATAAAGAGAGCTGCGATGCTTAATGTTTTTGTGGAAACTATTCTCTGATGAATATAAAGTTATAGATGTTATAAAATAAGATGTTTTATAACAATATAAAATCAGGATCCTTGCTGAATAAAAGTATTAATTTCTCAGTTTATTCATGAATGTTTTTCACTCTAGTTCTTTCCTCTGTTTGTGTTTTCTGTAGGCTGTAGGTTGTGATGATAAAATCCATTGTTGCCCAGAGAACAGTGTCTGTAATGTTGAAGGCTCCAAATGCGTGTCCTCCACCAATCAGGAGCTGCCTATGTGGGACAAGTTCCCTGCTCGTCTTAGAGCTGAATGGGAAGATCACAAACGTAGGCTATTATCCCAGAGAGTTATACATTTTCTGATAACTTCCACCATTGCAATTACTGCATTTTCGCGTCTTTGCCTTATTCTTCAAAAGCTGCAGAAATGAGTGCTGAAGCTGAACTCACTACAACCAGACAAGTCACTACTGCTGGCAACGAAATGACTACATTGCCTGATGCACTACCAAAGAGTATGTGCAAATGTGTAGATGGCCACACATGCATGTTTTAGGTATGTACACATAAATAATAACACTTCTCATATGGTTTCTGTCATCGCCTTCTTTATATTCAGGCTCTGACGTTCCCTGCAATGACACAGCGGCCTGTCCAGATGGAAACACATGCTGTAAGAATAAAGAAGGAGGATGGGCCTGCTGTCCTCTGCCACAGGTAAATCACCCACTGAAAATCACCAATCATGAGAGTTCTGTGTTGGGCTAAGAAACAGGTGTGCATGCATTTTTTTCAATAGGCCGTGTGTTGTGATGACTTCATCCACTGCTGTCCTCATGGTCAGAAATGTAATCTTGCTCTTGGGAAGTGTGAGAACTCTTCAGGATCTCAGCCCTGGTTTGAGAAGCTGCCCGTCAAAGTGATCAGCTGTCGGGATCAGGCTGTTACACAAGGTAGAGTAAAGTACTGAATCCAGCACACACAGACACGGTTTAAGTCTACAATTTGATTTGTTCTTGAACTGTTTTTATCTTTTCTGGTGTCTTCGGTGCATTCAGATGTTGTCTGTGATAGCACCAAATCTTGTTCAGATGGAAACACATGCTGTAAGACTAAAGAGGGAGGATGGGCCTGCTGTCCTCTGCCACAGGTAGATCACCTGATCTATTACAGAAATAATCAGTTTCACTTTATTTTAAGATGTCCTTGTTACAGTGTAGTTATGCTTTGGAGTCCTGAGTAATATTAACTATGTGTACTTACTGTATGGTTAGGGTTACTTGCGTGTAATTATACATATTTGATTGTTATAATAGCAAGTAACGTGTAACAAGGCCACCTTATCTATAAAGTGTTACAGAATTTTTCACAGAATAATAATTATTTTAACCTTTCTTTCTTCAGTGGAACACAACAGAAGATATGTTGATAAGATAACTCCATTTTCTCTGTAGGCCGTGTGTTGTGACGACTTCATCCACTGCTGTCCTCATGATACGACATGTAACGTTGCTGCTGGGTCTTGTGACCAAACTTCAGGATCTCAGCCGTGGTTCGAGAAGCAGCCTGCGAAAACTATCAGCAGTCAGAATCAGGCTGTTGCACAAGGTACACTGAATCCAGCACTCACAACCCTCAGGCAACATACAGAATTACCATAAGTCAAATATATTAAGTTTCTACAAAATATCAACATATCTTAGAAACTTGATTTTTTGTAAAGCTGCTTTGCAACGATTCATATAATAAAAAGCGCTATATAAGTAAACTTTAATTGAATTGAACAAACATGGTATAAATCTACAATTTGATTTGTTCTTGAACTGTTTTCATCTTTTCTGGTGTCTTCGGTGCATTCAGATGTTGTCTGTGATAGCACCAAATCTTGTTCAGATGGAAACACATGCTGTAAGACTAAAGAGGGAGGATGGGCCTGCTGTCCTCTGCCACAGGTAGATCACCTGATCTATTACAGAAATAATTCAAGGAATAATAATTATTTTAACCTTTCTTTCTTCAGTGGAACACAACAGAAGATATGTTGATAAGATAACTCAATTTTCTCTGTAGGCCGTGTGCTGTGACGACTTCATCCACTGCTGTCCTCATGATACGACATGTAACGTTGCTGCTGGGTCTTGTGACCAAACTTCAGGATCTCAGCCGTGGTTCGAGAAGCAGCCTGCTCTCCCTAAAGCAGGTCAGAGGTCACCTGGGAACGTGAACTGCGACTCTAGTCACGTTTGTCCTGATTCTAACACTTGCTGTAAGAACATTGATGGAGAATGGGCCTGCTGTCCTTTGCCTGAGGTACAGTATATCTCAGAGGAGAAATACTTTTATCTAATCTTGCACAAGTAACCAAATGAGAAAATACACACTCCGTTTTCAACTTTGAATTTTATTACTCTTGATGATATCCCTGAGTCCCTTTTTCACAATGACATGCTCAGCAACATTTAGTGGAGAAACCAAACAATTGCAGACCTATTTTCAGAGAATTTCCCTGCAGGAAGTAAAAATTTGTATTACCTTAAAAAAATGTCTCACACTCACCAACATCACCTCTAAAACTAATAAATAAAATAAAGAAATTAATTAAACACTATTTGTAAAAATATAATGTAGCCCATTATATTATTGCACCTTTTGTTCAGTTTGATGCACCTTTACTTATTGACCCCAAACATTTGAATGGTAGTCCAAATAAGTTTTTTTTCATAATCCCATCTTTTTTAGAAACATAAACCTTAGTACATTTATAT
>JAUMHP010000043.1:11165999-11191993 GCA_032361065.1 Enteromius trimaculatus
AAAAAATGACTAAAAGTCAGGTTGTTCTGTCTGCAGGCTGTGTGTTGTAAGGATAATTTCCACTGCTGTCCACACGGCACCACTTGTGACTTTGTAACACTCACCTGCACTAGCAACACCACATCTGTACCTATGTCAGACATTAACCAACCTTCAGCTAAGGAGGAACAGACACAGCACGGGGAAGTGAAAGACATGGTGGGGAAGTACAATAGCAGGGTCCCATGTGATTCTCAAACGTCCTGTCCAGATTACACTACTTGCTGCCTTATTTCAAAAACCAACAAATGGGGCTGTTGCCCACTGCCTAACGTGAGTGTGACTCTGTTATATGCAACACAGATGTTTATTTGGGCTAAACATCTTCTAAATTGTCACTCAAAGCCTTGTTCTGCAAGTTTGTTGTTTTATTAAAACTACCTGTTTTTCTGGTTGTATCACCATGAGATCACATCTATTAAGAAGGCCTTGTTTTGAGTGTATGTAAAGTTTCAGGTACTTCCGTGTGCGTGCAACACAGATACACAGATACGTATTCACAGATACAAAAATAGATACTAAGAACAATACAGTTTACAAATTTCTGTGGGTTTTTTTGTTGTTGTTTGTCTTGTTTTTTTTTTAAGAAATACTTTTACCGAGCAAGGATGATTTAAGTTGATCAAAACACATTTAAGACAGTAAAGACATTTAAAATGAATTCTATTTTTAACTGTTCTTTGGAGCTCTAAGAATCTTTTAAAAATCATGAATATCAAAAATATTAAAATAATTCATCACTGATACTAAGAAATGTTTCTCAAGCATCAAATCGTTTGTCAAGGATCATGTAGTAATGGCTGAGAATATTTTTTTGCCAATACAGAAATAAATGACAAAACAGCTATTATAATAATATTACACAATATTGTAATAATATTTTACAATATTACATTTTACTGCGTTTTTTTTTTTCCAAATCAAATAAACAGCCTTGGTGAGACTTTTACAAACATGAAAAAAAAAATCTTACTGACCACAAATATTTTTATGTGGAAGTAGGCTGTAAGCAATTTGTTTTGCAAATTTGAAAGCAAACAAATCATGTTGTGAATGTCATATTGCTCATGTTTTCAGCATGATTCTTCTTCTCGTTGTTTTTCCAGGCTGTGTGTTGCACTGATGGGGAACATTGTTGTCCGACTAACTATAAGTGTGATGTGACCCGAGTGTCTTGCATCAAGGGAGATGTAGTGATCCCCTGGTACAATAAAATGTCCGCTCAAAAAACACCGGCTCCAAGCTTGGATCTCGGCGCAATTGAGTGTGATGAGAAGACCAGTTGCTCTGCAGATTCGACGTGCTGCCATCTGTCCACGGGAGAATGGGGCTGCTGCCCTCTTCCTGAGGTAGAGATACGCATGTGTACATGAACTGGCTGCAGAAAATCTATTCATGTTTAATATATTGAATGCGCCTCTTATATGCCATAGGCTGTTTGCTGCCCAGACAAGGAGCACTGCTGTCCCGAAGGCTACAGGTGTGACCTTCGTAGACGCTCCTGTGTAAAATCCACCTGGCTGCATGTGGAAATAGTCCCCCTCGCCCACATCGATGACCAACCGCCACAGTCGTCAGTCTCAGAGAAAGACATTCAGTGTGGAGATGGATATAGTTGCAAAGACGATGAGACCTGTTGTCCAACCTCCCAGACCACCTGGGGCTGTTGCCCATCTCCAAAGGTAATGCATTAAGCCTCGAAAGGTTTTTTTTTTTTTTTTTAAACCTTCACCCAAAAATTGTTATTTTCCCATTGGCAAAGTTACATTTCTATTATTGCAAGCATAAACCCTTATATTTTAATGGAAAACAATAAAAAAACTAATTCAAATATTTTTGCATACCTACTTTAAACTAGTTGCCCATCTTCAGAGGAAAAGTATTAAACCATTATTTACTCACCCTCATGTAGTCCCAAGGTATCTTTCAGCTGTGACACAAAAAAGGACACAATTTGTTTTTTTTTTCCTTTTTATTTTATGCTCACAGAAACACGGGAAAAAAATTCTGAATATATTTTAGTAGTACAGATTTAACTGTAGAAAATTCACTTGAATAATTGAATGGGTTAAACATGTACATTTAGAGTTGTAATGCATAATAGTTGGATAAGGTTGAATGATAGTTGCATATATTCAAGGAAATGAGCACAACGTCTTGTGATTTCAGTTCTATTGACTTTTCTGTAAATTCAAATGCCAGTCAAACTGTAGATGTTGATCTGTTCTTTCTCTTACTCCTTTCTTTGCTGTGTTATCTCTCTCTCTAAAGGCTGAGTGCTGTGCTGATATGCAGCACTGCTGTCCTGCTGGATACAAATGTGGCCCGGATGGAACTTGTACTACAGCTGTAGGCTTTGACTGGAGCAACTGGGATAACTGGAGGGTGTTCTTCTCCAAAAACAAACAAGCTATTATATTATAAAAACAACAATACAAAACCAACCCCTGTAACTCATTTGCTTAAATAGCCAACACTCCCTAAAGAGTCAGCTTCTTAAAAATGTTACATTTATCAAAGTACTAATCAAAGATAATCAGACAGTTTACTGCAAAAGGTTGATTTTATTTGCAGGAGAAAGTTTCATTAGGGCTGAATATGATGATTAATATCTGTTTCCATTGTCTATCAGTAATGCCAGTTCAATTTTAGCCACTGAGCCATTTGTACATTTTAAGAATTAAGTATATATTGGTTATGATAAGTCTATATTTGTTATAGTTTTGCATAGTTTCCAGTGTTTTGGTTACTGCCCAGTTTTATCAAAAGATTATTTGACTATGAAATGACGGAAAGATGTAACACATATCAAAGCATAGATGACCTCTAGTGGCTGGATTTAATTCAAAGTATGCCATTACAACTTGGCATGTACAACTATCCCAGGTCTCAAAGGTTTACAGGTTACATTCTTTCAGACTTGACATCATGAAGTCTTGTGATTATGACCGCATTGCCCTGGATAAGGAAACATATTAAATGAACCTCTTCAGATAACAAACATCGCCTTTTCTTTGTAACTTCCTTATTGCAGGTCTTGAGCTTCACCATGATTTGTATAATTGTTTTTATTATTGATTTAAATGCTGGTTATATTGATTGAACATTGTGACACTTGACAAAAAGTTTTCTGAAGTAAAAATGTGACCAATCTGAAACCTTGTCAGCTCTAAAAGAGAAATAAAAGATAAGGAGAAAAAAGGAAAGTGTATTGTCTATTGAATCTTCTTCTATTCAAATTAACATGTATTGAATTTATTTCAGATGTGTATTAATTTATAACAATAGTTACAAATTGTCTAAAATATATATTTTTAAGTTATAAAAATATACAGTAATTACAAATATGAAGGAAAAATCAAGGTAGTAGGTTAAGATTAAGGTAGAAATTGTTTGTGCTATGACTGATCAACCAGTTTCTCACTATTTATTTAATGTTTTGCGTCACCTTTTGTGGGGAACATAATTTTTAAAAGTAAAAACCTACATAAATGAATTTAGATTTGGCTACAGTTGTCGTATTCCTCTTGTTAAGTCACTCCTGAACCACAGACAATGTCAGAGGCGTCTTACCTGGGCTAAGGAGAAGAACTGAACTGTTGCCCAGTGGTCCAAAGTCCTCTTTTCAGATGAGAGCAAGTTTTGTATTTCACTTGGAAACCAAGGTCCTAGAGTCTGGAGGAAGGTTGCATTAAGTCCAGTGTTAAATTTCCACAGCCTGTGATGATTTGTGGTGCAATGTCATCTGCTGGTGTTGAGGCAGTAATTAAAGCAAAACGAGTATTGAGTGCATATACAGTAAATGAACATACTTTCCAGAAGGCCACTAAATGAAATTCACTAAATATATATATATTTTTTTTCTTATGAAGTATTGTAATTTGTTGAGATTGGTGGGGTTTTGTTGAATGTGAGCATAAATCATCACAATTAAAAGAACCAAAGACTTAAACTGCTTCAGTCTGTGTGCACTGAATTTATTTAATATCCGAGTTTCACAATTCGAGATGAATTACTGAAATAAATAAACTTTTCCACGACATTCTAATTTATTGAGCTGCACCTGTATATGGTCTATAGCGACAGATACTCGCAGGCAGAGGGCAGCAGAACTATATAACTGGCCAAAGATCCCTTCAACTGTTGCTGCAGTAGACAGTGATCTACCAAACCAATCTGAGGTGAGTTTCCCAAAAGAACTATTGTCGCAGGGTCATTTATTTTTACTAGTTAAATTAAACCTGCGACCACAGTAAACAAACAATGATTTTGAAAGCGAACCCCTGCTCGAAGGTGCCATGATGGCAGTAATAAAAATCTCTGCTGGGTCAGAACAGTCAATGGTGTTTTTTTACACGCAGTCCAACCCACTGACACTTAGGGCGTTGCATTAAAACAAACAGAGAATGAAAGGAAGAGTAAATATGCACAGAAACGCTCAACAAACTGTTAAGCCCTCGATTTAACTGTGCGTTTCTCTGACGTCGTGACGCACTGACGTAAACATCCTGCCCACGCACTCGTCGATGCATAGAACGTGTTGATAGAACGGCTCGTTCGATGGAACTCTGGCGAGGTGGTTCCATATAACCTGGAGATCGTAGTCGTTTCGATTACGTTGCAATGTTTTCTGAAGACGTAAGTATTACTCTGCGCTGCACCTGCTAAAGCAGCGGCTGCGTAACATTATATTCTGAATTCACGTTAAACCGTTGCGCATCAATTAAGTTGGTCGAAGTTGTTTTCGGTAAAGGACAGCCAGGCTGTCTGCCTCAGCTGTTAATCTAATGTCGACGGAGGATCTGTCCACTTCCGACAGCGAAGCTGCCTTCGCCGGAGCTGGGGAGCGCTGGGCGCCCGTGGGAGCCGTGGCCAACCCGGAGGATGAGCTGTGGAAGCGGGGCACGCAGGCTGGCTCTGTGTCTTCCGGCGATGCAGACATGGTCTCCAGGATGAGGAAGCTAGAAGATGAGCAGGAGCAGCTAAACTCGTCGCTCCTCGCGTTAACGTCTCACTTCGCTCAAGTGCAGTTTCGGCTGAAACAGATCGTCCACGCGCAGAGCGACGAGAAAGAGAGGATGCTGCTGGAGCTGGAGGAGTTCGCCTTCAAAGGGTGCCCTCATGTCATAGGCTGCAGGGCACAGGATGCCCAGATGTTGGAAAACTCGGTGAGTTCCGTTGTTTCCGGTCGTAGTGATCTCTACAATACAGAAAAATGCAAACCAAAATCTCCCCAAGCCCAAGACCTGTTCTCGTCTAATCTTTAGAAAGGGGTTGGTGGTTTTCAGCTGGCCTGGCTGTGAAACCAGCTGGTAATCCAGAAAAATATCAGCATGGCTAGACTAGGGTACTAGCTAGACAGTTTAAGTTGGCTAAGACCAGCAAACAGGCTTAGGTTTTTTTTCCCCAGGCAGTGATGATAACACCTGAAGTGATGCAATTTATTCACCAAATCTCAAATATGACTCAAAGCAAGTGCTATGTAGCAGAAAGGCATGGAACCATCTCATGTACATGTAATCTATTACAGTGCTTTTCAATATTTTAGACATCACAGGTTTTTCGGTGTCATCCGAGCAAATAATCAACACCCTCTTAAAAATAATCAAAACAGTATCATGATTAAAAACCACACTAAAAACAATATACAAGTAACATTTGGGGGTAACTTCCCACCCATGTATTTCTTTTTGCTGGAGTATCTTGTAACTGCCATTAAAATGCATTCCTTTCTTCTTATTTCCTCCTCGTTGCTTGCAGGATGAATTGGTGAGTACCGTGAGCATAGTAACCCTTGTGCAGTCTTTCGTTAAATTTCTGTGTTTACTTAAGGTATTCCTGATATGATAAGAGTTCATACTTGTTTCGTTTTTGTTCAGTCTCTTATTCGTTTTTATACTAATTAGTTACATTTTTGTTCCCCAGAGACTTAAATACACAAGCTTAACAAGACTGTAGTTGAACTATAACTGTGTTGTGTGTGTGTGTGTGTGTGTGTGTATAGCAATTCTGAATTGCTTTGCATTTCTGGATAAGCAAGGCTAAACCAAATGAGGCAAACTAATTAAAAGCTCATTATCCTTCACCAGAGCGTATGCAAATATGTTCAGCTAGCTACAGTGTAAACACTGAGGATGTTTTAAGTATGGCTTTAGGTTTTTAAAGTTTGCTTGACTCTTTTATAATATGCAGAGTGAAAGAGAGAAAAGGGAACGCTTGGAAGCTCAGAGAAAGAAGCAGAAGGAGCTGATTTTCCAGTTGAAGACTCAACTCGACGACCTGGAGCGCTTCGCCTACCAGGAGGGCAGCTATGACTCACTGCCTCAGTCTGTGGTCATGGAGAGACAGAGGGTATGTCTGATAATACACCCTCGTGCTGTTGACGTCATTTGAAGATGTATTGGTGTAAGTAATAACTACTTTATTTCTTGTCTGTCCACATCATTAGGTGATCATTGATGAGCTGATTAAGAAGCTGGACGTGAATCTGAATGAAGACATTGGGAACCTCACTCCAGAGGAGCTCCGACAGCGAGTGGATGCTGCTATAGCTCAGATAGTCAACCCGGCTCGAGTCAAGGAGCAGCTGGTTGAGCAGCTCAAGACCCAAATCAGAGACCTGGAGATGTTCATTAACTTCATACAGGGTGAGGGAGTCTGCTTATGGGTCATGTTTAGTCAAATACAAATATTCTGTAAGATTTTTAATGTTTTTGAAAAAAAAAAAAAAAAAAAGTCTTATTCTTGCCAAAGCTGCATTTATTTTATCAAATAAAGTAAATGTGTTGTTTTTGCAGTTTCAAATTTACACTTTTTTTTTTAATTATATTCATAATAATTGTAATATTGTAATATTCTTAGTCAAGTTTAGTTTATTAAATAACAATATATACAATACAGATTGTTTCCAAGCAGCGTCATCGTTTTAAACAGCCACGTTTATGTTCATTAATTATGGAACAAACACAGTTTCAGCTCTAAAGCAGACAATAGTGTCATTATCCTACTTAATTCAGATTCACTGTTGAATCAATTCAGTTTAATAACAGTGTCAGTGTTGCAAAGTTCATCAATTATTAAACGACTCAATTGTTGAACCAGTTCAGTTCAATTTTGTTAGTCATTGAAAAGGTAGTGTACGTACAGTCAGAATGATAATATGTTCTTAATATTAATTCTAAGGATCCATATAACATTTTAAATGCTGATTTGGTGCTCTTGCAACATTTTACCTACAGATCATTTTAATTATCATTAATTTTTTTTAGTAAACAGTAAGGATTTTGCTCAGGTTTTTTGTGCTTTATGTTTGGTGTGGCTAATTGAAGCAACATAAATACAAGTAGACTACCATCGTGATCTTGTTCTTCTCAGATGAAGTGGGAAACCCTCTGTTAAATGATGGTGTGAAGAGCCAACAGGCCCGTGCGGCCGGACCAAACACTGGAGCCACTGGAGGGATGAAGCGAGGTAATGGTACTTCACTTCATAATACTTTCATATTTGATTTTACAGCTAAGATGTTGAACTTTGAATCCCTTCTCTCTGTCTAAAGTGGATCCTGAACAGGCCCAGAGGATTCGGGAAACTGGGCTTCAGCTGATCCAGAAAGCCTTAGCGGTGCTGCAGATCTTTGCTCTGAGTCAGTTCGGATGTGCCGCGGGTCACGTGCCCCAGAGCGTGTGGTCTCAGGGTGGCGAGGCTCAGGATTACGGCCCCCTGTTGCAGAAACTGGAAGGAGCCGTGGAGCGTGTACGCCTGCAAGCCTCCCGCCAGCAGCCCAGCTCTCAGGTCGAACACGTGGTCAGCTACTCCTCCTGCCTGACACCTGAAGGACCTCGGGATGAACTCACCGCTTCTGTGCGTAAAGAACTGGCCCTGGCGCTCCGGGACCTGCTGGCCCACGGACTGTACACTCCATCTCAAGGCATGAGCCTGGTCCTCGCCCCCATTTCCTGCTTGCTGCCCTTTAGCGCTTCTCCCCAGACCCTGCATCCGTGGGAACTCTTCATCAAGTACTATCACTCCAAAAACGGCCAGGCGTTTGTGGAGTCGCCCGCCCGCCAGCTCTCTCAGTCCTTCAGTTTACCCGTAGGGGGCGGTCCAGTGACGATCACGCCCAAGCAGTCACTGTTATGGGCCATCCACACTGTTCTTAAAGAGCATGGTCGATTCAAGCGCAGCGCGGACTCTGAGTTTAAAGCCTTGGTGTGCATGGCACTCAATGAGCAGAGGCTTGTGTCCTGGCTCAACCTGCTGTGTAAGTCGGGGACGCTCATACACTCTCACTACCAGCCCTGGAGCTACATGGCCCAGACGGGCTTCGAAGGTGCCCTGCGTATCTTGGGCCGCCTCAGCCATCTCAAATTCAGCCTTCCTGTAGACCTGGCTGTCAGGCAGCTTAAAAATATCAAAGATGCTTTCTAAGCAAATGAAATACAAGTAAATTTTGATGGATTTTTTGATCTCCCAGCCTCCTTAATCTTAAAGAAAAAAATCTTCAAAAATGAACACTAATATAAATAACACTAACAACATTATACATAACACAAATGTAACTCAATTTAAAAGATGCTCCCAGATCAACAGGTACACTGGAATTAAAAAACTGGAAAAGAAGCAACTCGTGCACTTTCTTGAGACTCTGCTGGGTCTAATGCCTCCTGTCTCTAAACTAAAGAGGATGATGATGATGAAGGCAGGTTTTAATATGCTGCACTGGTCACTCAAAGGAAATGTGCTCCGTTTAGTGACCCTGAGCGTGTAACTGCCTTCACATAACCTTCGAGGCAAGTTGTTATGTTAAGCTTTTACCAAAACCGACCACTACGTAGAAGAATGAGCTATTACTTGAAATCTTTTCAAGGGCCATTGCATATGTTTGAGATACGCTACAGTATGCATATAACAAATACACACACATACGGAGTTCTAAAATAGTTCCTAATGGTTTAATAAAAACATGTTTTCCTTATAATTTTATGTAGCCAAATGCGCTCATTTTCTGAGCTTGCACTTCATTATTGTACAGTGTATCACAGACAAATCATAAGATGTTTTCACTAAGATTGCATTCCATTTGCATTATTAAGGGTCACTGCATTTCAAACAGTGGTATAGCGAGTATTTATTGCTGCTCTGTGTTGGTATCGCTTTCTGAGGAGACCATGCATGCTGGTGAGACCCCACTTAGGTCAAGCAACACACTCAGGTCATTCTGAACAAACGAAGAGATGTTCATTGGTGTTTGTAAATCATCGGAAATCCACTTCTCTCCCTGGATCCTTTCCACAACCTGGTGACACCTTAAAACTGATTGTAGAACACTGCATCTTGTGTTTGTGCTGCCCGCTCACTGCTGCTGCTGCTGGAGGAAATACACAGCAAGTGAACTGAATGAAAGGTCACTGAGCACATTTGCTGAATATGAGTCTGATATGCTGTGCATTGGCACTGCCTGAATTATTTATGGCCTGTAATGCTATGCCAGCGTTCAGAGGCTCTGCTTCCGTGTCTTGTCAATCCTTGTTTACTGCTCTGAAATATTGAATGTACAATCCTTGGAATTGTATCCTGCTACTGTACCTGATCTGACTCCAGATTCCTTAGACCACTCTGAATATTGGTTTACTGAAAGTAAGAAGGTACTGTTTGTTACCCCACAGCATGGAAATGGATTCTGTATTCGGTGTATTTCTCTGCACCATAGAATATGGAGATATGGTTGTGATGCATTTATTAGGGCTATTCAGTTAGCCCTTACTTAATGTAGACTTTTTCCTCTCTTGCTTTGCCTTTATTTTATTATTATTTTGTTTTTTAATAGTAATATATCAACCAGAATACATGCTTGGCATATTTTGAGGTCCATTTGTTTGTTTTGTCCTATCATATCTATTTAAGAAGTTCTTGTTGTCTTTGAACCTCTTCTAAGAAAGAAATAGATTTTCAATTATTTCAATAGTGATTTCAAATCAGTGTCGTATCAATTACATTCCCTTTTATAAAATTTGTGCCATCATTTTTGGATGTAATGATGTCTTTTCAGTGATTTCATGGATTAAATGTTCTAAATGCTATATTAATCTGATGCCTTTTTCATTTCTCACCAGCTCTCTTTTTTTGGACAATGTATTTTAATTTACTTACACACACACGCACATATCCATGAAGTAATTACGGTAATATGGTAATAGTTGTAGTTTTCATTTAATCTAATGTTCATCATAATTTAACTGAGAATTGTCTTCTATTAAATTTAATTCCATAACAATTTTTGAATTTATGAATAATAGAAGAGTTTTAAAATTATAATTATGACAATTAGTTCTAATTAAATACCTGAATTTGAATTGAGGTAGTAAGATGGAGAACCCTACTAATATATATATTAAACTAGAATCAAATGACAAGAAATAAAAAACGTGCTGTTTAATTTTTAGTATGTTTATTTTAAATGCTAATACACAATCATTAAACATAATGAAAGAAAAAAGTGATTACAGTAATTACATTTGTACAATAATTAAAGTTCTTACAATTATAAATTAATCTAAATTAAATTAACATCTTGGCACAAACTAAAGGGAAAGTATATATATATATATATATATATTTCCTACAAAACTTTAATTAAATATTAATAAAACTTATACAGAAACGGAGAAATTTTATTTTAACATTTTTAACTTTTATTTTACCAAAGCCTACTGAGCGTGCGCTGCCCACGGTGCACTCCGTAGAACAAATCGACGGAAGTACGTCACTCGCCGTCAGTGTCAAGGGTCACGCTCGCCCGTTCTACTTCCTTTCCCGATCTCGTCGGCCATAGAGCACCATCAGTAAGTTTCATACACGAGAAAATAATCCAAGAACATCGTTAAAGAAATAAAACCCGCGGGCTTGCGTTCATGTGATTAATTTAGCGGATATCCCTGTCGACTACTGAACGTGTTTATTGTCTGAATACTACGTTTGCATGAGAAGATAAAAGATTTAGAGTTCCCTCCCTCTCTCCTGCTTCTGACATGATAGATTTCTTTTCCGTCCATGATCGCATACGTTTATTATTACACTTGTGCAAGAAACAAATATGTGACGAAGAGCAGATAAAGTTCCCTTGATAAAGGACTAAGATAATTATTCCAGCGTCTCTATACAGTCGAGTAACGACCAGTTAGCATAATGCTATGTCAAGCTCGATCTTGTTTTATAAACGTGCTGCCCAAAAGACGCAGCTTGCATTTAGAGGTGTGTGCTTTTGGAGCGCTGATATTATACAAATTCATATTTTTCAGACATGGGCAAGTTTATGAAACCTGGTAAGGTGGTGATGGTCCTGGCTGGACGTTATGCCGGACGCAAAGCTGTGATTGTCAAGGTACTTCTAATCTTTCACGGTACTCCGGAGAGAAGGTTGTGTATTTGAAGTGTGTTGAGTGTTTGGGTTTTGACAGTGTTTTCTTCTCTCTCTTTATTCAGAACATTGATGATGGCACCTCAGACCGTCCTTACAGCCATGCTCTGGTCGCAGGCATCGATCGTTATCCTCGTAAAGTCACCACAACCATGGGCAAGAAGAAGATTGCCAAGAGGTCAAAGATCAAGGCCTTTGTGAAGGTGTTCAACTACAACCACCTGATGCCAACCAGGTATGCAGACACTAAACAGTCAGAGGGACATCTGTGCACGTTCATACAGCTTCTGTAGTTGACGGATGTTTTAGAGTAAGTCTGATGATATACAGGGCAACGTTTTAAACAGCGTTGCTTGCATCGGGCAACCAGGTGAGAGACAGAGCCCACGACCAGATTGAAATGCTGTAGATTTTCAGTGGGACACTTTCCCAAGCAAGTTTTCCAGTGTATCATCAGCCTAACACTTTCTTTCCAACGATACAAGTCCTCTTATGATCATGAAGGCTACATTTATTTGTTTAAAACACAGTAAAATAGTGAAGTACAGCTAACATGTAAACTAGGTGATTCCTAATATGTTGTGAAATAGAATTTATTCCCGAAATCCTAGATATCATGAAACTATCATGACTTCAGTGTCCCATGTTTTTCAGAAATCATTTGCTCAAGAAATATTTAGTATAGTCCGTTTTGGAAAGAGTTTTGCTGACATCTTTGATGAATGGAAAGTAAACTACGTTTATTTGAAACTAAATTGTTTGTGATTTGATCACTTAAATGAGAACATGAGAACTTTTTTTTTTTAAAGAGAGCCCAGCTGAACCTACACTTCAGAACAGTAGTGTATATAGTGTTTGATAATTGATTGGGGGTGAGCTACAGTTTTTGTTGAACTTGTCTAGTAGAACTATTTATACTTCCAGCACACTCACATAGTTTTGTTTGTTTTCAAAGTGCATGCAATTACAACCACCTCTAATAAATGCTTATTTGTTCTCCCTGTCCTACCTGTATTCTTCAGTGCAGAAGTAAACTTATGGGCAAGACTTCCTGGTTTATTAGCTGCTTAAGGGAGATGATGAGAATTATGAAGTGCAGTTAATGTTGTAATTGTTGGCCTTACAAACCAATGTGTTCATAATTCAGATACATGCATTCAAATAAGATAAGACACGGGACTTGCAATATCAAGTATTGAAACAAGCATTTTTTACAGCTGAAAATACACATTTGACTTCAGCTGGATGTTTGTGTGAGCTCTGCAGTTAGGTGCTATAGTGAACACCAGTCATGTCCCGTTTATATAGTACTTCAGGCAACAGCTTTACGGTATTAATCATGAAAAACCCAGAGTCCGTGTCGCTTTCAGTTAGAATTACAACTTGTTTAACTGTTGTAATGCTGTTCTCCAGTGTGGAGCTAGCTAATGATAGTCTGATTAGTGTAAATCATTAAAGGCATAGTTGGCTTGCAGAGATACCCTAAGAGGAATTTTAAGAGAATTATCTAAGCGGCGTAATCCAAGTCGACTGATTTAATTATGTACTTCTGTCTAAATAATGTGTCCTCTTTCCCCAGATACTCTGTTGACATTCCTCTGGACAAAACTGTTGTCAACAAAGATGTTTTCAGGGACCCTGCCCTCAAGCGCAAAGCCAGGAGAGAGGCCAAGGTTAAGTTTGAGGAGAGGTATGTGTTTGTCACCAGATCTCAACTACTCAATTTTACAATTGAATTGTAAGTTTTTCTCTGTTAATGCTTACCATAGATTAAAGGCCAGATTAAAACTTTCTCGTTGTAGTGTAGTGTGTAGGCTTATACATATCATTTGCTTCCCGATGCAGAAAGAGTGTTGTGGGTTGAAACCCACATAGCCCAAAGCTTGCTGACTTTAGCTTCTGTTCAGAGAGATGACTGTATGAACATGTTGGGCACAGGACATTTTATTTTTGATAATCTCAATATAAGTGTGTATTGTCCTGCGTGTGGTGATACATTGATAACAATGTTTTCTTTTACAGGTACAAGACAGGCAAGAACAAATGGTTCTTCCAGAAGCTCAGATTCTAAGCTTCCGGTGGTTTTGCAAATAAATCTGTAAAAATCTCACAAAGTGGTCCTTGCCTTTTTTCTGTTGGCTTTTGGATTCTTATTGTGTTACATATATTGCTGATGTTTATAATTTCTCACTGTCATCCAAACAATATTCTTAAGGGTGTTTACGGTCTTGTTTGAAGTGACTGTTGTGTAATTGTGTAATCTTTTTACAGTGTTGCGTTGCATAAATATTAGTCAGCTATAGTTACATCTATAATAACATGCAGACCCACATGGTTTAGTGTTCACAACTGAATATTTGAGTAATATAACAGTCAAGGCATCGCAGTGGTGACATCCACCCTATGACATTTGTTTGTTAAAAGTTATGCTATGTTTGACAATGAACTGCACAATCTCAAAATAAACCTTTTGCTTTATCCCTGATTGTGATTGCTCTCTGCGCGAACAAGACAAGTTTATAATAATTAGTTTGTTGCATGCTAGTATGAGGGAAGTGATCTCTCAGGACGTCGGAGTGAAAACTTAATAAACCTCCTGAGGTTCTGAGGCAGAAAACAAGCCTGTGTTTCTGTTCTGCCCTTTTTGATAGGTTACAAATGAGTGGTCTCCTTGAAAAACCTGAAGTGGGGTGGCAAATTTACTAAGAGTCTACGGGGGATATAAAAAAAAGCAAAAATGTATGAAGAAATCAAAATGATTTTTCCAACGAAATGCCGCGTTAAAGAAGCAATCAGTCTCAGTTTGGCAAATTTCCTCACGTTTATAGACACTGGAAGGAGGAACTTGCAGATCATACTGTACTGTATGTTCCTTGCAGCCTTAATCATTGAAGTGTAATGCTAACAATGTAATAACGCTATTGTTTCTACGGTCCAATATAAGCTTCAACCACTGATCTATATATATTATAGATCAGTGGATACAACCCATATACACTAAAGTTTACGAATTTGGTTTCTAATTAGTTTCTTCTGCTCATCAAGGCTGCATTTATTAGATTAAAAATCCAGAAAAAACGGTAATATTGAGAATTATTATTTTAATTTAAAATAACTGTTTTCTGTGTGAATATATTTTAAAATGTAATTTATTCCTGTGATACAAAGCATCATTACTCCAGTCTTCAGTGTCACGTGATCCTTTTAGAAATCATTCTAATATTCTGATGTTTTATCATCAGTGTTGAAAATAGTTCAACTGCTTAATAGATTTATTTTAGGATTCTTTGATCATTAAAATATTAAAAAGAGAAGCATTTATTTTAAATGGATAATAATGTTCAAAACTGCTGTTACAGAAATAAATACTTGTATTAACCAAGGATCTATTAAATGAACAAAAACGTCACAGCATAAATTTACATTTTAGAAATTTTTATATTTGGTAAAAAATGTTGTTGTATTTTTATCAACATTCATCAAAGAATCCTGAGAAAAAAAGGGGAAAAAATCACAAGTTCCAAAAAATATATTTGTCTGCACAACTGTTTCTAACATTGACAATTCTAGTAATAAATCAGTATATTAGAATGATTTCTGAAAGAGACACTGAAGACTGGAGTAATGATGCTTTGTATCACAGGAATAACTCAAATTTTAAAATATATTCATACAGGAAACAGTTATTTTAAATTTAAATAATATTTCACAATATTAGTTTTTTCTGTATTTTTAATCTAATAAATGCAGCCTTGATGAGCAGAAGAAACATCTTTAAAAACCACTAAACATCTTACTGACCCCGAATCTTTGAACGGTATTGTATGTTAATAGTTTCAATTAAGCAACTATTATGTAACCTCTTATGTAACTCCTTTTAGATGCCATGTGTATGATAATTTATCATGGCTCTATTATACGCTTATAATTTTAGTTGATAGCAGACATCCAGAAAAATAAATAGGTTCGTTACATTTACTCCTACCTAACCTCACTGCCTAACCAAGAAGACAGCTTAGGTAAAACGTGACACGACGTAGCCCATGTTTTCGCTTCATGACAAAAACAACCCTAACCGTTGATATCGTTAGTGTATTTGGCAGCAGAGTGGCCGCCAGGGGGCGCGGTGTGTATTCATGTACTCCCGCTGAGCCGCGTCGCTGAGCGCATTGAGACGCTCCGACTGCGCCGCGGAGGAGAGTCTCGCTTCAGAATGACACGAACCGAACCGATGCTCTGAAACTCTCCGGTTTAGACAGAAGGTGAGTTATCTGCACGAGCTGCCTCTCACACCTCTATTACACTACCATTTCTTCTGTTTTGGCGTCGAAAGCGCTCTGTTGCTATCACTGCTCGCTGTACAATGTGCCATCTTGCGCCATTGCGCTTAATGCGATCAGCTCGCAGCTAATGAAACTTGGCTGATGGAGGAGAGTCGTTACGGCACAGGTAACCGACGGTTATCATCATGACCTTCTACAATCGTTTCATTTTATTTGCAACCAGTAACGTTAGTAGTAACCAGGCCCGTTACAGTTTGTTTTTCTGGACAGGCAAAATGTTAGCTACCTATGATATGATCAACTTCCTCCACTTGTGTCTCTTTTGAGTAAAAAGCACGTTTTGTTTTTGAATTTGAGTTTGATTTGAAATTTTTCTCGGCTTAAAGAAAGTAGTCGTATTACTTTTAATGTAATATGTGACCATGGGCCACAAAACCAGTCGTACGGGTCTTTTTTTTTTTTAACCTTGGACAAAATTCAGCCGAGATAAAACTGTTTGAAAATCTATCGTCTGAGGGTGTTTGTATTGTAAATATTGGGAAAATCCTTTAAAATGGTCTAATTTAAGTCCTTAGGGGTCATGTTACTAACCAAAAATTAAGCTTTGAGTTATTTATGGTTGGACATTTACAAAATATCTTAATGAAACATGAATTTATTTTGGCATAAAAGAAAAATCAATAATTTTGCTCCATACAATGTATTGTTGACTATTAAATTTACCCCTTGCTACTTATGTGCTCCAGGATTACATATGCTTTAAATGTTATTAAGTAAAAAAAATTCTGATGTACTTTAGAAAATACAGAAATTATAATTAGACATTAAGGGTCCTTACTACATTTATTGGGCAAGGCATTGTCTGTATTAAGATTGTCATGTTTCAGTAAGGTCTGTAAATTTTTCTCAGATTAGTTTTTAGTTTAAAGTAGCTTTTTTTTTTCCTTTAATAATTTTTTTAACTAGTCATTGTGTCACCAATCTTGTTTTATGTATATGCAGCATTATTTGTATTAGTACGAGGTGAGCTGTTTGGGGTTTGTTTTGCAGCTCTAGATATGATGGACTGCACTCCATGATATTCTGCAGTCTCATAACACACATAAACTAGACTGAGGTGTTTGTACTGATCAGAGATACAGCTTTGCAATATAGGACGTGTATTAGCAGCAGAGCAACATGCAGATCGACTATTCATCTTTTAGTTAGTTGCATATGGATTTTGCTTTCTGTGTCAGTAGCCTAAAGCTGTGTTTCGCACTAGCCTTTGCATTTTTGTCAGTGTTCAAGGAGGTAAAAAAAATTCTCTGGTCGCTGTTTTTTCTCTCTACTAGTATGCAATATCCTTATCTCTTGTGTATGAGTCTGTATTGTAACATAATAGAAGAGATTTTGAAGTATGTTGTAATGTACTATCCCTATAATTCTACGCAAATCTTTGACACTAAATGATCCGGCCTGCGCTCTTGGTGTCGGTCAAAGTCTTGCGCTAAATTGTTTCTTAAAAGGTAGCTTGCTGCCCTCTGCATGGGTAGTGTAGGCTAGGGGGGGTGACCCACCCACGACTGTGTGCTCAATAGATAAGATATCAGCATGCTGTGCTTAGCCATTATGAGCATCACTGCCTGTAGCGGTTGTTTTTTGTAATCTGAATAAATGTTTGCATAAATGTAGCCCATGACATTTTTATTCAGAGTACCAGAGTAGGTGAGCAGGTCTCCCTGATTATAGGAGCCATAAAACATGAGTAGGAAAATAAATGCAAGCGAAACACATGTGTATATAACATGAGCTCTCTGTTGTGTTTCTCAGGTGGACCGGCAGGATGGGGGAAGGGCCTGCAGTCAGGCCCTCGGCTGCTATTACACCCATGCAGCAGATGCTGGCGTCTGGCACTGGGGCAGTCCTGACATCTCTTTTTGGTGAGGACAAGAATTGTCGCAATCTTATCTCTATTCAGTAGAAATTCTGAGCATGTTTGTGATATCACTTGCTGCATTTGTCTGATTTTAGCGTCATATTTTCTGACGAAATCCAGCAACCAATGTTCATGAATTACATGAATTCATGCACTACCCTTCAATTACGGAGTCAGTCAGTTTAAAAAAGGAAAAAAATCATCCAGGATGCATTAAATTGGTCAAAAGTGATGAATTATATTATGTTTATTATATATGTATGCATTTTATTTATTTTTAATCATAACAATATTAAATATTTAATGCACTTTTAATTAAATAAGTGTCACTTCTGTGATTACACTTTTGGTGTCAAAAACATTACAACATGCTGCCAAAACCTGCTGACCCAAAACTTTCAAAAGATACTGAATTTATGCAATATAATCAACTATGTTTCCATGCAAAGATTTAGGTTTAACTTACACAAAACACTTAAAATGCTGAATTTTTAGGACGTATGTGCATCTTGGCATTTCCATACATTTTTTTTCAAATTGCACATAATAATAAGTGGATGGAAATATAGCTATTGTGTTCATAAAGTAGCTGAACTGTGTTGACAGTTTTACATTGGAATATTTTGTTTGTGCAAGCATTATACTTTATAGATTGAATCTAAATTTTTGATTAAATTAAGGCAAAATCTTTTTTTTTTTTTTTTCTCTTTCTCCCTCTCTCTGCAGTCACACCATTGGATGTGGTGAAGATCAGACTTCAGGCCCAGCAAACTCCCATCTATCAAGGTACAGATATTAAACTCTTGTTTTCACAGAAAGAATAAACTTTAGACATTATTGATGTTAAACTGGTGTGACCTTTTCCCTGCTCCACATGTTCAGCTGAAATCTGTCTAAAGCTGAAGTTAATACATTCTCTGCTACCAGCAACACCGCTTAGAATAGCAAAAATAGTGATGGATTTCAAACAGGTTTCCTAAAAACACCCTTTTCTGCCGGTGCTTGCTAAACTCAGTCCAGTCCCAAGCTTGGTTTTATCAGCTTTGCTGTGTTGTGTCCGTTATGATCCAAACAAAGCAAAGTTTTGATAGCACTACAGTGTTTAAATGTTTTGGGGACATTTATGGCTTACATACAGTCATCAATGCATGTTTACCTGTGTTAGAAGAATCTGACCTATTCCAGCTTTAATACCAGCAAAAATGAAGCTACATTCTTAAGGTTTTTAATTTGTCTGAAAGAAACCTTTTCGAGGCAGAAAACCTTTTTATGTGACAGCAAAGCAGAATTTTTCAGTCTTCAGAGTCACATGATCCTTCGGTATTTAATGTCTCTTTTTTTTTTTCTTTTTTTTTTAGCGAATGGAATGTAGGATTCCATTTAGCGAATTCAAATAGGATTTCATAGACTTCTTTCAGATCATTATACGTGTCTTAACTGTCAATTTTGATCAATTAAAAGCATCCTTCCCGGATAGCAGGTTTAATTTAAATTTTTTTGTACTGCCCCTAAACATTTGAATGGTAGTGTATATCTAATAACCTGCTGTAAGCTTTCGATAACACACGCTTCTTTGCATTTGCTATTTGCACTGAGGCCTATGAGCTTTCTTTTCTTTTTCTCTCTCTTGTAGCCGTAGCATCAGAGTCAAGGCCCTGGGCTAGGTTCATCCGCCCTTCAAAATGTGAGTACGAGTACTGCATGGTCCCCTCCCACAGCCCAGAAGCTTGCTTCACTAACATTCACTAACCAGCACTCAAAGAATTACAAACGCATTCTGCAAAACAACTAAATCGCATAGTGTGGACAATGTTTTGGCTAAACTCAAGGTCGCATTGCAAACAGACATGATAAATATGCACATATGTAAATACCCCAACAAGATGGAAAAAAATGCATCCAGAAAATATTTCCAAGGTCTACTCGGCTGTATGTAAATGTTTATTCAGCATGTTTATAGCAGTGGACCATTAACAGAACTCATTAGGACAGACTACCTTGAACCTGTCTTGAACCTGTAATGTCCAGAAATAGTAGGAAGACTGCTTGTTTATGCCAAGGTTGGATTTGGTTCAACTTTCACGGCATGGTCAATGCCATGGTCGCTAATATTTATAGAACCTCTTATCTAAGACCTCAGTCTTAATCGCCAAATCTGTTTTAAACTATTGGAAAAGACTTTCTTGGAAACCCCGATGTCAAGACATCATGTTTGCGGTACTGTATGTCTGTACAACAATCCAGGTGTATTGAGGCTGCACACCGCATAGGCAATTTGTTTCTTTTCCTGCTGTTTTTTTAACCATACTGAGGCAGCAAGTTAAGTAGCAACAGATCTTCCTTTGTTTGATATATTGACATAGATTTGAGTAACAGTAAAAGATCATTTAAATCAGCAGTGACTATTCACTGGTTGCTAATTGGATGGAGGTCTGAATGCAAATTTGAGCAAAGGACAAGGTTTAAACGGACTAAATGATTGGAGAAGTCCAGCGTATGTCATCAAATAGACATCTGTCATTTCACTGGAAGACTGAGTTATGCTAATTTGTCTGAAAAGATGCACATAATATGCATGTTTGAATTGTTCACAGATCAAATCAAATCAATAACATATCATATAATTTGTTCACTTTAACCAATACAATATGTATAGCGCACAACTTTAACCAAGTTTATATTTAAAATTCTACCATATCCAATTGCAAGATTAAAAATCAAGTGTTTTTACATTGAAAAAGTTTAAGAACTCTTATCTTTTTTCTGTAATTGATCACTGCTGTCAGATCTGAGAAAGGATTGCAAAAGATTCATGCTGCTGTCTTTTTAGGGAAATGCTTCCTCTATTGTAACGGGTTGATGGACCACGTCTATGTGTGTCAGAATATGTCAAGCTGCTCCAGCTGGTACAAAACCCCTACCCACTTCAGCGGGACCGTGGTGAGAATTCATTCGCATTTTCCCAAACTTACGTTTCTGTAATCACACAATCCCCCAAAAAGCTAACTTTTTTTGTCTGTCAGGATGCATTTGTGAAGATCTCTCGTACCGAGGGGCTCAGGTCTTTGTGGAGCGGACTTCCTCCCACACTGTAAGTGCAGCGTCGTAATGCCAGTGTACAGTTACATAAAGACAGGTGCTATCGAAACACGTGTTTTTGGCGCGTCTTTTTTTAAATTGCGTGCTGTAACTCCAGCTCAATCTGAATCAGATTTTCATTCAGAACATGTGCAGCATTAGTAACAAGTGCCAATATCTGAAATCTGATTTTATTATAGAAGTGCTTTGACAGACACAAAGGTCGTTGAGTGAAGTATACTGTAGACTGATTCACCCAGATGACTTGAATGTATTGAAGTGAGCCGTTAAAAGATCCTCTCACGAGAGTCATTATTTGAGAATAAAAGGACAGTCATGCTGTTTACTGAGCGGTGCAGGGGTCGCTGTGCAAGCAAATGACCCTTTGACTTTGTAAATGTATAAATAATATGTTAATGATTGAACATCTGTATCAGGTTGACTGTAATTAACCTTTTTTGGGGTCGGTTCACTTGAGTTTTTCAAACCAGCAAATAGACACAAACATCAGTCTTTGGAATGACACACACTTGTAATTAAAGCAGGAGTTCTTTTCATTGAATGCTCAATGATTGTGTTTGTGTTTGCAGGGTGATGGCGGTTCCTGCCACAGTCATCTATTTTACCTGTTACGACCAACTGCGAGACTTCCTGCGATACGGCATGGGCTATCAGGGGGACCACGTCCCTCTCATAGCAGGGGGGTTAGCAAGATGTGAGTATTTACTTGGTATTTTTGTCTCATAAAAGTACAGTGTATTGTGAGAATGTTCAAATGAAAGGAGGTGACAAACACATGTGCAATATTGGATATGTACTTGTTAGTTTTGATATTTCCCCTTTTTACATTTAGATTCTAACATTTCCAAATAATCTGTATATTAATATTGTTAGTAATTTATTGCCAATGTGTTACTATATTTTACTAATTGTACTGTATTATAACAAATATATACAGTAGACTATCGTAACATTTAGTGTCAGGCTGCAATTTTTTTATGTAGTAAAAGTGTTACATTTAGTGTTACATTTTAAAATATCTGTTTCCTATTTAAATGTATATTTCATATTAGAGGCATTGATATGAGGGCAAAGCAAAATTTTGAGCAGTCTTCAGTGTCACATGATCCTTCAGAAATACATACTGTACAAGAAATACAAATACGCAGCTGTTTACAGCATTAATAGTAATATTTGTGGGATTCTATGAATAGAAAGTACAAAATAACTAAGCATAATAATAGTCTTTACTCTCAGTTTTGATTGTCGATAACCCTTGCTAAATAAAAGTAAAAAAAGAAAGTTTTTTACTGACACACTTTTGAACTCTAGTGTATGCACAAAAAAATATATATTTTTATACCGTACATATAATGTCACAATTCCTAAATTCGTTTCTAGAATTTAGAATGATTGATTTAAATGTATTTAGAAATAGAAAAGCATAATGTCAGTGCATCCCTGTGTTTTGTTGGATGTTTATTGCTGTGGTGTGAGTTATTGACGTCTCTCTCTGTGTGGCTCAGTGGGAGCGGTGTCTGTGATCAGTCCTCTGGAGTTAGTTCGGACTAAGATGCAGTCCCGCAAGCTGCCGTACAGCGAGCTGATGGTGTGTATCCGCTTGGCTGTGGCTCAGGACGGCTGGTTATCTCTCTGGAGAGGCTGGGGACCCACTGTCCTGCGGGACGTGCCCTTTTCCGGTCAGTGACCTGTACACTCTCTGACAGCGTGATGGTGAGCTGATGTTCCCCTACTGCAGTGTTTGACCGTTCTTGTGTTTTCCCCTCAGCCCTGTACTGGTTTAACTATGAGCTAGTGAAGGCACAGCTGTGTGAGCGGTACAGGGCTCCACAGACCTCATTCACCATCAGTTTTACAGCAGGGGCCATCTCAGGAGCCGTGAGTATATCCCAAAAGCCAGATAGGATTATTGAACTTTATTATAAGTGACACTTTAAAATAAGGAACTCGATGGTTATAAATTAATATAGAGGAGTTTATGAATGGTTGCATAAAGCTTTCGGCGAGAACGATAAAACAATGTGAGCTGAATGTGATAACCTTATCTGGCCTGACTGATTAACAACAAGGGCATTTTGCATGAGGATAAACGCTGGGTCGACTTCTGTCCCAGATGAATGTAGGACATGAGTGAAACTGGTCTTGTGGATTGAAATCGAAATAATGGCCAAGTTACGTTTTGTATATTCATGCTACATACTTAATGTAACTACATTATTAAAACAACAACAACAACAAAAACGTTGAAATGTTTTTGCAGTGACAAATGGGATAATCATTAGGTATAAAATTAAGATTAACAGTTACATTTCTTTTTAAGTCTCTTCTGTTTACTTTATTTAACAAAAATACAGAAAAACAGTAATATTGTGAAATATTATTATAGTCTAAATTAACTGTTTCCTATTTGAATAGAGTGTAGTTTATTCTTTTGATGTAATGCTGAATTTCCAGCATCGTTTCTCCGGTCTTCTGATCCTTCAGAATCAAGAAACATTTTTTATTAACATTTAAACATTTATATTATTATTATTATTATTATTATTATTATTATTATTATTATTATTATTATTAAAACATATTTTATTTAGCTGTCCAGACTTTAATGCAAGTAGAACACTCACTTATATTAAAGAATTATTTAATTATAATTTTGCCAGAAAAAGTAATAGAATTTTTATAATATTAATGTAAAAACATTATTGTGTAATATGACTTGTTTATGTAATGGTATTTATTATTTTTGTTATACTTTTATTTATTGAATGTTTTTTTGCTTTGAAAATACCCTAAAATGCTGACATGGCATTAAATAATAAAAAAAAGTGTTGTTATTATTATTATCAATGTTGAAATTAATTTGAATTTTTTTGTAAAAATATTTTCTTTGAAATTTCATTATGCATGGTTTTTCCTGCCATTTTAAATCTAGTTTTAAATATGGTTAAATTAAAGCATTAATAAAAATGCATTTCTCTCATACCCTCCTAATTTTTTTGTATTTTTTTTTTACACAGGTTGCTGCAGTTCTGACCCTGCCGTTTGATGTGGTGAAAACCCGCAGGCAAATCCAGTTAGGAGAAATGGAGGCTCTCGGAGGTATAGCAGCTTCTGTAGTTTGACCTGTTAACACAATAGAAAGACTGCAGTAATGCATCCTGCATGCTGAGTGACACATGATGTCATTAGGTGACGGCTCACTTTTAAAAACAATCAGGAGCTGATTACTTAAGCTAGATTTAATTACGTTTCTCAGGCATCCAATGTCTTGACATTTTGATCTTTCGCAGCAGTCTCTGTGAAGAAACCGTCCTCCACGTGGAACATGATGAGGAATATCTGGATTGACATGGGATACAGGGGTTTGTTTGCCGGTAAGCTCTAAGACCTAATGACACCGACGTCAGAGTAGTTATATAACTTCACCTATCCAAGCTAGAGACATCAGTTAAAAGAGGCTTGTTTGTGAGAGTCAGAATTAGGGCTGCGAGAGTTATTGAAATAAAATCAATATTGTGATGTGGCCCAGTGCCATTGTCATCATGCAGGCTGCCGGTCTCTGCAGGTCATGTTCAGCAGTGGTACCTTCTGAAACTGGCAGTGCATATTTTTGATAGTTTGCCATTTGAAAATGAAGAAATTAAATCCCATGTACCTCTCTCCCACTTTGCTTCCTGTCTAATAACTGTCCTATCATAATAAAGTTTATAGTAATATAATACTGTAGTTTTCATTATGTTTTTGGATGTATAATATATTTTATGCATAGAACAGTATTGTTAGTTTTGGGTAGAACCAAACTGAATCTAAAATTACAGACCTTAAAAAAAAATAAATAAAAATAAATGAATGAATGAATAAATATAATATATATAGCTTATTTATTGTTTAAGCAGTCAGTGATTTATGTATACTTTTGCTTTTTTTTTTTTTCCTCTAGGTTTTCTTCCAAGAGTGATCAAAGTCGCTCCCGCCTGTGCAGTCATGATCAGCACTTATGAGTTTGGGAAAACTTTCTTTCAGGAGCGTAATCTGAATCAGGCGAGATGTGGACTTTGAGATGAGTGAGAGGACCAGGGGTTTGTGCAGGAAGATGAGAGAGACGACGACTCCTTGCCAACTACTGCAAACACAGATGACTTTATCCAAGCATTGAGTTAGTTCTCTTAAAAAAAGTTAAATGTTGGGTGATGTGCCAACTGACTAGCACGAGGAATAAAAGCTGTGAGACCTAAACCACTACTTTACATCTGAGATGAAAGACTTGCGTTATGACGCATTAGTAAATGCACAATTTCCCCAGAAACCCTGTGACGCTTTAAGGAACAGTACCAAAGCATGCTGGCAGAAGCACTACCTTCCCATAATGCCCTACTTATTGAAATGGCTGCCGGTAGAACGTGACATCCAGGTTGTTGTATCTGCATTGCATGACTTTAGTCCCTTTTATTAAAGGCACAGTGCTGCCCTCTGCTGTTCATGCTGAAGAAACCTCAATGGAGAAATGGACTAAATCGATAAAGTACTCAATACTAAGCTCAACTGTGTCTTCATTTTCATCTTAAAAAATAGAACATTGTTCTTTTATTTTGTTTCCTTTTTCCTATTTTGCAGATATTTAATTCTCCTAAAGTATAAGACTTGTCCTTTGTATGGGCACTGGACTCGGGGATAGCCAGAAGAACATTTTTTTGTTTCATGCATTGAGAATGTAATGCAATAATTGTTTTAGTATGTTGTGGATGGGTCTTTGGTCTTGTTCTGTTTGCTACATCTGTTCACTGCCTTTAGTTCAGACATGAACTGCTGTAAAACATACTGCTGACTTGAAATGATTAGACTTGTTCTCAGATTTTATTTAATAAAAGACCTTTAAAAAGTCTTACTGCACTTTACATGAAGTATTATACAAATATTAGTTTCTTAATTTCTGAGTGAATGAGAGTTTTTTTTTATTTTTATTTTTTTTATCCATGTATGTTTCCCAACAGTTATTTTCTAGCACAATGTCTGAATGGAGACTACAGCTACAGTATCACTGGTCCCCATCCCATTTCATTGTATGGGGGGGAAAAAAGTCAAGACATTCTGCTGAACATTTTCTTTTGTGTTCCACCCTTAAGAGACTACGACGGAGCTTTAGTGACACCAAAAAAAAAAATAAAAAAATCTAAAACTACGAGAATAAAGTCGTAATGTTACGAGATTAAAGTCGAAACTACGAGAATAAAGTCGAAAT
>JAUMHP010000043.1:11194397-11214155 GCA_032361065.1 Enteromius trimaculatus
GACCTCAATGCTGGGAGCAGCCAATAGTTCATGACATTCTTTGCTTCTGTGTTTCTTATGGAAATTGGGATTGTGGTAACTATTTCTCAAGGGCTCTGTGTTCCACATTTTAATTCCGTATTTTCTTTGTCTAGTCTCACCGTAAGTTTTCGGCCCCACGCCACGGCTCTCTGGGCTTCCTGCCCCGCAAGAGGTGCAAGCGCCATCGTGGCAAGGTGAAGAGTTTCCCTAAAGATGATCCCAGCAAGCCTGTTCACCTGACTGCTTTCCTTGGCTACAAGGCTGGCATGACCCACATTGTCCGTGAGGTCGACAGACCTGGCTCAAGTAAGTTTTTAAAGCGTTCAGATTTGGTTGTGTAATGTGAAATTTGTCTGCAAGTGATGAAAACATCGACGGGCGGACATATTTGGGCTTTGAGCCCTTGCTGAATGTCGAGTTCTGAACAGTTTTTTAACTTCTGGTTTTACACCCTTATGCTGGTCTGCAGTTAAAATAACTTGTGCTTTTTGTGCTTCTCAGAGGTCAACAAAAAGGAGGTGGTAGAGGCTGTGACCGTCGTGGAGACTCCTCCCATGATTGTAGTGGGTGTTATTGGATACGTCATGACTCCTCGTGGCCTGCGCTCCTTAAAGACCATCTTTGCTGAGCACATCAGTGATGAGTGCAAGCGACGCTTCTATAAGAACTGGTGAGGCTTTGGTTTGATCATATCAAGGTTTAGTCTGGAGCTGGTAGTTGCTGGGCAGATTAAACATTTATGTTTTTTGTCTGAGCCAGTCTAACATATTGGTGTGGTGCAGCTCCGCTCAGGTGCCTAGTGCCCTGATGAGCTCCAGGCTCCTCTGGCCGGTGGAAAGGGCTCCTTAGAAGCCGTGCCATGAGCCGAAATGACCTAGTGCTGTCGACGCCCCCCCCCCATTTTACCATGAGGATGGGCAAGCAGCCATGCCCAGTCTCCTTCCACTGGCCCACTGGGCTATGAAGGAACTGTGCCAATCTTTCTCTTTGCCACGCTCAGGTACAAGTCCAAGAAGAAGGCCTTTACCAAGTACTGCAAGAGGTGGCAAGATGAAGAGGGCAAGAAACAGCTGGAGAAAGACTTTGCCACCATGAAGAAGTACTGCCAAGTCATTCGCATCATTGCCCACACACAGGTGAGCTTAAATGCTGTGGCACAAAGTAAAACTGTGACCGATTTTGACGCTTAGTGAAAATGGAGATTGTGGCCAAAAACTATTTTAAACTGGTGCTTTACTAACATCCCACTTTCTGTAGATGCGCCTGCTGCCCCTCCGACAGAAGAAGTCTCACTTGATGGAGATCCAGCTGAATGGAGGATCCATTGCTGATAAGGTTGACTGGGCCAGAGAGAAGCTTGAGCAGTCTATTCCCATCGACAACGTCTTTGGTCAGGACGAGATGATTGATGTTATCGGTGTTACCAAGGGTCACGGATACAAGGGTAGGTGGATGGCTTGTTTAACAGGCTTTTTCCTAGGAGTTCTGACTTTAACAGTTGTGCACTTAATGATGAAAAACATGGATTAATCGCGTCAGGCATGGCGCCCGAAATGCATGAGGAAAATTACCATGCTGCCTTCCTTCTGACAGCACACTTTCTGTATTTTAAGCAAATGAGCTTCTAAAACCACTTCCTAATTTTTAAATGGGTTTTTGTAGGTGTGACAAGCCGCTGGCACACAAAGAAGCTGCCACGTAAGACCCATCGTGGTCTGCGTAAGGTGGCCTGTATTGGAGCCTGGCATCCTGCCCGTGTGGCTTTCTCTGTGGCTCGTGCCGGTCAGAAGGGTTACCACCACCGCACGGAGATCAACAAGAAGGTGAGGCCTCAGAATTGGACCCAAGATTTCCTTTTGGTTTTACATGCGTTTTCCCCTTTAGCCCTTATACATTTTATTTAAATTTTAGATCTACAAGATTGGTGCCGGATATCACACCAAGGATGGCAAAGTAGTCAAGAACAACGCTTCTACGGAGTATGATCTGTCCAACAAGAGCATCAACCCCCTGGTGAGTGTGCAGATGTCTGCCTTATAAGCTTTTCAGTTGCCTAAGGTTGTGGTTTTAAACCGATTTTCTTTATTCCTTCGCATTAGGGTGGGTTTGTGCACTATGGTGAGGTGACCAATGACTTCCTGATGCTGAAAGGCTGTGTGGTTGGAACCAAGAAGAGAGTTTTGACCCTGCGCAAATCTCTTCTGGTCCAGACCAGCCGGCGAGCCCAGGAGAAGATCGACCTCAAATTCATCGACACCACCTCCAAGTTTGGTCATGGACGTTTCCAGACCATCGAGGAAAAGAAAAACTTCATGGTGAGTGTGACTGCAGTGCTCCCTCAGTACTTTTATCAAGGTTTTGACCGGAACATTTAGAATAAGTCTAGGCCTAAGTCTGAATTGAGCTGGACCTGAGTGTCCTGAGGCGTTGGTGGATTCTGCCCCTTTTATCCCTGAACACCAAACCTAAGTGCCCCCATGCTCATGGTCCGCTTCAGGTCCGTGCACTGATCGTAACCTGTTTCAGCCTGTCAGTCTGAAATCTGGGTTCCATTCCGGTGCAAGATTAAAGCTCAGTGAGGCAGGGGAGTAGTGCCTCTCTTGTGCTTTCTCCCTGTTCACTCTCTGACGACATCTATAACCAGTTAAACTGAGGTGGGGAAGATGCGTATGAGAGAAATCACCTGCTAACCAGTCTTTTTCTTTTTTAACAGGGACCCCTCAAGAAGGATCGCCTTGCCAAGGAGATGTCATAATTCTGCTCTACTGTTTCTGGTGTTGTCATGCAGCACTGCAGAGTTTAATAAAAATCAACAAAATGAGCTGTCTCTGTAGTGTTTTCATTTCAGAAGTGCCGTTGCGTTACGATCTGCTGTTTATACTTGACATACTGAACTGACATAGTAACTGAAGGCAAATATAGTGATGTTTAATGTTGACTTCTATTAGCCGAATAGGTTTTACATGTTTGTATTTCAATTGAAGAAATTATAATAGGTGGCCGGCCAACTATGTAAATGAAATTATGCTTGCTGCAAAAGTACTTTAAAACAAAATGTTTACATGAGTTGAAGTTTAATCGCAATATTCTCATAAACCATTAAGAGGGTCCATGTAAACATGCTCACAGATTTCAAGATCACTAGAAAGTTACACGTGTGTTTGATTAGGTTTGGAGCTAAACGCTGCTGCTCTCCAGGGCCCCGTTTCAGAAAGCAGGATGTGTGAACGCTCAGTGTTAACCCTGAATAACAAAATTTTCAAAATGGCTTTTTTTTTTTTTTTTGTAGTGTAATTTAATGCAATTTGGTCTGAAATAAAATTACGTCCAATTCCCAAATTTCAAATGAAAAGTCAATAAACATCACATGACTTATTTTTAACAGACTTAAATGTTTATTTTCTTTTAAATGTAAACGTGCATTAACTTGAGCAGCTATGTTTTCCCACACGGTTTCGCTGATGTAGTGTTACTTTTATTTTTTTAATATGTGCTCATATTTGCTCTGACTTTGCATGAGCGCATCCAGAGGAAAAAAATGCTGAGTTTTTTTTTTTTTTTTTCTCAGATGTTGCCATGGTCACTCGTAATATCTGTGCTCCATTGATAATGCCTTTTTTAGAGTTACGGTGTACACGCTTAACTCTGAATTAGTGCACTCAGAGTTGATTGACCTAACTCAGATCAAATGTTCTGAAAACGAAAACTCTTTAATCTCTGGGTTAGTCAACTTTAGTTCGTCTTTAAACTCCGAGTTGGTTGAACCTCCTTTCTGAAACAGGCCCCAGAACTGAAGTTGCCCACCCCTGTGTTAGGGTGTTTTGATCAAACTTTTCAGGTTGTGAAACTTCAAGTTGTCAACATTTAACAACCTAAAATTGATCCAGTAATACTGAAACCAAATCATAATCGCTCTAATCTTGGATGTAAGACTTCAGCCCAAATGGCTTTTGAAACATTTTTTTGCTATAACTTTATTCTCCATGTATGACCTCTGTGGAAGGTTGCTCCAGGAAAGCATTGCTGCAGAGCAGGAAGTGGATCAATGGCAGCCTTGTGTATCCCCCTGACTCAGCGAAAGTCCTGGCCTTCAGGTGCTTGGTCGATAATGAATGCTGTATGTACCTTAATTAGTATTGTACGTTCACAAGGCTCCTCCAGAGGACAAAAGTTGATTCAGAACATGGTTAGGAAAGCCCACACTAATCTACCCTTGTACTGTATGCTGCTTTTATTCCTTAATTCTCCAAATTTGACGAGCATTTGTCTGAAAGTATGTTTATAATATTCTGCTGAATTCTTCACAAAGAGCTCTAATTAGCTCTCGGTCTGACAGCAGCTTCACTGTAATGAGGGGTGATGGGACTGATGAGGGCTGTGTCAGGAATTCTACCTTTCACTGTCATGTTCATCTGTCTATCCACAACACCCCACAGCGCTCATGCCCAGATGTCCATACCAAAGAACAGCTGGCTCTCCCTGCTCCCTCTGGCCTCCCACCCCATCCCACCATTACATCATAGAAGAGGGCTGCCGAGGACTTTTCACTGCAACCTCGCACTCCCTGCCTGTTCTTCTCTTGTGTAATTTTTGTTGTTGCAATCTCAAACAACAATGATTAAACTTGCAACGCCTCTAGATTTTGTCCTTGAGAACGGAGCGTCCCTCTGAGCATTGGGGGCGTCAAGTTCGGATTGAGGCTTTTGTTTACGACAGTCCGAAGGGAGCTCACCTAATTAAGACTCTGTCCTCACTGACTCGTTGTAAAACTGCTTCCCCCATCATTTCACAGCGTAATAAGAACCCTGGAAGCTCTTCACACACTGTTCAGGCCTTTCTTCCTCCTCACATAGTAGATATTCTGCTCTCTTGGCAAGAATTGCTTCGCCCCTCACCCACCATTCTTCCAGCAATATTCATAAGGATTTATCAAGCATGGCGCCTTCATTTTCATTTTTACTTTTTTGATGAGCTAAGACCTTGGAGTGTTGTCATCACTTTATTGTCACTGCTTGTCTTTTTGTGCTTTTTCAAAGGGAAAGGCCTACTTAGAATTTAACAGACCGCTTCAACCCAGATTCAGTAAAAGACAGAGCGGGGGAAAGAACTGTTTAAACTATAAGATGCATGCATCAACTTAGATTTAATTTAGAAAAAAGCAAGTGGTCAAGGTTTGGCTGATAAGCATACTGGTCTTTATTTGCGGTGGTGATTGAATGAATGAATGACGCCCAAAGTGGTTTACAATCATGTAGGGGGGGTCTCTTCTCAACCACCACCAGCGTGCAGCATCCACCTGGATGATGCGATGGGAGCCACAGGACAACGGCGCCAGTGCGCTCACCACACACCAGCTACAGGTGGAGAGGAGAGAGAGTGATTGATCGAAGAGTCACGGCAAGTAAATACTATTAAAAAAATAATTTGGGAAAAATGCATGGCAATAAATACTTTCAATTTGAAAGGCAGTGAATGTTAATCGTCTGTGCTCTCCCACTGATTTACGCCATGCACTGTTGTGATTCATTTAAACAACAAAAGAAAATACAACACCTTCATCTCCGCGAAAAACGTTTGCTCTTTGATCTTATAATGCATTTATAATATTATAACAAAAGTGCTCTTTGCATGATTTCATAGATGGTCATTTTTGTGCCCTTGTTGGGACAATTCCGGTTCCACCTTGAAATTGGGCTTTCATAAGGAGCGATTCCCCTTATTGAGTACTGTTTTACTCCTGATTGCAATTCCTGCAAAGTCATGTTATAGATTAAACTACATTATAATGATTATTAAAGAGATTTTGTTTGAAAGATGTTTTAAACACTGATGTCGCATGCTCTATTTTAACAATGTCGTTCTGGTCGTTCTGGCAACAAATAAACAAATATCTTCAATTGTGTTCTGAAGGTGAGCAAAGGTTTTATTGGTTTGGGACGAAACAATGGTGAGTAATTAATGACAGAATTATTATTTTTGGGCGAGCTGTCATTTTTTATGTTTATTTTAACACACTTAATAGCATAGTGAAAAGATACTTGGGGCCAGTTGCCACTATGACTGTCTTTAAAGAATTAATTTGATCAACTAGAATTTTAGCCAGTCTTATTATAACCTTGAACAAGAAAAAGAAATACAATACAAATACAAAAGAAATATATACTTCTAAAACTAGTCCCAGTTTAGCTAATAAACTTTCACTTACCCTATGTACTTTCAACAATGTTTAAAATATTTCAGTTATTAAAACAGCAACGTTATAAAGTTCTATTATTTGTTTTTTTATATTTTTAATAACAATTCATCAAGCGATAGTAATTAAATGATGTCCAATTTACCTTGTTATAAACTATATACAGATATTTTTTTAAAATTCATGTTATTATAGTAAAAATATTAACTATTAATTGACGGAGACCCTCTTTTGAGGGGGACCAGATATATTTGTGGCACTTTATAGCCCTTTTTGGGAGGTATGATAATGGAGTGTGCAGTAACAGAGAGAAACGCAGGGATGAAAGGGCCGAAGCGGTATGTCATTGTGGCCGAAGGGCGAGTCTTTGTTGGTCTGTTCTCTGCACTGTGCACTTACGTAAGGAGCTCTGGCAGGGCATGCAGCTATTCCCCACACTGTCCTATCTTCTGCTCTCCACCCCTCCTCCTCTTCCCCTCTCATGTCATAACTACCCTTCATTACATTGTTTGCGCTCTTTAAATGTGCTGGTTACCCTCAGTTAGTGCACTCAATGATACCATTGCTGTGTGTGACTCATGCAGAAGGATGTTATAGCTTGTTTTTTTTTATATTAAAAAAAAAATATATAAGAAGGATTTTCTAGACAAGTAATATTATTTTCTTTTTTTATTTATTTATTTATTTTATTTTTTTTAGAAAAATCAAGTCAAAATTAAGTGAGTTTTGTCTTATAATAAGCAAAATAATCTGCCAATGGGATCCTATTTGAAACAGAAAACAATATTTTTATTTTGCTTACCCCATTGGCAGATTCAAAATATTATTATTATTTTTTTATCCAAAAGATTATAGACCACTTATTTATAATTTGGTTGCACAACTCTTATTTGCTGTGTACTTTTTTTGTTTTATGTTATAAAATAATAAAAAATATTAGTAAAGAACGTAAAGAAAATCTATATTAATATTATTATTATCCTTTACAGACTAAATTGAAACCCTACTGTATAAGTAGAACATAAATTAGTGTTTTAGTGTTAGGATTGTAGAATTTACATGCATTGGTTTATTTTCTGAAGATGACGCGGTAGAGACAGTGGACAGTCCTTGGCCAGCATCTGCCTGACTGCAGGCCTGATGCTCAAGTGCTGCACTGTGGAATCAGTATTCTGAGCTGGTTCCTATGGACACAGCATTCTTAAAGCCAGCAGCAGCATCACCAGACTCCTGGCCCACCGAACTCTCACCTAACCACTAGAGGGCGAGCCACTAGAGTCTGGTCTGTCTGCATGCGGAGAGGGACACAGGGAAACGGTTGGTCATCGCGCTGAGCTATGGGTGATACAGCTACTAACTTAATTAGCCACGGGCTGTTCATCTGCTCCATTTATGTGAGTGAGAGAGCTGAATTTGTTGATGTTGTGTCATAATTTACATTCATTACATTGTCAAAGTGTCTTTTATCAGACGAGCAGTCCCTCATTAGCTCAGACAGTCAATTCAGCTGTGGTTTCGCAGAGTTTCATTGCTCTACGGGTTTCAGCCAAATGATTTTAATATGATAATATTTTGTATTAATATAAGTAGACAGACTGCAGGCCTATATTATGTGTGGTGTTTGTTCAATGATATGTAAGAATTAGGCTATGACTTTAAATGCAGACCTTAAGCCAAAAACTGTATTGTACATCCATTATAAGTATTGGGACACCCACTTCATTAAAGCCGAAGAATGCACTTTCAAAACTGTTTCTACAAAGGTGAAAATGTAACTCATGCATTTAAAAAACTGTATTTCTGTATCTCTGTTGCAACAGTTTTGGGAGTGTCTAAAATGACTGGGATAAGGATTTGGCTTTCTGAAGACCGGTCAAGTTCTTCCACACTGACTGGATCAATCATTTCTTCTTAAACCTTGCCTTGTATACACAGAGGAACAGAAAGTGTCCTGTCTAAACTGTTTCTATACAAATTAGAAGCTCACAATTCCTTTGAACACAATTAAATGGTTAAACATTAAGATTTGTATTTATGGAAATTACATAAGTATTCAAAATGTTCATTAGAAACTTTTGACAGTATATTATACAGTTTAAAATGCAATATGCTCCAATGAAAAACCAAAACAAGACAGACTAAAATATTTTTTTAATAAAATAAAAAAGCTTACAGCTGTTGCAGTCAGGGCCCTCTGAATCACTGTTCAAAATTTGAATGATTTGTAGTGGCTATAACATGCTAGGACAATGTTTTACCAAATCTCCAGAGCACTTAAAAACACATCTTTATTATTTTGTGGAAAATACATTGAATTACAAGATTCCAGCTAAATTCCAGCTGCAGTGTTAAACCAATTCCTCATTGAGATTCTCCACATTATCCTGTCCTCTTGTGCATTTGTTTTTGTAGATGGCCAGCCTTTTTGAGGGACATAAATGAAGTTGTGACATTGTAAAGATGCAATATTCTAGAAATCTCAGATTTGGAATGACCAACTTTTGTCCTGTGGCTGCTATTGGCCTTCATCTGGATGTCCTGCGGTTTGAGGTTTGAGGACAGGAGGGTCCTGCGGTTAAAATAAGAGGGTTTTTCCTAGTTTGAGAAAAGCTATGGCTGGCAGTTAAATAGGGGTTTCTCATTGGTTCCCACTTATTTGGGAATGGAAATGCTCTAAAACGGCAGCTTTGCCAGACTAACTTTGCTTTGTAGCGTCAAAGGAAGTATAGGCGGCCCAGGCAAGGGTTTCCAAATAATTAAGGAAATTAGAACCAAATGCCAGTTTAACACCCATAACTTGGATGTATTTAAAAGTGTTCTTTTAGATTGTCATCAATTATTTTTCCCATTTGTTCAGTTTTAATGTTGTGAAATATGCTGAAAAACTACTCTTCTATTCTTGTTAGAATAACTTCAAATAGGACCAAGCAGTGACCTCAAAATGTAAGAAATTGTATTGCTCTCTAATTAAAAAAAAAGGGTTAAATTACAGTTCAAGGCAGTACACCACCGTTTTTCCGGTTTCAATATTTGAGTCTCATATTAGTCTAAACTTTGCCTGACCTGGGTGAACTCAGCAGAGCTCAGATCCCAGCTGAGCAGCACAAGCTTGAGAGCCCCCAAAAAACAGCCAGCACAGATCTGTGGCGGGTCTCATCCCTGACTCTCTGAAAGGATGATAGAGATACACTGAATTTTAGGCTTGTTGGACAGTTGGCTTTGTGGTCGGGGCTTATATAAGTGTGGTCAGGGGCTGGAGACACAAAGGCAGCAGCTGTGGGATTGTGCCTTTAGTATTCCCAGTCAGAAGGGGACAGCATGTTCCTCGGGTCTCTGAGAAACCAACCACACACACAGTCTCTCTCTCTCTTTTGTGCTCACTCTCCACTCTGATCACACAGCACTGCAGAGAGACAAGGCACGTTTGATCACCACAACAGGAGAGAGAGAGAGAGAGAGAGAGAGAAAGAGAAGAAACAGATACGCGTGGATAGACATACAGAGTGAAGGGGAATAAGAATAGAGAGAGAGAGAGAGAGAGAAAAGAGACAGAGCGAGGTGTCAAATGGAGAGGTAGCAGGAAAGAGAAGGCTGGAGATGGGTAGACAGACACTGACAGGTACACAGCGAGGGGCTAATACCTAACATCATGTCTCACAGCAAGATGCAGATATTGACACTCCGGGTATGAGAGAGAGAGATGGATCCAAAAGGAGAAATCTAATGCAAAGACAATCCTTGAAGATTCAAACCTCATTTATAAAAACAGTGATTTTATTGCTTGAGGTCACCAGGTCATTGTTTCTTGCTGGAGGGCAGCATAACTGGCCATAGCTTTTGATAACCAAAAATAAAATGTACTTCTGAGAAAAATAAGATATTATCATTTTGCAGAAAAAATATGCAAATATTAACATTTTGAAGAAAAAAAAGGATTGTATAAAAACTGTAGCAGTGAATAGTGAAGTCTTCAACTAGTTGAGCAATTATTATTGATGAATAAAAATCACACTCTGAAATGGTTTCTATTTGCAGGCAAAGACTAATCATATACTGTAGTATTTTAATTCTTTAAAAGGGATAGTCCGGCCAAAAATAAAATTCTGCCATCCTTTTACTCACCCTTGTGTCGTTGAAAAGTGTCTTGTATTTTGAGTCAATACAATAGAAGTCATTGGGAACCAAAACTGTTTCCAACATTCTTAAAACGTCTTTCGTGTTCGACAGAAACAACAGGTTTGAGACAGCATGAGGATGAGGAAAATATGACAGAATTTAACTTTTGGGTGAAATGTTGCTTTCAGAGCCATCCAAAAACTGGAAAAATACCTTTTGTTATATAGTGAAACAATATTCAATGGCTCAATTAATTTGTACAGTTGTTTCTGAATTACTAGATAAATATGGATAAGGAATTTCCAAATTTTCACAGTTGTTCAGAGGATGAATAAAAATGAGAAATGTCTTTAGTTATTTTACGGCTTGTTTTGTTTCACTGAAATTTATTTCATTTTATTTTATTGTTTGGAAAACCAGCAGCAGAACTAAAGAGCTTGTTGATTTGAATGTGAGAACCTGCGATATTAATATTCATGTATAAAACGGCTTCATTCCAGCCCCACCCCCGGTTTTGCTTTCCCACGTCTGCATTTTCAAGTGCACATGTGAGCTTTATTACAGAAATATTGCGAAAGGAGTAACACAAGTCAAAGTGCTAAGATATGAGCTTGATCTGCAGGGTCTGAGAGGTTTGAAGTGCCGACTTGGACGTGTACAGCAAAACTGAAAAGTAAAAAATGTGAAGTAAAGTGCAAAAGTAAATATGTTGCACACATTTTGTTTGTCAATGACATTTTACACCTTAGTAACTCTTAATCTGCAACTTCGAATGCAAAACACAGGTGTGTTTATTATTGTCTGTGTGTACAAATATAAAGATTCAGCTTTTCACATCAAATTTTATAAATATGAATAGTAATATGAAGTTATCGCATTTAAATCCCATTAGCTCTCAGGCTTCGCTACTGTTTTACCTTTATTCTATTGGCCCCCGGCCCCCAACTGAAAACTAAAATCTGTCTTAACATAAAAGCAAAGCGAAATCTCAGCAGAAGCACCAAACGTGCCACTTCAGTATGTACTGCCATCCCATAGTGTGAGAGACAGCGGCTCATTTAGAGGAAACTAAAGAGTGAGCCTGTTCATTCATCAGCCGGTAATCTTGATCACGGGAACGAAGAGGCTATTACCTGATGATTGATTTGTCTATTTAAATCTGTTGTTTTTTTCCCTTTTCCCACAATATTGTAATGAGGAGAGAGGTAGCTGGGGGGATAGAATTTGATTTGCCGGATGAGAAGAATGGGAAAGTTGATGCGAGAGAGAGACGCCGGAATGTGATGGAGGAAAAGGACAGAGCGAGTGATGAATGTGTAACGGAGAGGAGGATAGATGTAAAAGAGAGCGAGAGGAAAAGAAAGGAGCAAGAGCGATGGATGGGGGAGGGGGTGTAGTATGCAAGTAGATGATTCACAGAGGGAGGGAAAAATGAGAGATTGTGCAGGGGAGGCAAATTAAGGACAAGCATGTTGGCCCAACAAGATGGAGGGAGATGGATGAGGGAATACATGGAGTGGGAGAATGAGGGAAGCATTTTAATTCAGAGAACCGAAAAAGGCATAAAACACCGCTTGCGTGTGGTTGTAATTTCGCACACACTCGCTCTGCCTCCTTGGTCGAGGAGGAGAAGACTCACAAAATGGCTGTCGCTTATAGACGGCAGGTCCGATTACAGCATATATTAAGAAGGCATGAATCCAATATGTATAGCAGCAAGAAAATTCGTTCCTCACAGGAAAGCTTGTTGTCTAGATTGACATATTCTCTTATTGAGCATGAATGCATGCTTATGTGAACTAATTCCGAAAGCCCTGTGCTGCTCTCTGAAGCGATTCTGTCCTACGTGTAAATCCGAACCTGTTACGCCAAGGTCTCCGGCAGTGAAAGCGATGCTTTCAGCATGCTAGAACGCTTGAGCAGCTCATGTGTTTTATTACCAACCTGTATTCTTTTTCTCTTCAATGTGGCCCTCCGTTTTTCTGGGTTCGCTCCATCAGAGCAAAGGAAAACATGCCGAATCATTCACACTCATTATTAGCAGATACATTACATACTTAAGAGAGCGTTTCCCACATATAGATGAGCCTGGAACAGATGAGTAATTACGTGGCCTGTTACTTCACTTCCCTACTGTTACTTACTCACGTCTGACTCATTTGGAAAGCCTCGTGCTCGCTCACAACACGGCCTGCTTTCCCGCTGGTTTGAGTGGCGCTCGAGACTTCGTCAGGTGCGTGAGGGTTTGCAAACACAGAGAGGCATGGAGTTTGTTCCCCCTTGGGTTTGTCTGTTTATTCATCAGGACTTGATGCATCCAAGTTTAGGATCATTCTGTTTTGGCACCTTTAGATTTCATTTAAAAGAAAACGACACATTTAAAATGAATCCAAAGAAATACGAAATGACTAAGGCGTGTGAGTCTGAGAACAAAAGAAATAAAAGAAATACACGTGGATACAAAGAAACTCAGAATTTAAAAAGCAGTTTTGTCATAATTCCTTTGCTTGGTTTATCACCAAACTATATTATTATAATGAATAATTATAATAATAATATAATTAATAATAATAAAAACCAAAACAGAAAGAGTACACAAAACATTAATATTTAACTTTTTTTTAACATTGCTTTTCCCTTTATAATTATCATTATCCTTTAAAACTTAAGTTTCAAGAGCAGGTTTGCTGTAAATTTATAGCATGCATTTAATCTTTGTATTCGTGAGTCACTTAGCTTCGTTTCTCGTAATATTTCGTACTTTATTCACCTTGCGTCCTTGCAAGTATTTATTAAGAGTTCAGCATCATCTTCTTTTCCTCCCCCCTCCTCCTTCCTTTTTTTCGTCTTGGCAGTCGTTTCTGGAGTCTTTCATCGAACTCTGACCCCTTTTTGTCGCCCGTGCCAGCGAAGGGGTTCACGCTTGTTTTTCTGTCGTTCACTCCCATGACGACCGAATGCGAGAGTAGAGAAAAAAAAGGAAGCAAACAGGGACTGAGAAAAAGATGAGAAGGTTCTTTTAAAAGAATAGAATTTTGTCTAAGGTTGAACGTCTTTGTCAGTCTCGTGTTACAGCAGCTTTGCAGTGAAGATCCTCTGTGATTTCGTCCGGCGTCCAGCTACAGTCGCAGCTCAGGGAACACAGAGTCTCTTTTCTAACAGATCATTACCCAGCAAACAGCAGTTTGACTTTTTTGCCTCAGAAAAGTCTTGATTATTATGTTAATTTATTTATAAAATTTATATATACATATATATATTATATGTATATATGTTGTACCTTTTGAAAGAGATTGCAGACCAGGCTATTTCTTACTGAATACCTTACTGCAGTGGTTCACAGTTTTTTGTTGTTGTTGTTTTTTTAAATGCAAATAACAAATGAGCAAATAAATAAATATGATGAATATAGCGGAGAGGGGAAGAACACTTATGAGGGAGCAGTAGCTTGCTGATCCATGTAGACCGATGGGTGGTGAAATGCCTCCTTAACAAAAACATGTCAAATCAATGCCACAAGTTACAGGTCCCATGTCGCGGGCCGAAAGTGCCCCTCTGCACATCTCTCTCCATTTCAAACCAGCCTCATTTTGTCAATGGCAAATGGCAAAATCATGCATACATGTGTAATCTTTGATCGAAACGTAAAAATCCTCCCGGTTCCTCCAAATCTTGAAAACGCATGGTACATGAAGTTTGATCTGTAATATTTGGGGCCTCCGCCCCCTCTCTGCCCTGCTCCCGTCTCCCTCGCCCAGCTATCTATGTGGGGGGAGGTTGTGCCTCATACGGGGGTGGTGCGTCGGTTGGCTGTGTTAGTGTGGGATGAGTCTTTCAGGTCCTTCTGGATGCAGTTGTGGACCTGCAGGAAGTTGTGGTCCCTCTCCGAATTGTAGGTGGCGGTGGGGGTGCCGTGGCCGCCCTTTAGGGTGTCGCCCCCGCGGGTGAGTGTGTACATGGAGATCTCGGTGGAGGGCAGCGCCCCGAAACCCTTCAAGCCCACCGGCGAGGCGTCGCGGGAGTGCGAGGGGTCTGTGGAGCGGGACGAGGAGCGGGAGCGGCGCCGGTAGCGGTACCGGTAGCTGGGGATGCGCGTGATAGCCGAGCCCTGCAGGTAATCTGCGGCCCGCGCGCCCGCCCGCAGCTCCCGGTGCCGGTCGATGAACATGTGCACGGCCAGCACACCCACCATTTCAGCCATGATAAAGGACAAAGCACCAAAGTAGAAACTCCAGCCATACGAGTAGCTGTTCTTCTTGGAGTCGCTCTTTGAGGGATCCCCCGCATTGGCTGATATGTACACGATCATGCCAATGATGTTACTGAGGCCTGTGGGGAAGAGAGGAGATATTTTAACCCCTTAGTCATGGCTAAAATGCTTATTCACAATATTTTATTCTCAGAACAAAAACAAAAGCTGTCTCTGGGGTGGTACTCTTTCAGAAAGTACACCCTTTTACCATATTTACTCATAGTATATAGGCACTTTTGCACCGCGTAGTTAGTTCTAGGAAGTAGCCAACAGGGTCGTTTCTCTCTTGGACCGTGTTCCAGGTTTTCCTGAATTACATAAGATTTTACATTAAAATACACTGTGTGTCGTTTACCCCCTAGTTTAGGATAGGGATTTCAAAGAAGGGGGTAATAATTTGGCAGGGAGTTGAAAATTGTCAGTACACCAGCAGCAGGAACTGTGAAGCGTCCGACAGTGACGTCTTTATTCATGGCATTTACAAACATCATTAAACTGTGCATGGAGGATGCCGTGTTCAGAGCTGTTTCTGTTTTGGGTTTCGTGATAACGGAGATGAAATATAAACACATAATTTGAGAATTATGTGAGAATCTGACTAAATCTCCAGTGACAAATTGCAGCGCTACCTACAGTATCACTGAGGCTGAGAAAAGTGCACAACATTGCAGACAACAGGTAAATTCCATCATTGCTGTTTTCCATGTTTGTTGAGTAGGCTAAATATTTTTACACAGCTTTTTAAAAATGCTGGGTGTACAGTGTTTCATGTGCGTTCAGAGTATAAATACGTCACTGGAAGTAGAACTGTTTTAGAGCTACTTTATTTCCCCAAATGCCTTTCCTTGAGCTAAATGTTCTCCTAGTTCCTGATCTTGATCTGCCTTTTATCAAAATTGCTTAAAGTGGCATGCTTTTGCTACAATATAAAGTCCCAGACTACGGTTAATGGGTGCTGTGCAGTGATATACGGGACAATAACGCATGAATATTTTGTGCTGGCAACATTTGAAGACATACACTAAACAAGCTTTTGTTTTTATACAATATGTCATGATACGAGTACAAGGAAAGGACATCAGTCTTCCAAGGAGCCATTTTTAAAGGAGCCAATAAGATCAACAGCTGTAAATTGCTGTGGTTTTAATGTTTAAGAAGTTTTACCCGGTACAGCATGGGTACAGCAACTTCTGTGAACTGCACTGTGGATGAAATGGCTTAAATCATCCCATTTTAATGAGAAAAATATAACATTTAAATAATAGTTGGAAACAGAGTTTCGCGGCTGATACAGTTTCTCTTTTGACTAGCAAAACGATCATTTTAGACCCTATATGTAGCTGAGGATGACAGAACCCACTGTCATGTCTGTGCCTTACAAAATAAAGTGCAACTGCCCTCTAAATGGTAAGGTTAACACAGCTGGTTTCACAATATCCTTAACCCCTTAGCCATAAACTAAATGCTGAGTGCCTTAATTTGTCAGAGTGAGCAAGTAAATGAGGAGATCAGAGTGAAGAAGCGAGCTTATAACAGAGACTGGAGTGGGTGACCTCACAGGAACATGATCTGTGGCTCACTGCTGACTTCAGTCACACTCTGGTGGAGTTGTCTGTGACAGAGTGAAACCACCATGATGGATCACTGGGAAAGTGTGTCAGGGACACCATATTTTTAGAGTTTAATCCCAAACGGCCTCTCTAAGCCTAGCAACAGAATCAGGACCAAAGAGAGTCAGAGAAAAAGAAATCGACTTGCTAACTGGCTACTGTACAGCACTGAAGTAGCTGGTTCAGAAAAGTCTAGCGCAAGACTTTGTGTCTAAGTGAGACTGTGCTGATCTGGGCATTAAGGCCAAAGCTGTTGGTTTCAGAAAATCGTTGTTTTACTGAATTGCACCGCTAAACAGGATTGTGCGAGAGAGTTTTGTAACTGTCACTTACACTGTATTGGGTCAGCGCTACACCTTACACAGTTTGATCATGTGTTTGTCTTCCAAAAGGTTAAAGATCACGTTTCCTTTTACATTTGGATACAAATTCTGATCGTCAGCTTGTCACCTTGACTGACTACATGAAGGTTACAAGTAATTTGTGAGTAAGACTAATTATTATTGGATTTATTTAGTGCATTCAAATATATTTAAAAGTATAAAGAAAATACGTTATACAATTGTTTCACAAGATTTCTGTGCTGAATGCAATTAATTTGAACCGTATTTATTACCGTATTAACCGTATTTTTTTTTTTAACAAAAATATTAAGCGGCAAAAAAATGAATTACAATTAGAAAATATACTGTATATATTAAAATAAATATTTCAAATTGTAATAAAGTGTCACAATATTATGGTGTTTATGGTGATGTATATGGTGATAAATATTAAAATTGTAGATGTAAAATGATGCATTAGTTTATAATATAAAGTTTTAATAAATAAAACATGATTATTAAATGTGGCAATTTGCTGGTATGAGTGGGCAAACAGAAAGAAAGAGTCTTTAAATTGGTACGCCCCGATTGAGCTTTATGCATTATGCTGAAAACCTGTGTTGTGAAAAATAATGGTGCAGGTGTTGTAGGAGTTATAGTACTGTATGTAAGCATGATGCATAATTTATTTCTAAAAAGTATGTGTGTGATGGTTAACGGTGATGTACAGGGACTCCGCAAAGTTACAGTGATACACAGCTCGGAAATGAAAACAAATCAGAGTGCTTTAGTAGAATCCAGTTATTTGTATAGCAGACAAAAGAATCAAGGTCTTACAAGTGTGCGTTTGCACTGACTTTTGTAACTCTTCCTTGATTAAATCCGTAGACTCACCTGCAGACACAAAGAGGATTCCTGCACTGAGGATGATATTGTGACGGGACTTGTAGAACTCGCTGGCAGCTATACACAGGCCACCCATGAAGAGCAGGATGACGCTGAGGATGGGGAAGATACTAGACGCTCGAACGGCTCCTACAGATGGAGAGAGAGAGAAGAAGAAGAAGGTGGGATGAGTATAAGATGTCTTGAACTCCAGACTGTTGCTTGTTGAACGAATGCGTGTAAAAGGCAGTGAGAGAGGGAATGAAGAAAGCTGTCATTTGGGTTGATTTTAACAGCTGTTCTCCTCTGAGCACATAGAGTGCAGCCAATCAACACTTTGCCAGTAGAGTAAACAGCTCCCACACCCTTTAAAACGCTTGTGGAAGAGCAATCTGAGGTCAAGAGTCTCACCAAACACTTGTGCCTACCACAAACACTCTTGTACTCCAAGACTGAGCAGGACCAGAGACGTTTACAGATGCTGCTATTCACGCGCATTAACAAAATATGTTCGTAGTGAGACTTCAACAAGAGCTGAACGTGTTAATGAATGTTTTTAGGACAGACTGCCAGGCTTTCAACTCACCAATTAGTTCTTCAACTCGACGTTAGTGCAGCTTAAAGGGACAGTTCAATTCTGTCATCATTTTATCATCTTTTCTTTCTTCCGTGGAAGACAAAAGGAGATATTTTGCAGAATGTCAATGCTGCTCTTCGACATACAATGAAAGCATAGTGACTAGGGGGGTGTCGTTTTATATTTACGTTTTATATATGTTTTATATAAGGCGATGCTTTCATCTAATACCAGCTTACATTCCATTTAAGCTACAGTAGCATTCTATGAGTTCAATATAACAGACACGTTTAGGCTTAGTTCACACTGGAGGCTAAAGTGGCCCAAATCCGACTTTTTTGCCCAAATGTGACCCATATCTGATGAGTCTGAACAGACTTTTTCAAATCAGGCCTAGGCCACTTTCAAATGTGGCCCTAAATCGGAGACATATCCCATGTTTTGCAATGTGACATCAGTCTGAACGACCATGTTGCATTTCATGCGCTTTTTTCGACTCGTTATTTAGGCTCTGGTTGCACATTAACTTAAAAACAGCTAAACACACACTAACACGAGCAGCATCCATTTTTATTTCGGTTTGCTGCATCTGACGACGCGTTTTCTTGTGTGAATGCGAGTCACTTCAGGGCTGTATACGGTATCCACATGAGACTGATGGCAGTTGCATTTAAATGACAATGTGAAGAACAGCACAAAAAAAATCTGATTTCAACAAAAACTCCAATCTGAGCATTAAGACCTGCAGTTTTCTCCACTATTTGAGCTTCTATATATTGACACATAAAAAACAGTAGCGTTTAGTGTTATTTAGGATGAAGCATGGTAATAAACTATCCTTTTAAAACATCATGTGACTCATACACTTTCTCTTAAATCATATTTGGGTTGATAGGAAGAAGTTTGCCTATATTCTTGGCTGCAGTGTATTTATTACTTTGAGATGATTAGTGGAAGATTTTATGAGTTTCTCAAGCGTTGACCTTCTACCTCTTGTTTCAAAGCAGGAAATTATTTTCCAAGCATCCGCTTGAAGCCTAAAGTGTATGTGACTTAATTTCATACTGTGCGCGTGCAGACACATTTTTTTAATCTGTAGAAAGAACAACAATTTACTGGAGACGGCAACAACAATAGGCACCTACATTAATGCAAGGGCTTAACAGATTCTGAACTCAAACAAGAACAAAAACATCGATCATTCATAACTTCTGAAGGAGGAATAGTGCAGATACTGGATAAATAGGAAATTTTCCATGTGTCGAGTGCTTGTGTTTTCATATGTTATTAAATGTAGTATAATATGGCTATATATCTGGATGTACTACTGTGTTCATGTCAAACCTGAAGTTTACCAGTCTTTCTCACTTCTCACTGCTTGCTCCTCCTTTATCTCTCTCTTGCTCCCTCTCTCTTTTAAAATACTTGACATGCAAAGTTATGCTTTCATCAGGCTAGTTAAATTTTCACCACTCCATCTAGTCCGCAAGCGCAGCAGTTTTTTCTCTCTGTTCCTCCCTGCTCTTGTAAATGCTGATGTGTGGACAGCATGACAGTACTGTGAACTCTTGCTGGATAAAGTGGGGACTAAGGTTCCCCTTGAGAGAGTCAACTGCCCTCCTGTCCCTTCTGTTCTGCCCTCACCTCCACCCTAAATCCACCGTACTTGTGCCATCTGCTGCAGATCACACAAGAAACCGAAGTCAGCTATGCTGCATTTCAACTCATTCCAGCGTTGAACAAAATGCCACAAGATACAAGATCCTAATTTATAAATAGTT
>JAUMHP010000043.1:11227299-11254097 GCA_032361065.1 Enteromius trimaculatus
TGTTCAGTGCTTTGCTACAATCTGTATTGTTAAAAGCGCTATATAAATAAAAGTGACTTGACTTGACTTGACTTAAAGACTCCAAACTTACTATGGTTAATTTTGAGACTGTCCTCTATCAGTGTTCAAAATTATACAACTTTCCCGCAAGCGGTTCTATGGGCTGCCATAGACTTACGGCGGAAGAGGAAGGAGGAGGAGAATAATACAAAATTGGTGGAGGTCAATAGAAATTTCCATGTTTCATTTGATGGGTCCAAAAAGCAACAAACCCTGTGAAACCATGGTTTATAGTGAACTTATAATAGCAAAGGGTTCACTCCACATTGTGCCTAACAACACCCTTAGATGTTATATATTCACTGTAAACTTTCTAGCTTATTGCTATATGTTCCTTAAAAAAAAAAAACAAGACATTCAACATTCAAGGATTAATGTTTGTTAATAGTGTATTTTTTTAAACAGAAAGCGGTGGCTCCCATTAAAAAAGGCAAAACAAAATCGCAGTGATAAAGAGGATAGTAACAAATGGAGAACATAACAATAAAAATGCACATGCAAAATGAATTCTGCTATTATCATTTTACTGTTTTCACCCTTAAAACCCCACTCATCTTTCTCCCCCAACATATCCTTTCTACCAACTGACTCTCTTTCTCAAAATTTGCCTCTATCTGGCTCTCTCAGCCCCTCTTATTCTTGCTTTTCCATGCTCCCCTCCCCCTCTCCCAGCACTGTTTGGTCCTCTGTAGCTCTGTGGAAGATTGCAGCTCTGACACGGCATGATCTAAAAACCCACTGGCGCTTCAGAATGCTTCAGCACTCTTATATAACTGTGTGTGGATGTGTGAACTGCCTGATTCCACTGCCTAGGCTGCATACCCGTGATCACTCCAGCAAAGAGAAGCCTGCCACTGATGGGGCCTGGGCGAATGTGTGTGCGTGCCTGTGTGTTTTGCGCATGCTGTAAATACATATGCAGATGATGCGCTGTTACTACGTCGCAGATATTTCTTTCATGATAACCCTCTGAGCGTATGCCTGCGGGTGCCTGAGAATCAGCATGCAATTCCCTCATAATCAAATGTGCATGAATCCATACAGTAGTTTTGCATGTAAGTATGCAAATGTTGGGTCTAAAAATACAGGCATGAATATACATACGCTTTTATGTGCAGCTTTAGAACGGATGCGAACGCTGACCTGTTTTTATTTTCCCCCGGCTTTTGCCCGTGCCTGAATAAGCGCGCTGTGTATTTTCAATAAACGTCAATTTTTTGGTGTATCACTGAACTGCATGACGCTCTCTGTGACATCACTTATGTGTCACTTCACTAATGTGGCTCCTCGGTCGAGGCTCAGATTTCTTACATAACTGTTTCAACGAGTGGTGGAGATGAGAGCATCCAAACCACAGTGTCTGCTAAAACACATGATACTGGCAGAGATGTGAGGTGCATCTAAAACCCTCCTATTCAGAACTGGACTAGAAGCTTCAGCCTTTCTTTGTGTATTTGCTCACAGGCATACTGTAGACCCCCAATTGTTTGGAAGAGGGTGAATCGTTGAAAAAGGCTTCTGTATGAGATGCCGCTCTCTGCCTCAGAGACATATTCCCTTTTCTCTATTGGCTGAGGCCATCTTTTTTTGGACACTTGCTTTGGAGCCTAATTAGAAGTGATAGAAAAATGCTTTGACTTGTGACAGGCTGAATAGCACACTTGGGTACTACTTTTACAGTTTCTCCCATTGTGTTGTATACTGCAAAAGAGGAGTTTAAGGTTTATCTTATCAGTTTATCTTAACATGTTATCATGTTTTTATTGTTTTTTTTTTTTTTTGTGGTAGTTAGCTGCATATTTGAGTTATTTTTTACTTACAAATAACCCATATTAATTGTATACTTTGTCTTATATGATGAGAGTATGGTAATTATGAAGGGAATGTTCACTCCAAGATGAAAATTAAGATATTTATGATAATATCCGAGAGCTTTCTAACCTTGCAACACAACTAAAATGTTTTATGGCCCTAAAAAGGTTGTATAATCCGGAGCCCCCTAAGTGACATGGTGGTGGGAAAATTCTGGGTAATAGGAAAAATGTGGGGTAGGAGGAAAAAGTTTTTTTTTTTTATCTTTTACCTTTCCTCGTAAAGATATTTCCCTCACAAAACTTTTACTGTCTCACATGTTTCAAAAACACACGTGTCGCGAGAGAACACAAGAAGTTTGTGAGAGAAATTTCAAAAAATGTTTTCCTCCACCATGTCATTTAAGGAACTCCGTAATATAGACATTGTTAAAATCCATGTTACATCAGTGGCTCAACTGTAATGTTATGAAGCCACAAAGCTGCCTACGCAGGGTCAGAAAGCACTGAGATTTCATCTAAATTTCATCTAAATATCTTAATTTGTGTTCTAAAGATAACCAAATGTCTCACAGGTTTGGAACGGTTTGGAGTCGTATAGTTAATGACAGAATTTTCATTTGTGGGTGAACAGTCCCTTAAATGTCTTTAAAATGACATGTTTTATAATCACCAAATTTACCATTTCCCTTTGTGTTTTTAGGAAGGTTAAGATAGCAAGCTAACCGCTTATTTTGTGTGTGTGGTATAGCACTAAATAATGAAGAGTAGCGATCCTAAAAGATAACATGATAAGTGCTTTAATTTTTAGTTTATTTAGCAGGCATATAGAGAAGAGTATGATCTTGCACAACTAAAAAGTATTTCGCTAAAGGGGTCCTGTAAGTCATATGTGATTATTGGACTTTTATTTTATTTGCTGAGTGCAAGCTTAAAATAAATAAAAACACTTAAATAACCCATGCAAACATGAATGAAATCAGTAACTACATCAGTCACTGGCATTTGAACAGAATTTGAACAGAATGTAAGGTCAGGTTGTAAGGTTGTAAGGAATTTAAGGTTTGAGGTCAGTACTTTTTTTTCCCCACAAAAATATTTGGAAACGCAGCTGTTTTGAAGAAATGTTATCACTGTTAGAATGGGCATATATCAACATATTATAATGATTTCTGAAGGATCACGTGACCCTGAAGATTGGAGTAATGATGCTGAAAATTCAGCTTTGACTTGACTGGAATAAATGACATTTTATGATAATAATAACAAAAACAACAGTTAATTGTATTTCTAATCATTAGACTTCTTTCAAAAACAATGAAAACCCTGACCCTGAACTTTTATCTACAACAGCGCTGTAGATAACCTCTTTGCAGACTTTTACGAACAAAGTCTCTGTGTTACAACACACTCTTTCTACAAGTAACTATCAATGCTAAAGTTCATCTAGCAACACATATATAGGCTATCCTTGAATGACTGCACTGCTCTTGAAGGATTCAGAGCAACTTGGCATTAAGGTTACCTGCAACACCTATTTTTCACCCATAATGTACTGTTAAAAATGAGAAAACATTCATTTATTTATTGAAGCGTGACATCCTATTGAAACCCACGCCGCTGTATCTTTTCACTCGTTGATCTCTCATCACTCTGATTTAACCCACAGTTGGTGACCAAAAGTACTACAGAACAGATGTCTGAGAGGATAAGACATGCAAGGAGAAGAGAAGTAGGAAGAAGAGGAGAGAAAGTGAGAGAGACAGAAAGCTGACCTATATAAGAAAGAGGCTGAAATATTTATGGAAGTGAGTGTCCTAATTCACAAGCCACTGGGAGCATTGCGGCCTATTCGTCCAATTGCAGCTTAGGAAAAGGACAAACACACATATGCGTTCATATACGTGCGCACACACACTTAGAGAGCGCTAGGTCTGCGGTAGTTCTCTGACCCATGTCGTTTTGACCACTCCTGGCCCACTGGACCCCATGCCTTTCTCGGTGGGTGTCGTTCTTTAAACTTGTTCTCATAACGGTCTTCATTGCTGCATATGGGATGGCACAAGTGCTCAAAGCTGGCAAGGCTTTATCTGTGGAGTTTGCACGCAATGTGACCGGCTCGGCACCCACCTAGCAGCCTGAAGCGCGGGTCACGCTTGGACAGATCCGACTTAGACTCAGGCCTGCGCTCAGAAAGCGAATGCATCATTATGACGGTGTCAATTAAGGATGAACCGCAATGGGGTCAATGCTGCCGCATAACTGCATAACCCGCGCTGTTTAACTGCATGAGCAATAATCACAGGCTCTGAGAAGAATCAATTACAGCAGGTCAGCCACCTGTTTGGGGTGACGAAGGAAGCTTCACTATTGAAGAAGGATCTGCACTGGGATAATTGTATGGTCTTTTATTTGATATCATCTTACCAATGGGTGCTTGGCTAAGTAGGTTAATCGGTTCTGACTGGGAATGATGGGAAGGATAAGCCTGATTCCTTAGCTTTTGGCTGAATGTAACATATTATTTTTGATGTTACAGTCTGAGCTGATTTAAGTAACAGTTTAAAAAGTTGTGAGATATGCTGATTTAGATCAACAAGTGGTCATTCAGTGAGACAGAGCACAAGAAAATAGTTAAAAGCTCGATACACCTGCACTTATACTGACACAGCATTTCAAAAATGTGGTGCATCACAACCGATTTGGTTATGTTACGTTTATTTATTTATTATTTTTTCTTGTGTATTTTTATGTGTATTTACAACATGGCTTAAACATACTGCATCAAGTTTACTTTAATGCACAATTTAACTTTGAATGTATTATTCAAATTAGATTTCTGAAGGATCATGTGACACTAATGACTGAAGTAATGTTGCTTAAAATTCAGCTTTGTTTCACAGAAATAAATTAAACTTTTAAAATATATTAAAATAGAAACCATTTATTTTAAACTATAATAATGTTTCAAAATATTGCAGTTTTTACTTTATTTTGATCAAATAAATGTTTTGACTAAAAGCAAACTTCAGAAGCAAACTTCTGAAGGAATTATGAACATAATGCGCTTTTTTGTCTTCATTATTGTTGGCCAGTATTTCAGGTTCCTCTGAATGATTTCAACCATCATGGACCGGGAGCTACCCTGCATAAATGGACCGTTTGACTAATTTCCCTTCTCTCTCCAGCAGTCTGCTATTGTTTTCCTGCACAACGCTTCCAGAATCTTTAATTACTCTTGGTTGTTACCATGTTGTTTCTGGTCAATTCAGGCCCTTGTTTTGATGACAGTAACTGATAGTCCTGCTTGTGAGTTTAGGATTGATGCATGTGGCTTGTTTGACACTCACTTCCCGGGTCTGCTTGCGCAGACGAAAAAAGAGTGGAAATCAATGCTCTGTGTTTACGAGGGAGCCAGTGTACTGTAATCGGGCCGAGTTGAGCCGTACTGTACGAGCTGGAGAGTCTGCCGCTGCTGAGTGTCTAAACAGAGTGAGGAAACATTCACACTCTCCCGCAGAGACAACAGACCATCCTTGCACGGCTGAACAGCATGACAAAACCAAAGATAGGTGGAACAAAGTAAAGTCTAGGAGATTACTTTAGTTCCAGCTCTATTACATTCATTTTTTTATTATTCTTTTTTTGTATTTTCTGAAAACAATTTACAGTAAACATTGTATGTAAATTGTAATATGTAAATATGTCATTTTTCACTACAATATAACAAATAACTGTTTAACTATGGTTATAGTACATTTTTTATTTTTTAGATTTATTTGAAATCTAAAAAAAATCCAATATAAGAAGTGTATAGGCATTATAATGGCATTATATAGTGTTTTTAATAATTTTTTTATATTTGATTAAATGTTTCATACAAAAACATAATAATTAATCATTTTTAAACAGTTAAACACATTCCTATTTGTAAATGAAAGGTTAAATAAAAATACTTTTTATTTTTAATATCATTTTCATAATTTATATAATTATAATAATATAATTATATCTCGTCGCCATCCGTCAGTCTCGGGAGACGATGGTGTAGCTTCTTGTCTACTTGCACAGACGAGAGTGGCTAAAGAAAATTACTTAATTTCATGATATGTGTGCAATTAAAAAAAATTAATCATTTGACTAGCTGTTTAATTATTATATTATATTATAAATATATAATATATTCATAATATATGTTATATTTTAAATACAACTGTAATATATATATATATTTTTTTATATATTATTTTATTTTTTATTTTTTAAATTTTTTTTTTTTATAAATTTGCAAAAAATAGACAGTTTTTAACAGTGGTTGTATTTTTTCAGGGATTGTACATATAAATTACCCCCCCCCCCACCCCCCACAGGTAGCAGTAACAGCACTTATGCAAAAATAGCGTATCTGCTACTGCTCGAAATGCCTCACAGATTGAACAAGAAAGAACAAGATGGTGAGAACATGAATACTGTCACAGAAACACTAAGGAGGCACTCACGTAAGAAGTACTCTGAGGCATCTGCTTCATAATCTGTGTCTTCTGGAAAGTGATCTATCTGCTTACACAATCCTTTGAAGTTTCCTGTAACAGAGAAACATAGTTGCAGAGTTAGGTTTGCGTGTTCAAACACCACATTACCGCGTTCTCCTCAGCAGCGTTTCTGTACGGCTTCATGCTTATTCGGTGGGCATCGAGGCACACAGACAGCCACTTGGACCCAGAGTGCATGCACTCGGTTTGGGCTCGGCGAGCTGGAGGATGCAGAGGCCTGACGCGAGGTGGCTTGTAAACAAGAGCAGCATAGCTGGTGAAGACCTGGAGCTGCTCCAGCCGCTGTGCTGTGGGACGCTCATCTCCTAATGTTTGTTCATTAGGCGTACCAGGTTCAGACACTTCTCGGCCTGCTCAGTCAGAAACCAGCCGTCTTTGAGCACTGCTCTGGCCCGTAGCGTCTAACAGGGCAGTCAAGGTGAACTGGAAATGTGGGCCCGCAAACAGCAGCGATTACAGCAGCCTTTGATGTGTGTGGACATAAACAACGGGCACGGCACCAGAAACGCAGTGCCAAGCTTATGAAGTTGTTCATCCCTCCCCCCGTTACCTCACCGCTCTCCCTGCTTCATCTCCCACTCTCTCTTTCCCGTCCTCCCATGTGTTTCTCTAATGATTTAATCAGTTTTTTTTTTTCTCCTTCGTGGTGCCAGGTGTTGCTGGGGATATTTTGGCTGGGAGGCAGAACATTAGTGGCATGCTTGTGGAGATGAGATGAGAGTAGAGGCCTATCAAAGACGCTTTTATGTAGGAGACAGATTTACACTAGTCTCTCTGCTCCGTACAGTCTGTTTCACTAGGCTTTCAGGTCGAGAAGAAAGATAGCAGGCGAGCTGTACCTTCTGCTTTCGCGGGGTTAGTCTATTAGGGGTCGCTTTTTTTTGGCCGTCGTTTTTAGTTTTGGTATCGTTTTTCAAGATGACAGCTCTTGCATAAAGAGAATAGAGTAATGTATTTTAAAAAGAATACTTCAAGGCAAAGTGTGCAATTTCTGTGCCAAGCGTAATGAGTGTTGTCAAACCAGGCAGGTATGTGAAACCTGGAGAAAGCTATCCGGTAGCGCTCCCGTTCATTTCAATGGCTGCTTATTAGCTGGAGTGCATGATTTGAAACGCGGAGAAACAATTGCGTTCAGAACCGAGGAGGCGTGAGCAATCACTTGAGTTGTAAAATGTCACGTGACTAATCGCACTAGAACTGAAAAATAACTTCATGGCAATGTTGATTGGCTGATGGCAGCAAACGCTTAACTATTGACCATCCTGAGTGTTAGTGGTATTATTTTTAAGGGTCCTTCACAAATAATAGGGGACTGGTAAAACACTGGCTATATTATAATGAAATAATTGTGATCTGTTTTGTCAGAATACATAGCTATTTTTATTAAATGCAGTAAGAGGATATGCAAGCCAGTTTGTTCTGAACATTTTTTGACTCAATAGTCCTGGGCTATATAAGATAAGAGACAAAGATGAGAAAATTAGGTTTAACCAACATTGAAGCATTCTTAAAATATTGTCTTTTGTGTTCCTGACTCGAGTTTGTTATTAAGTACATAACAAATTCATGGAAGTGATAACTTAATAATCCATTTTGGATTTGGATCCCTTTAAGTGTCCTGTCTCAGGTGTCTCAATGTTATAAAAAGCTGTAAAGGTTCGCTGATAGATTTTTACAGCAGTACCAGCCTTTTACTCTGTTGGATCTGTCAGTTATTGCTTTTTATGCAGCTCAAAGCTATTTGAGGTTGACTTTAATGCAATAAATGAATAATATGCATGCTCAAATATAGTTAATGGCATTATGGTTAGATTGATTCAGGGCTTTAGTCAGGGGTTCTGTGGGAAGCCCAACACAAACACAGCATTGTGTGAGACACCTCTTAATCATCCAAGGATCAGAAATGCAAGTGCTGAGTGCGTATGTTTGTGTATTTGTGATGTTCATTGCTCTGCTTCACCTTCCTGTGCTTTGGCTCGCAATCAAACATTGCACATTGATTTCTATCAGTGAGCTCTGCGGCAATTAGCTGGAGCAGGAGTGGGAGAAAAGAGAGAGAGAGAGAGAGAGAGAGAGCGAGAGAAGGTGAAGATGAAAGGGAAGAACAGGACAGAGAAGGAAGAACCCAACAAAGATTACAAACATAAAATGAAAGGGGAAAGGTATCCTCGAGGTAAAACAGAAGAAGATACAGCGTGTATCGATACTGTAAACAGCTATAATTCAAAAGTACAAATCTTCACATGCCTGCAGTGTTCTCTACTGTAGGCTCTTTGTGTCTAAATACCTACAATAATATTGTTTTAGTCTCTTCAAAGTCATGTCTTTCATATCAGAAGTGTAACATTAAAATATGACGGTCACTCATATTTTAAAATATTTTAATTTTTTATTCTATACGCTATATAGACAAATGCTCACTTGTTTTCCAGTACTTTAATCACGTTTTCTAAATCATGATGTTTTTGAGAGCCAATAATCTTTTGAATTAAGTTTATTTTTCTTACTCCTTTGGATTAAGATTAAACATTTAACTTTGGTACACTTTTTCAGAAAACAGTACTTAATATTTTATGTCATGCTGCTTGTATCTTGGCAAAACAAGACAAAAATACTAAACATAAAGTCCTTTTTGCTGTGTTGGTGTACAATGACAAATGGGCTAATTCATGAAATGGTTTCACCATTTTGAATGCGGTGTGTCGACTAAAACTGCTGCATCTTATTCACATGCCTCCCACAATGCCATTACTATATGCTGTAATGCACTTTGCTCTATTTAAATGAAGTCATTGTGTTCAAGGCAAACACACCCCCTTTCTATGTCAATTAAGCACATTAAAGCATGCACGCTTTATAAAACAATATTTGCTATTTACCTGGTGCAATTAATATTGCATGCGTACAACTATTTTGTGCATGTTTACTGATTATTGATCAAATAATTATCAAATAGACAAATATGCACACATGCAATGCAGTCAGTTTTCAAGACCTGAATCAGATGTCTTAACTGTAGAATCCTGCCATAATTACTTTAGCACAAAATCATTTTAACTCATTGTAAAAGGACAGAACCTTACTTTTCTAGGCACATTGCTTACCAGCCTCCGTTGAACAGAGGACAGCCATGTTTTAGCGTGTATTTCATAGACTTCATAAAATGATACTGACATTACAGTCATGAATTAAATGTCTATCACTAGCAAAGTTGAATCTGTTCACCTTCCTGTACTAAGGGCTGAAGAAGCCCATGGTCTGAATCACAGATACAGGGACAGAGTCTGTCTTATTTAATCACTGTAATGGCTGAGAGGGGTCGTCGTACCCATCCCATCTCGTGACGTGTAGATGAGCTATGCATTGCCCTCCTGCTTGAGTTCCTCATAAAGCATGCAATTATCATTATGCTTAAGGGGAGGGGGTCAGGAATGAAGAGAAGAGAAGAGAGAGAGAGAGAGAGAGAGAGGGATTGGTATGGAGGGAAGACAGCAAATTTATGAGTGCTTGTGCGGCAGAAACCCCCGGTCAGCCCACGCACCAGGCTTTCCCAGTCGCCATCAGTCGATGAACCTCCATCTCTTGTGTTCTCCATTTCCTAGTTATTTCTCTCTGTTCACAACGGTAGATATTTGGTTTCCATAGACACTGCCTGAGAACGGAGGCTGCTTGGGTACAATCACATGTATGTGGGTGTTTCTTCAACTGCATACACTTTTATGTCCCAGAGGTGGATTTTCATCAAAATATCAGATTTCTTGTGGTAGCATGGATTTATTTTTCCTTATTCTTCCAATGTATTTAACGCTATGATGATACAAACTACATTTAACAAAAATAAAATGCATTTATCCATCCATCCATAGAACATTTTTGATGCATTAAAGTTGTTTTTTTTTCTACTGTACTAATTCTTGATAGAAAATATTATGAGATGGCATTAATGGAGGAATAATAAGGGATATATTATTTACAATATTTTACTATGTAGGATATGTGCAGGTTTAGTAGCTGTCATTTTCTACAATTTTCCAATACTGTGAAAATATTATATAGTGTATTTAGAATATATGAAATGCACACGTATGTCCATTGCTGGATATTGACAGGTGATACATTGAACTAGTGAGATTTCAAAGATATTTTAAGGGTTCACAGGTCCAACAGAGCTCATAGCTTTAAAACCGTAAATTTATAAATTAAATTAGTTTTAAATGTCAAAAAAACCTAAAAAGAGAGATGAACCCTGTTTTTGGGAGATTATGCATTTTATTAATGAACGCAGTTGATGTCGAGATGCGAAGCCGATTCCAGCTCACTCTCCCTACAGCAATGTTTTCATTCTGTGCTTAAGCCATTGGAGCATTTACGCACCTTCCCCCCGGTCTTCTCTTATCCGTCTCTCTGAGTAAGTGCTGGATTGTAAGGCTGTGCTGCGTGGGATTTACTGCTGGTTAAAGTGGGACAATTTCTCCCTGCTGAAACTATTCATCTCTTTACTTTTTCCTCCCCCTTTCTCTCAATTATTCTCACTTAATTCAAAACAAGCCCTGAGTTCAGTTCAGTTCAAAATGAAGGTTTATAGATTGCTTAAAAATACGCTATTTAGTTTGTAGAAATGGCAATTGCCAACATGGTCGTTGACAGGCATTGCTTGAAAGACCAGCATGTAGTCTGGTATGACCTAGTAAGACTTTTTAACTAACCCTAACCACGCGAGAAATATGTTCCTCTATCTCTCTGTATATGAAATATATGTGTGTGTGTGTCTATATTTTGAACTATATGGTCTTGGTCACCAATCTGGTATGCTTCTTAACCGGCTTATTCAGTTAAGACATCTTTGGTATCTTTAGAAATGTCATGCCTCAAAGTTTTAACAGATGTTGAACCACCACTAATCAGTATAAACCAGATTTAGGATGGTGTTTTCAGCAGAAAAATATCAACTCAGTAACCATAAGTCAGTGTCACTACGCAGCCCTTCTCACTCACGGTATGCGTTAATGGTTGGAAAACAATGACTGACCCCTTTCGCAGCTCTTTTTCTCCCTTGCTGGGTCCCTGGGTTGTCACTGAGCCCTCTGCGGCCGCTGTCCTATCATCGTCCGCTCGACTAAAGACAGGCATGCAGAAGAGCCGCCCACATGCTGCTCCCCTCGAACAGTGATGTCATCCCTTCAGCTCAAGAGAAAATCAATGCCATTGCCCACACAGTTAAAGACAGCGGTGAAGAGGGTTCGTGTGTGTATGTATTTGATGTGTTTGTATGTGTGAGTGTGTGTAGGGGGTGTCAATCAGCTCAGTTCAGCTCGGTGGAGGAGTATAGGCCAGATTTTTTTTTTCTCTCTGTGAGAGGGAAAGCTTGGCTTTTCAAGAGGACTCCACCCTATCTCATCTTTTTACTGGCCTGCCGCAGGTGGGAGTAATAGTTTCACGAAAGTTTACCAGCAGCCTCGTGAGCCATGCATTATTAGTCTGAGTTTCCATGGTTACAGTTTAGGTCTTGTAGATGGTTATATCAAATGGATATCTGAGCCTAAAAAAACCCCAGATGTCCCATTTATATAGAGCTGGGTAATTTTTATTTATATATTGTAATCCATTACTGATTCAAAACTACCTGGCAAAGTTGTAGTTAGTAACGCAATTCATTGCATTACACATTTTAGAATCTTTTTTTATAACTTTTAGTTTACTATTATATTACTTTTGATCTATCTTATTTTGCACCTTGATTTAAATAGATTGATTTGCATTGACTGGTTTAAATCCATAAATAACATATTGATATAAAAATACAAAGATTAAGAAAATATGAAGCGCAGCAACATGAAGGACATTAAACATTGTATTATGTCTGGGTTTGTGAAGAAACTGCAGGAGTTTAACAAAAAACTAATAATGAATTAAATCATAAAAATGTTAACACATTTTTTATTATTATTATTATTATAATAAAACACTTACTGAAAAAATGTTTTGTTTTATTTATTTACCTGCATGTGATGTGACCACAACCAGTGTCAGAGAACTATATATATGCAAATGTGATACTTTTTATTATTAAAATATTTCTCAGGGGTGCTGAAAATATGAAAATATAATAAGTGAAAGAGAGATGGCAAAAAATGAACTTTAATGTGTTTGACAGATCAACACCTTCCAAAGTTATATATTGTAAAATAACTGCAAGGTTTCCTGACTTTATATGCTGTAAACGGTTGTCTGCTTTAAGAACCAAAAAAACCCCTAAAAGATGAAAAAGTAGAAATTAGAATGAGGAAGAATCAATGATAATCTATTACTTGAATAATATGTAATCATGCTTTCAATAAAAAAAAACGTGTACTTTGATATTAATATTACAAGTATTAAATTGTTTGCAATCTGAATGATTGCATGTAATGTGTTTCTACCCAGCTCCTACACAGGGGTTATTCTCACAAACTGGTGTTGAGCAGATGTAGCTGGCCCTCAACCTGTTTAAAACCATCAAAAAAAAACCAAACAGACTAAGCAGCATGCTCAGGCACGAAGACCATCTAACCTGTTTTTCTTAGAGAATATACTAAACAATATGAATATTGCCTCGCCTTGCCTAAAGAGCCTCTAATATTCATACTATATCTTAATAACCACAGACTTTATACCAAAACCACAATGAGGTGTAGCGAGCACGCCATGGTTACTCTTGCCCTCTGTGATGGGGATGGATGGGTATAGGGTTAATATCTGCCGGTGGTGTGCTAACGATATGGCCTTAATTAACGACAGTGGCAGAATAAGGCACAACACACATAATCGGTGTATTCATCTTAATAATCACCGGTTATTAATCTCAATAATCCTGCTGGTGAGTTGCGTTCTGGAGTACATCGCCAGGAGAGCTCTGCTCGCGCCAGTCCCAGCAGGTTCTCTGTCTGTGTGTGCATGTGCCCTGGCATAAATAATGATGCTGGATTGGTGTAAAGGTGGTGTGCGTTTAGGATCGTACAAGGTCAGATTTAACAGCTTCAAAAAATGGATGATCAGTAAATGCTATAGCCATTTTCCTGGTGTAAAAAAACAGCTTCTGATGAACTCACTGGTTAAAGCTTTGGTCGTTTATTAGCTTGTCTAACTTGATTCAGGTGGTTGATTACCAACCAGTATAGGGCTGGAATCAACCTGGTTATGAACAGCTTAAACCAAAGTTTGACCAGTTAACAAGTTCGGCCTGTTTTTTCCCCCTTATATTATCTTGCATGCAGTTTTTCATATGAATCATATGTGTGAAACATCAGTTGATTTGTACATACATGTTAGTTTTTTAAGGATTCAGGCGAATTTATATATAAATATATATATATATATATATATATAGTGAGACTCTAAATTGTGAACATGCATCACAAAAGGTGTCCGTAGAAGTCATAGCATTTGTTTTTGTTTCAGATCACTGAACATATTTATCACAGCTGTTCATTTTGCAGTCTAACTGGTCACTGTTAGACCGTTCTGACAGAACACCATGTTGTATTCCTGTATTTTTTGATAAATTGTTCATCTATGCATTAATGCAAATGAACATCTTTAGCCACTGCATCATGTTTCATGGCTGTTAGTTTCCCTATTCTTGCTTAAAAGGTCTTCCCCGCTTCATTTCATTATGCATCAGATTTGAATGCAAGATGGTTTTAACAGACAGAGTCTTTTTAGTCATTCTCTGTTGAATGTCTGAGGTAGGACAATTGTACAACAGTAATTTTACAAAAAGCAAGTGTGTAAAGTAGATGAAGATGAGAAGAAATGGGCTGCACTTTCCAACCCTTTTGGATGAAATGCTCCTTATATGCTCCTCCTGAAATGTTAGCTTGTAAGCTCTGAAACAAATGTGTCTTTGGAAGGTTTAGACAGTGATTTGCAGTGCTAACACAAGCACACACACATATAAACGCACACATCCTGCCAGTATTTGTGTTGACTTTTTGAGGATCAGAGATCCCTGGGCATTAGCTTTGATGCTCAGCTAAAAGAGGCCTGCACCCCACAGTCATTTTTCTATCACTCCATCATCACGGTGTTCTTTCTATCTGTCTCCACACACACACACACACATATCACCTCTTTCTCTGTCTGCCCATCCCCCCTTCCCCTGGTGGACCTCCTTTCTCTGCCAAACTTGATTTTAAGCTCTTTTTCCTTCCCTTTTTCATATGACCTCTTTTTTTCCTCCTTTTCAGTTATGTCACTTATATCAGCTTCCTCTCTGGAACGTTTCTAACCCCACCCTCAGCGCTCGCGTCTCCACCTGCCCCTCACGTTGGTGACAGCGTGTGAAGTGTGTGAATTGCTCATGTTCTATCTCAACTAAAGCTTATAAATTCCTAAAATGTTATGCCTTTGGTACCGCTGTGCGGCAAATACAAAACGGGCTACTCTGGGACCGCAGTCAAGAGTATCTGACCCAGCTGAAATTCACATCAAAGCTATAGAGATGATCCTTCAATCTTTCCCTCCAATGGAGAGCTAATCTAAGACTCAAGACCGGTTACCAAGAACCAGGTCATCAGAACTGACAGGATGCTCAAGTAAAGAAAGAGAGGAAGAGGAAAAGCAATGGTGGCAAGAGAAAGAGCGATGGAAAGAATGTTTAGGAGAAGAGTATGCTAGATTGGACGGCAGAGAGCAATTGACAAATGGGGAAAAGTAAAAAACATCTCACAAATGAAAATTGACAATCAGTGTCAAGGGAGCACATAATATAATATATATATAATATAATATAAAATCTGATACAATTATTTGACAATATGGAATCTGAAGGTGCAAAAAATAATAAAATAATAATAAAAAATGGAGTAAATCACCTTTAAAGTTGCCCAAATGAAGTTTTTAGCAATGCATATTACACATTTTGTTTTGATATAATAGGAAACATACAAAATATCCTTGTGGAATTTAATCTTTACTTAATAGCTTAATGATTTTTATTTGTATAATTTTCACCCATACAATGTGTATTGTTGGCTATGGCTACATATACCTGTGCTACTTGGTCCAGGGTCACATGTTAATTATAAAAATAAGATTTGGGCTGAAAATTAATTCTGGGTCTGCTTGCATGCAAAATACAAACAGTTGTTCTTCCAAACTCTAGTGCAGAGTATTTAAAAAGTTTCCATGTGTAGTCTCATGTAGGGTACCAAGTGAGCCAGGACAGTCAAAAATGCGTAAACCGTGTCAGTGGTCTGTGACTCCAAAGCCAGCTTATTCCTTTCTGTTTCTCCTGAACATGTACATAAATGAGGGAAGAGGGAAGCGTGAAGAGCTTAGGCTTCAGATGTCACCCTGTCTGTTTACCGCACATGGTGCTGCTAGTAGGACAACAGTTGTTCTTATCCTAGTTTCCAGGCAAACTTTTTTTTGGGTCATCCTCAATTCATTTTTCACCTTCAAGAAAAGCGCAGAGAACAGAACAGAACTCTGAATGAATGATATGGACAGATTCATTAAACCAAGGGCTGCAAGACCCACATGTGAATGAGATTGAATATAAGGTCAAGATGAACAGGAATGGAAGACACTTTTAAGTGGATGGTGTAGATGTGGGGTGTTTGCATGGAAAAGACAATACACAGTAAAACCGGGTGAGCGGTGATGGGGTTAAAACATGTGAATGAGCTCATGAAGAGAGAGAGGAAAAGAAAGATGGAGAGGAGAGGAATGGGGCACACAGCCAGTAGGGACTGGAGGGCGTTCTAAAAACAGCTGGTCAAAGATCTGCATGTGCTGTTCTTTTCTCGCCTCTCTTCTCTTTCTCCTTCTCTCTGGGTCTATATCAGGCTGTGGCACACTGTGTTCATGTCACCTGAAAGGTGTTTAATCCCACATATACACTAGGAAAATTATAATTTCTTAATCTGCATTTTCGTCTTGTTTTCCAGAAAACACATCCAAGCGTCTAAAACAAAATGCACACTTAAAACAGAATCTTGAGCTAAGATTATTTTGTCCTGCTCCAAATGCAGTTTTTTTCTTGTTTTAAGAGTAAACCACATTAATTTGGTTAGATTTATGCAAATATCTCATGCAGCTTTGCTTCTGATGCTGATTAGGAAAATTTTTTTTCTTTGCAGCACACACAGGTCCTAAATTTATCACATACTGTATTTGAATTTTGACTGCGTTCAAGACTGATGTGAAGAGTCCTGTAGGTATTTATCTAACAAACTTTACATCTGCACATGACCAATGACACAGATCTATGAAAATCAGATAAAACAGATAACAAACTAATTTTACATTTCCTTAAAAGAATACCATACCATACTCTGGTTCTGCATTATTTACTCACCCTCATATTCCAAACCTCTAGGACCTACTTTCTTCAGTTACACTTTATTTTGATTGTCTACTTTATACATTCTACTAACAGTAACTACATGTCAACTAATTCTCATTCATTTCCAACTACTGTACATGTCTACTAACTTTCAGAGTAGACTGTTAGGATAGGTGTGGGTTAGTAGAATGAGTTGACACAAACATTAGGGGCAAAAAAAGTATTTAGTCAGCCACCAATTGTGCAAGTTCTCCCATTTAAAAAAGATGAGAGAGGCCTGTAATTTTCATCATAGGTATACATCAACTATGAGAGACAAAACGAGGGAGAAAAATCCAGAAAATGAATTGGTAAATTCGTTGATAAAGTAAGTATTTGGTCACCTACAAACAAGAAAGATTTCTGGCTCTCACAGACCTGTAACAACTACTTTAACATTTCTTCATTCTACATTTTGAATGTTATTTTTTGAAAATTGTTATTTTGAAAATGATCTGCGATTCAACATTTTCTATGTTAAGCTGTGTGGCCTGAATTATTTGAAGTTCCACACAAACTCTTACCAGAATGTTGGAGTAATTTCAATGCAGTGCTATCTTGCGCTTGTTGTAAATTACATTTCTATTCTAATTCTACAGAAATGTGTGTAATATTACTTTTTTTGTCATGCAGATGTGAGGTGGTCAGAGGGAAACACACACATGCTTGGCAATGAAAACGCATGGTTCGTAGGGGGTGTGTTCACACTTCCGTTGCACAGCGTGTGTGTGTGTGGAGGCTCACTGTGGTGCATGCTTTGTAAAACACATCGAGTGACTGAGGCTGGGCTGCTCTCATTAACACAGCCACTGGCCAGCCAAGAACCCTCACCGACCAGGTGCTAATTTGATTTAGCTCACAGCGGCCATTCCTCTACCACTGAGACACAGCCCGTCAAACCTGCTTCTCTATTCTAATATCACAAATGCACAGGCCATATAAGACTATAAGACACATTTTCAGATATTAATAAATAACACCTATAATTATGGGCTCCCAACTGAACTTTCACTAACAAGAAGGCACCATGGCAACACTATTTTGTAAACATGTACAATGGTAATTCATTTTATTTTGTTTTATTATTTTTGGAATGTTTCGTACCGGTTTATTAGTTTGTTCTGTAGTCAATGCATCTGTATCATATAAAAGCATTTACTCATGTTTTATAATATCTCATGCATCCAAAAAAATAAAACAAAGCTAAAATTAATTTGTAGACATTTGCATTTAATTTAAGGTAATTTGGGTGGTACTTTTACACTGTTATATATTTACATACATTTACATATTTTATTAATTTTCATTCAAAATGAAAGAGTTGTGCTTTTAGCATTTTATTTTAATTTTTAATTAAATTACATTAAATTCACTACCATTCAAAACTTTGTGGTCAGTAAGACTTATTTTCAGCATAAAAATAAATAAATAAACGTATAATGTTACAAAAGACTCCTATTTCAAATAAATGCTGTTCTTCTCAGCTTGCTATTCATCAAAATAATCTTTATTTTATTTATTATTTTTTCCCACCAAAAATCTAAAGCAAAACAACTGTTTTCTATTTGGACCATGTGACACTGATGGTTCTGCTTTGCCATAACATTAATAAATAACATTTTGAAATATATTCAAATATAAAAATATATTATTTTTATAATATTACTGTTTTAAATATTTTCTGGTTACATAAATGCAGTATTTATGAACATAAACATAAAAAAAAAACATTGTTGCCGACACCAAACTTTTGAACCGTATTTTAGTTTGGTTTAGTTTCTCCCTGTTAAATGTACACTAGCTTGTATTGTTAATTTAAGTACGCTAACACTGATTGCCATACAGTAGAGAAGCGATTGTCTACCGGCTGCACCATTCAGTAACATGGGCCCATACAGCACTGGAACCTGCTGCGGCCCTTACAAATATTGATATACATCTTGGTGAGGAATAGCTTGAGCTATCATCGTTAAAATGTGCACAGTTAGCGCAGGCACCTACCGAGTCCCATAAATCGGCATTTAAAAGCCAGTCTTTGAATCATGTTGAGGGCTCTACTCGTATGTAAATCAGCTGGATCTCCAACCTACTTTAATAGCAGCAGGTATAGGGTAGAGCATGCATCTGCTGGACTGCTTTTATTAGTGACCATAAAAGATCACAAATCAAAGGCAATCGATGTGCTGTGTCCCTAGATTATAAAGAATACTGTAAAAGCAGCCACCCAGAGAAAAAGAGGAGGAGAGGAAAAGAAGGGAGACATCATGTGAGTGTGAAAGTGGAGGGAGGGTGAGAGAGGAGTATATTTTATGTACTTTATTTATTTAACTGTGCATGCTGTTTTTTCATATTTTTACAGTACATTTAGATAACTTCTGCTGCCATCTAACGCTATAAAAATGCTGCTAATGTAATAAAATGGTTAAAATGCAAATTTAACCCCAATATCCATTTTCAATGTTTTGATTTCGAGACTTGTATCATTTAAAACAACCAATTTTCATGTTTAGTGCTTTGTTTTTAATTTATATATACACACAATAAACTACCAAGCAAACATTATATAATTAATATAATTAGATTTTTAAATTAATTCTGTTCTTTTTGTTCTTTTCATTGTATTCATCGAAGAAAGCTGAAAAAATGTGTCACGTGACACTGAAGACTTGAATAATGATGCAGAAAATTCAGCCTTGCCATCATAGGAATATATTACAACAATAATCTATTTGAATAAAAGTTATTTTAAATTGTAATATGTCCCAGTATTTACTTGTTTGTTTGTTTTTTAAGTAAATGCAGCCCTGGAAAGCAGAAGCATCATCTTTAAAAACATTTAGACCCCACACCCCACACAATAATTGTAATATCAGCTATTATTGGAAATATTATGTTTTTTGTCAATAACTGTGACAATTACTGGTAGAATTTGTTGGTACCAATTTATGTTATGGTCTCTTAACTAGTTGCCCTCAATTTGTCAGAGCCATGTGATGTTACGTGTGCGAGTGCACTTCTTCGCCTCCTGTGCATGCGTGTGTAAACATCTCTGATTCTGTGCGCTGGCTCCAGGTACTGCTCTCCGTGGCCTGTGGTGCGTGTGGGCTTCGCTGCTAACCAGGTGCTGGGTTGAGGGGGTGGATCAATAACATCTGCTCTTATGCTCCTGTGTAATTTTCTCCGTCTCTCCGGTAGAATAGCTCATTTGCAATCTTTCACTTTTACACCGCAGCGCTTTAAAAGCGGAGTGTGTTTAACTTTGTGTCACACGCGGTTGCTGGAACCTTCTGAATGGCGTGACTGGGTATGTCCTTATAGAGCTTTCTTTTAAAAGGTATGCATTAGTGTGAGCTTGTGTAATAATTACGTGCCTGTACATTCACTTCAAACACACGTTTCACAAAAGGTGATACAAATGTATTACAATTACTGATACAAATGTGCCAATCAGTTCAAAAGCGCAGTTATATCATATCTTATAAATGATCCTGTGCATGGACAGGACCACTAAAAGTGAAGCAGTGAAGCAAATAAAGCATCCTCCGATTGTAGAGCATGCAATAATTATAGTACTGTACATCTCAGTATCTATTCACTGTAAAAAACAAACAAACAACAGTGTATGGTTAAAAAAAAAAGAAAAACAATAGCTGCGGCTGCCAGATCTTCTCTCTAAGAAATACAGCAGCAGCTTTTTGAACTTTAAAGGTTAACCTTAAATTTGCAGTAAAAATTTATATTTCATTACCAACCTCCTTGGAAACACAGGTAAAGCCACAAGTAATGCGATAAACATTAATTTAACAACATAAGATATGTATAACACAAAAACAAAAGCCTAATGTATATGCACAGTAATAATGTTTCCAATGGTTTATTTATTTTAGTACCGGGCAATGATTAATCATGCATCCATATTTTGGCATCCAAAATAAATGTTTTTGTTTATATAATGTGTGTGTGTTGTGTATACTTATGCATACATAAATACACGCATGTTTACATTTTATGAAAAAGTTACGTTCACATATTTAATGTATTTTATATATCAAATAAATTATATGAATATAAATATATACAGGTAAATATTTTTTTAAATATATACTGTACGATGTGTCTTTACATAATAAATATACACAGCATACAAACCTTTCTTTTAGATCATGATTAATCTCTGCACAAATGCATTTATTTCATTGCAAACTCAAATTGTCAATGTTTATGATTTTCGCTGTTAATTGAGTATTTTATTGCTTGTAAAAACTGAAGCATTTTACTATAAAATGAAAAACGACAAATGAGTGTATTAGGATGTCACACCATTAGTAATACTCATAAATAATAAATAAATTGAAATGAATATATAAATAATGCATATATATATATGTGTGTGTGTGTGTGTATATGTGTATAGTATTCCAGTGAAAATATATATAGTTTATGGGTTCACATACAGGGATAAAAAAAAAAAAGATACACATTACTAGTGTTGTACTGTTATTTTAGTAATAGTAATAAGAGTAGTAGTTTGCATACTGTAACTTGTTGTTTTATTTAATTATTGATTATGATGCTAATAATTATTATGTTTGGAGTTATGCAGAAAATAAAGTGAAAATAAAGCGTTCACAAAGCAAGTTATAAGCGCCCGCACTATGTGGGTTGTGGACAGAAGTGTTCAGATTCACATACAAGCCAAAATTCTATCAAACTGCTCTGAAACTAATCAAGCGTCGCCCACAGGCTGACAGAAACTATAAGTGGGATATGACTTTTTACTCTGTTTATGACAGTGGAAGCAGAATGAATCTGGCAGTGAAGATATGAGTGTTTCCGTTTCTCATCTCATTCTCTCCGCTCACACGCTCTCCATTAACAGACTTGCCAGAAACAGCAAAGGCCACTGATGTTGCATGGTGTATGATGAGTCATTTACATAAGGTAAATATTGAGCCACCTCTTAGTCAGCCTCTTTTCTGGATGACTATTAAAACCTGCTATATACTTTTATTTTTCCCTGCATGGCATCCCATGTCATGATGACAAGATGGTTTGTTGTTCTTAGTTGCTTAAGGCTGGTCCCACACTGCACTCTCAGAGAAAAAAGAAATCTATTATACCGTTTTAATATATTCTAAATTATAAATGTTATATCGTTTGGGGTACAATAGCTTGTCACTGAGGCAGTTTCCTTAAAGGGAAATCCTTGTTCTTTATTTACCACTAAACCGTTATTTACCTTAACGGTACATAATTCTACACTATAAAAATATTTATTGATGTTATAACAAAACAGATAATTGTAATACATTTTACAAGAATATATTACTTTAGTCATTTAATTAAAATTTTATTTTTAACTCAGTGTTTTGTTTGCAGTTTCTTTGTATTTTATTTTAAAAAATTTAATTTTTAAGAATTAGAGTTCACTACGGAATAAAAATGTTAAATATGTAATTTATTTATTTATTTTTTCTGAGTTTACATTTCACATCTCTTTTTTTTTGTTATTTTGGAAAGAAATGGAACAAAAAAAAAGTAATTGTGGCATTTATTTTATCTATTTATTTATTAGTTTCACAATTCTGACTTCTGATTTCTTTTTTTTTTTGTATTTAATATTTAGTTAATATCATTTTCTCATTTAGTTTACATCTCATTTATTCCATGGCTTTGATCATTTAGATTTTATAGTTTATGTATTATTATTATTTATTTAAGTTTTAACCAGTGTACATAAGGGTACATATCTGCACATTTTAGGGATAGATAAGGTGCTGATTGTCCAATTTGGCTACTGCCAAGTGACAAGCTGTCAAACTATTTATTATTATATTTTATTTTTAAACCAGCAGCAACGTGAAGGTGTACAATTTCAAGTCAAAATGGAAAGGTATCCAGATCTTCTTTGCTACATTTTTAAATAATGCTGACTGACATGATCTGAACAGAACAAGAAAAATTAGCTCAATAACAAAACACCACAACAAGCGAAATAACCGTTAGGGTAACGGTATCCGTTCCACCCCCAATATGAAATAATGTTGGTTTAGCCATAAGGAGAGCTTAAATCAAATGTCAGAACATGTACTACTGCCAATTCTTCCTCAGCAGCACACACACACACACTCACATGCACACCTCTCCAACCCTCCCCCTTTCTACTGGATTGCCTTAGGCAGAATGATTAATTTGTTGCTATTGATTTCTCTTCCTGAGCCGAGAGAGCGACCAAGGGGGCACACAGAGTCTGTTTGCATGTATGTGAGAGAGGCAGAGGAACAGAGAGTGACTTGAGGAAGACAGACAAGTTAAAGACACACTGTGTATGAGATGCACAGGTATGAGGAGACAATGCAGTCCTTAAAGGGATAGTTCACCTAAAAACTACAATTCTATCTGCTTAATGTCATTCCAAACCCATCTCACTTTCTTTTGTGTTTCTTCAGAAAACAAAATGAATTATTTACTTCCATTACGTTCCAACAGCTGTTGGACATGCAATAAAAAAACAACATGCAATAAAAGTGAGCAGTTTTACCACAGTGACTGTCCCTGTTCCCCATCCAATTGTAAGGTAATTGGAGTAGAAATAGGGTAGGCTCCACAACCTAGTGTGCTACTTTGCTTCCTTCACAGAAAGTTCTACAGGTATGTTCAAACAAGTTTTTTGCATTGAAATACCCAGCTTCCATTGTTTCTCCACAGTATGCAAAGATGTGCTGAATTAGCATATTTGTGTTCAAACTGTTGCTGTGTTTGACAAAGGACACGGTGTTCCAAAAAACACGGCTCTCAAAGAACTTCAGATTTTATAAAAACAAGACATTTTTGCATTTGCAAAACCTTTTCTTTTTCTTTTTTTTTTAAATGCAATTTCCCACATATCGCTTTCTGTGTAAAAGGCTCCTAAATCATCATCAAGACTTCATAAGTAATATTTGCAATCAATGTGCCACGCAAATAGCATCTGATTTCTGAATAATTTGGTGTTATGTTGCTAGGCTATAAGATGATTATTATGCCTAAAAATACAATGCACAAATGAACATTGGGTAACACAGTCAGTTTTAATTACATTTAATTACATTAAAGTTTTTAAATGAATGCATCGCAATCCACATGCATTGTGTTCTGAATGAAGACTTGCCTTAGAAAGGGAACAAACAAGGGTCTAAACAAGCTATCTTATATCTGCAGCTTACTAGGATTTCAAAAAGAGCAATAGGAAAACAGGTTTGGAATGACATGAGGGTGTGTAAATGATGACAGATTTTTCATTTTTTTGATGAACTATCCCTTTAAGGAGTGTGTAAAGAGAAAGAGGAGGCAGAAAAAATAGATGTAGACAAAGAAATGGAAATGTTAGTCATGACAGTAGATAGATGTGCATGAATGGATGTGAAGAACGAATTGGAGGACAGAGAGATGAATGCATCCAGGACTCAGTGCATTGCTTAGCTGCAGTTTTTTTTCTTTCCTCTGATCCCTAATGAAGAAAAAAGCCAATGGTTGCAGTCTGGATGCGTCAAACCACCTCCCCTCTGCCTCACTTTCTCTCTTCCACTCCACTTCCCTTTATCCATACCTATTTCCCTTTTGCACACTCTCTTTCCTGACTTTGCCAATTGGGAACTTTTAGATTGCATATAATCTTCTACATTCACTGCGTTTGGCTGGATTTATGCAGAATACAAAAGTTTATTAATTTATTATAATATGAAGAAATAAAATACCTTAACAGATCAATTGTGCACATTTATAATAGTTTAATATCATAATTTATCATAATTGGATAATTTTTAATATCTTTCTACAGATCATTATAAGTTCATATAATGCAATAGTATAAGGTCTAAAATTAGTTTAAAAACTAGTTTTAAAAAGTATTTTTTTAATTTTTTGTTAATATTAATTTCAAAATTTTCTAATATTTTATTAAAATAAAGTTTTTAAAGCACATGAGCTAATATGAACTAACAACTGTTACAATCACCAGCCAGGAGTGCCCTCGAGCTCCACCAGAGGGCACTACACTCTGGACAGTGTGTGTGTTACCCCGTCTGTGTTTCTGCATTGACTCTTATGAAGTGTGTTCCCCACTGTTTTAGTGTTTCCCCTGTTCAGTCTCTGCCCTCTTGTTGGCTCCCATAGCGATTAATCAGCTCGGCCTCCTTGTTTTCTTGTTCGTCTGTCAAACCGTCCAGTATTAAGGTTTCCTTATACAAAGCGTTCCCGGGTCCTAGCCACGCCACATCTCATCCGTTCAGCCAGAGCCATGTTATATCTGCCCCGATCGGCCAGAGTCACAGAACATCTCCTTGGTGTATCCAGAGTCATTGCACAAAATAACCATCTACCCACAGCCACGACATAAGTGGGCCGCTGCACTAGATGGCCGCCAGCCCCGAGCCACTACACAAGATGGTTGCCAAAGTGGAACTCAAGCCCCAGTTTTCAGTCACAATGGATGCTATGGCAGTGAACCCTGGCATCGTGGGTGATGCACATGAAGACACCAGGGCCTTCCCAGGGTATATGAGATGGGTGTCCAGTTTGGCAGACCCCCCATTGATGTCAGGGCAGCCGATCTCCCCAGGGTCCTAGTGCAGGTCATCACACATCTCTCCTTAGTGCTCCCAGTAAAGGCAGTTGCCATTTTGAGTGTGTGCCGTCCCACGTCCCACCATGCCTTGCCACAGCCATTGAGCCTGAGAACCTTACCCTGCTAAGTCACGGCCATGGAGGCCGTCATTAAAACAACTCTCTGTGTTTTCTGTTTCAATTACGCCTGCTCTGCCCTGGCCTTCTGCACCCTCTGTTCCGCCCTGGAGGGTTCCTGAGTCGTCCGCTCCACCTGGAGGGTGCCTCTGCCGCCTGCTCCGCCCTGGAGGGTTTCTGTCCCACCTGCACGGTCGGCTCCACCTTGGAGGGCATCTCTGCCACCTGCTACACACCTTGGAGGACATCTCTGCCGCCTGTGCCACCCTGGAGGGTATCTGTACTGTCTGCGCCGCCATGGAAGGTGTCTGGGCCATCTGCTGAGCCCTGCCGGTTCTCTGTTCTGGCCACACCGCCATGGCCCCCTGGACTGGCTCTACTGTGGCTCCCTGGTCTGCCTTCACCGCCGTGGCTCTCTGCTCTGCCCGTACCGGCGTGATCCCATGTGCCACTATGTCTGGGGGGTTTGTTACGATCACCAGCCAGCTCGAGCTCCACCAGAGGGCACTCCACTCCGTGGGAGTGTGTGTTACCCCATCTGTGTTTCTACATTGTAATCTAAGAACTCTTATTATGAAGTGTGTTCCCCAATGTTTCAGTGTTTCCTCTGTTCAGTCTCTGCCCCCTTGTTAGTTTCCATAGCTTCGCCTCCTTGTTAACCCTTTAAAAATTGTTTGTGTTCGTCAGTCAAACCGCATAGTATTTAGGTTTCCTTATACAAAGCGTTCCCGTGTCCTATTTGTCTTATTTGCTGAGTGTTTCCCATGTACCGACCTAGCCTTGCATTATGGATTATTGCTCTGTTTTGCCCCTCTAGATACTGTTTGCTCCTCGATAGACCCACGCATTCTTTCAGGACTCTTTTTGTGTTTTTCATCATCCCTGTTCGCCACTGTTGACACAGCCTGTATGACCACATCTGTTCATAAAAGCCTGCACGTCTTTGTCCCCTTCGTTATAACAACATAATTAAATGACACTGATAAAGTCTATAACACATCTATTATTAATTGTTATTGCTATCTAATGCATGAACCAATGTCAATTAATGGGAACTTTTTGCAAAGTGTTTTGGGACCTACCTTGTAAAATGATCTTACAAATTAATAATTAAAATTCTTATGATATTGAACTATTTTTTATAGGGTTTATTATCCTAGTACATAATAATACTAATGTTTTAAATAGTACTGTCAAATAATTAATCATGATTATACTACGGGGCCGTTGAATGCTTGAATCTGATTGGCTGACGAACGTTCTGAGGTGTGCAATTATTTTCAAGGA
>JAUMHP010000043.1:11254197-11264852 GCA_032361065.1 Enteromius trimaculatus
TCATCTGATCGATGTCTTGAGGTGTGGCAACCGTAGTATAAGCGGAATAATTGACTCCGGACCGTTGAATTATTAGATCGTCACCAGACCGTCGTCAATTATTCCATACTTAATCACATCCAAAATAAGTTTTTCTTACATAATATGTGTGTGTGTGTGTGTTTGTGTGTGCATATATATATATGCAAAGTACACACCTACATATATTTTGTAAACAAAAGTTTTTTTTTTTTGAATGCGTTTCATCATGATTAATCGTTTCACAGCACTACATAAAACATTTTTTTTTTAACTAAATTGACTTTATTTTAGGCATATTTTAGCTGGAAACCATAAAAAATTTACTGATGTACTGCAGTCAAGACATAACAAAACACTGATTACTCAGCCATTTTTGTTGCACATTTGCATTACAAAAAGCCACCCCACATCTGTAATACGTATGCTACATTTCAACACGTTGAATTTCATAACTACTATCAATATGCATGTTTCTTCCTTCATTACGCTGTGTCTCAATCTCCCTCTCTCTTTCTTCGTGCCTGTCTGCTTTTCTGCAGCCTTAATAGGCTACTGCCGTTAAAGGTGTTAATTCATTGTCACACTATCTTCCTCACTCCCTCCTTCCCTTCCTCCTCCTCCTCTCTCTGTCCCTTTTCTTGCTGTTGCTATGAGCCTGTGACTCGTGACGCTGTCCTCTCATCTGATCACTTCCTGATAGTGACACAAAGCAGCTTGACGTAGAGCGTCTGCCATTGGTCCCCTTCAAACACAGAGACACAATGTCTAAGTCACACAGAGACACGCGCACACAAACCTAGTATTGAGATGGGAATGTGTTGTGCCAGCTATGCCACTGTGACCCTCAGAGCATGTTGCGTGTCTGTGTTTGTGTGTATGGCTCTGGGGCTGCGAGAGAATGAGCAAGTATGAGAACGAAATAGATATGAAACCAAGATGGCTGCCTGTCACACAAGCCTAAATGCTCTACACTTCACTGCTGCCTGGCATTTCTACCAATGAGTTTGATTTGTAAAGAAAGTGCCTCATTAGTTTTTTTAACTTAGCATCCACGCTATCTGTGGTCACTCTAGACTAGAGGCCCCAAGGGAGCGGCTGGTGGAGCGGTGTGTGAACTCAGCGTAATTCAGCTGATTAATTGCTTTAATTAGGCTCATGCAGGGCTTAGCAGGAATGCATTGCGTGTAGAAGCACTTTGGACGGTCAGAGGTCAGTGTCCCTGGACCCCTGTTACTTCTGCCTCTGACTTCCTATGTGTCTCCCAGCACAGATTGACAGAAGTAGCTAGATTCTGCACCACTAAAACAAGAATAATGACTGTTTCCAAACAGGTATCTTCAATTCAGGTTCTACCACACCAGCATGGCTGAGTCAGATGTTGATATGTGGGACAAAACTTGACTAAGCAAAAGTAGCAAGAGCTGCCTTTGTTTTCTGAGGTCCACTTTTAATCAATTTTTTAAGATACATTAAAACGATAATAATTTATAAATAATAATTTAGAAGTAATTGGGTTTTTCTATCCTGTTTTCATCCCTCTCATCTGATTGTTGACTCAAAAATAAACAACCAATCTATGATCGACTAATAGTTGTGTTTGGCAGTCTACATTCAGATGAATGGTGCTGTGATTTGATTGTAACACACAGTAAAATTAAGTGAACAAAGACATTTCTAACTGATTTATTATAGATAAAGTTCATAAAACAAAGTTTAGTGTTTGATTTCTGGTTAGATCTTCACTCCTGTCATTTATCTACTATATGTGCCAATCAGTGGGCTGTGCTAAACAGGAAATGATGTAAAAGCAGGCGTTGATCATCTTCTGCAGTTTAGCTTCAATATTACATCATAGAGTAAAACATACCAAAAGGCTTTCATTTCTGCAGACTGCCTTCAATAAGCTGTTTTTAGACTAACAACAAAGATCTGAGTTCTGAAACTTACAGGATGTTTTCTTAACACAGTGACCTGTTCAAAAGCTTTGGTCAGGAAAATGATTTTTAATGATTGGGGTGCACTAAATTGATCAAAAGTGACAGTAAAGACATTTATAATGTAACAAAAATTTCTAATTTAATTCAAAAAGATTTTTTTTTTAACTTTCTATTTATTACAAATGTGTAAAAATGTTTTTTATCACCGCTTAGTCAAAAATATTAAGCAGCACAAATGTTTTAAACATCAATAATAATAAGAAATGTTTTTTTGAGCAGGAAATCAACATAGAAGGATTTCTGAAGGATCATGTGACTTTCATGATGTTTCAGCTTTGCCATGATAAAAATAAAATGACGAGGGGATGTGCAGTTCTTGCTGTGCGCTTTTTAAATATCTTTCATCTTTAATTTATAATTTGCAAATAATTTGCAAATTTGCATCAGATGTTTTTCTGTTTGCCTATGGAGAATAATACTTTGTTGTGCTCTGTATATCTAAGCCGCTGTGTTTATATTTTTCAGGAAATCGGTATACGAATGGCTTATTTATAGCTGACTCTGTGCACTGAACTGGGATAGAAAGAAAGTATTATGGCACACTTAAAATTTAAGATGATGAAAATTTAAAATGTGTGATTTCTTAGCTTGTGAATGCATTCACACATGCATACATACAGGCAATGTGAAGATTAGAGCCTCCTTGTCCTGGAAAGCGATCTGAGAGAGTAAAGAGAAGTCATGCTGCTCCTCATTAAAAATTCATATTGTTCCTTATTACTCTAAGAAAAAGGCACACACACACAATGGCCTCTTCCAAGTTCAGAACCCGGAAAAGAACTGAGAGGGGCCGAGGAAAGTGGGAATGGAGGGCACAAATGACACCGCTGACAGGAAGTTCATCATTGTCATCCTCCATGACCCGAACCGCACACTTATCTATCGGGAACATCTGCACAAAGAGGTGATAGTGGCAGTCTCTTTTGACACCTTGTGCAACCTGTTCCTGAGGTTATCTTCAGATGAGCAGCTTCTCATCAGCGGTTTTGTGAAGTTTGTGTCCGGGCACATACAGAGCCCCGAATGCTTTTTAAACATGATGCATCCCTTTTGGAATGAAAAATAAATTTTTACAATCCATTTAACCAATCAAATTGTTAATGAGTGTATTTGTCTTATTTTACAGTTATAATATCTAAATATATATATATAGAATGAATTGATCAGGCAACACTACAGTATATAGGACATTAAGGATTGTTTCTTAATGTATGTCTCTTTAATTTATACGTTAATAATAATATATAAGAATAATAAAATATGTAATATATCTTAATTGACAAGTTATAAATGAGTGAACAAATATTTTTTTGCAGTGTTTCAGCTCATTCTCAATAACTGCCAGCATCACTATTAAAAGCATTAAGAAACATGTAAAAACATTCAGAACTCCTAAGAGAAACACACTAAAACCTGCTAAATACACCTTACCAATGATACAGAAATGCTCTAAACTCTTAGAACTGCTTAGCCATTCTAAAGGTTTGGACAAAAAACACACAAAAAGCATTAGCAAGTTTTTATAACAACACATGTGCACATAAGTCACTCAGAACTCCTACTGTATATACTACAATAGCAACATGCTACCACAGCAATCGCAACTTGTAAAAAATTTGCAACAGCATAGAAACAGGCAAAAGCACTCAGATGATCTTCATTCCATCACATTAAAACCCTTCACAAATCACAGTGCCTTCGAAACTACACAGAAACACTCTGGCGACATGGAGGTGAGTTTTGTATGGTCAAACTGAAAACATTCAGTCTAAGGATACAAGCTCAATTTTTAGGTTGAACATTGGAATATACAGTGCACTGCAAGACTTCGGCTTCCCTAAGATAGCCAGTCTTGTTGCATTCTCCCAGATGAAGTTGACAGTGGCAGTCTCCTGACAGCAGTATGTTTAGCCAACAGCACCATTTGCTGTGACTGGAGGCTTTGCCAGCACTGGTGCCTGATGTAAACACAGCCATCTGAGCAGCTCTGCTCAACCACAGCAATGCTTGGCCCCTTTGGACCCAGACCACCTTAAAATGCTTTGAGAATTGCTACTAAAATTGGGTGCAAATTCTCAGCACTGAATTGGGTGCTATTACCCCAGAGAAAAAGACAATGTGGGACACACACACACACTCAAAAAAACCGAGGAGGGAGGAGATACTTGTACCATAAGAATGAGACACAGGGCACCATTTACTTCCCATCAATAGTCTTCAAAGTCCCTAGCAGAGCTGGAATCAATACAGACACAATGTGGACCGTTATACCTGATCTCCCACTTAGAGAAGGAAAGGAAATAGGAGTAAGATGACTATATATTTGTATGAAACCAGATACTATAGTGTGCCTCTTGTAGTTTCGGTAATTCATGCTAAACAAGAGCATAATTTAACTAACTGCAGTTAAAATGGTCATGTGGTTTTAGATTCAGGAGGGACATGGAAATGCAGCATGTAGCTCAATGCACATATCTTGAAAGCCAACTAATAAAATGTAGTTAATGAGCCCTGCTGCTCTGCACCTAATAAACTAAAATACAGATTGAGCTAATGTTGTCTTTTGGGATTTTTCCTCTTTTTTGTCATCTTATTGAGGCTAAAGAACTTACTGTGCAACTTTGTATGACTTTAGAAATCACTTTCATTATTGCTTCTCTTCGACAGTACTCCCTGTGCATATGCCGTCCTCCATCTCTCCCTCCCCCCAAGCACACAGCCGCAGAGTGGATTTTGGCCGCATGCTCCTGCCTGGACCGACCTCGCCAGCTAGCTGCTAACCGCGGGTCTGTAGAGGTGGAAACATCTCAGTCCATCCTCCACAGAGCCTGAGCGTCAACCAGAAGACGCACGCTCATTATGTGAGTACCCATGGCACGAAATTGGATCATAAATAAATGAACATGACGTTACACATGGTAATGTTTAGGGACATCTTAATGGACTGTCTGAGTGTTGTCCTATATGAAACATTACACTTGAGGGCTGTAATACATCAGGACCGAAGCAAACGCTAAGCAGCGTGCACTAAGATATGATCTCCAAGGTGAGTCTCACCCATAGGATAGAAAAAAAGATCTCATTAATTTCTCCATTGACAGCGATGAGATTTAACGGCAATAAGAGAAAATGGAGAGCAAATGGAGTCTTCAGCTTCTTAAATTGCTCTCTTGAGTAAAAGACTCAAGTAATCGCACACGTCTCCTTTAGAGTGTCACAAGAGATTTCAGTGTCACACACTGCGCTTAGACTGTCACACGCACACATGCAAAATATTCTAGATATACAGTGAGGAACAAAAGTATTTGAACACCCTATGATTTTGCAAGTTCTTAAATCTAGTTGTATTGCACTGCTGCACACCTGGAAAAATCAGTGTTAATTTGGTACAGAAGCCTTTGCAATTACAGAGGTCAAACGTTTCCTGTAGTTCTTCACCAGGTTTGCACTCACTGCAGGAGGGATTTTGGCTGAGATCTCCTCAAGATCTGTCAGGTTTCGGCGCTGTCGCTGAGCAACACGGAGCACAGATTTTCAATTGGATTTAGGTCTGGAGACCGGCTAGGCCACTCGAGATCTTTGATATGCTTCTTACGGAGCCACTCCTTGTTTTTCCTGGCTGTGTGCTTTGGGTCATTGTCATGTTGGAAGACCCAGCCACGACCCATCTTTAATGCTCTGACTGAGGAAAGGAAAGTCCTGTCCCCTGTGCAGAAAAACACCCCCAGAGCATGATGCTTCCAGCCCCATGCTTCACTGTAGGTACTGTATGGTATTATTGGGATGATACTCATCCTTCTTCTTCCTCCAAACACGGCGAATGGAGTAAAGACCAAAAAGTTCTCCTTTGGTCGCATCTGACCACAGGACTTTCTTCCATCATTCAGATGATCCCTGGCAAACTTCAGACGGGCCTGAACATGGGCTGACTTAAGCAGGGGAACCTTCTGTGCAATGCAAGATTTTAAACCATGACGTCTGAGTCTATTACTGATAGTAGCCTTGGAAACGATGGTCCCAGCTCTCTTCACAGCATTGACCAGCTCCTCCCGTGTAGTTCTGGGCTGATTCGTCACCATTCTTAGCATCATGACAGCTAACGACCTCAAACAGGTGCTACTAATGTAGAGTCATGAGCAGAGTGTAGCTGGACTATTTAAAAGCATAATAAAAGGTCTTTGAGGGTCAGGAATCTGGCTGATAAGCAAGTGATCAAATACTTATTTGACACAGTAATTACCAAATAAATTGTTAAAAAATCATACAATGTGATTTCTGGATTTTTCTGTTTAGATTCTGTCTCTCATAGTGGAAATGCTGAAAATTGTAGACCCCTCCATGATTTGAACTCGTAAAATCACAGGGTGATCAAATACTTATTGACCCCACTGTATCAAAATTTACTCAAACGTTTGTCTAATGTCATATGCCCTCCTTTTTTCTTTTTCCACAAAGGATCAAAATAAAATGTTTATTGAATTTTTGAGTTAACTAGACGTCTTGTAAATTTCATGTTAGTGCTTTTTATAAAAGGATGTGAAATTATTCTGTTTTTCCCCCAAATTTCACAGGAGCACTTTTGTGATGCTGCAAGTGCGTGCGGATTTCTTGCTTGGTTGAAAACTGCAGACAACCAAATCATGTCTGTTGAAAAAAAGTGACTACTTTCTCCAAAGGGGTTGAAACTCCATAGACACAGACTTTGTTCAGTGAGCATTAACATACGTACATGAGATGCTGTTGTTTAAGCAGATAAGCACTATGTAAGCACAGAACAATGCAACCTAATGACATGAAGAATATAGATATGTATTTTTTGCTTGTTTTGCTTTGCCGTTTTGTGAACGTTTTTGTATTGAAAGCACTGAATGTGAAGACATTTTAGTGCAGAAAAAAAAAGATTTAGAATAATTCAATTAAAATAAATGTTGTGCGTTGTTTTGTGTATTCATTTATTACAATTTTATTTACCTGAACACTGACCACACATTGAACACCGAACTCTATTTGAGTTGAATTTAACACTCCTGTAACGTATGTCTGACTCCAAAACGGATGGAGTCATATATACATTCCAGGAGTGTTAAATTCGACTCAAACTGAGTTCATTGTACTCGCTTTTTTGCCAGTGTATCTGTAAACATGATGAACAAATATGGCATCTTTTCTAATTTAGGCACACCGTTCCATGAGGGTGAGCCTGTCTATCCCGAGGAGAACTCTATAGATGAATGGAACGCTGTGTTCCCTAATGCTCCTCTACTCTCTAGACAAGGGGACAAGCCACCTCCATATGTGTTTGTTTGGAAAACTTGTGGTAAGGAAAGAAGCATTTACTGTACTGTTATACGCAGTTATCTAACATTCCTGACAAACCTCTATTGTGCTTAACAGGTAAATACTGGCAGGTGAGCGACGGCCCTTCCTCATCATTAACCATAGGAACAGATGACGTTCCTCTCGGCTCTTACGTGATGGATGTTGTCATTTATCACTACAGGCAAAAAGAGAAATTCATCCCTGTTGGATATGCATCCACACAGTTCAGTATCACCGGTAAGCATAACTCAATGTTAATCTTTTAATGACCAGTAATGGTTTACGGTTTAGGTAATGCGATATATTTAATCCCTGTTGTTTCTAGACCAGATTCCCTTTGCGGTTTCCCTGACGCAGGTGAATGACAAAGACAAAGGCGATCGGAAATTCATCCAGAACAAAGCTGTGGCCTTCAGCATCACCCTTCACGACCCCAGCCAATACCTGAGCAAATCAGACGTGACCTTTAACTGGAACTTCGGGGATGGCAGTGGCACTGTGATCTCCAGGGAGCTCGCCGTCACACACACCTACGTTAAAGCCGGAGCTTTTAAGCCCCAAGTTGTCGTACAAGCAGCTATTCCGGATTCATCTTGCGCCACTCCACCAAACCTTCCTACTGAGGCCCGTCCTTCCACCAACACCATCACCTCTGAGAGCCCCATCCGCCTGAATCAACACATCACCGCAGGTGCTCTGCATGGTTTGGATGATGCATGTTTTCTAGTATAAGTATCTATACATTTACTTGACAAGTAAAATGACTTAAGATATTATGTCTTGCTTTCTGGAGGAAAGAGCATGACATAGTAAACAACAAAGAAGCCAAAGTTATCATTTACTTCATCATTCAATAGGTCTTGCTGCCAGTAAGTCTCCAGCTTCCATTCAGAAATCCACTCCTGCATCTACAATGAAAACTATTCCACCCGCACCTACAAATGTTCCAACAAGATCCAACCTTAAGAAGGTCTTTGATCTTAGATCTGCATCTGAGATGCCTGAAACTTTGATCACTGCAACAAAGACAACACTGAGGGCTGGTGAGTTGCAGTTATGAGATATTTTGAATTTCAGTTAATATGAATAGAAATATACATACAGTTTAAATGAATTTTCATAACAATGTTAACAATATATAATAAAAAGAATATATTCATATCAACACATTAAAAACACCAGCCGCTGACATGGAGGCGACGATGAAGGATGACTTTACTGAAGACCAGGCCCATGCTTCAATAATAAAGCGTCAGGCTCCTAACACAAACTGTATGATTTACCGCTACGGATCCTTTTCAACTGATATTGAGATTATTGGTGAGATTCCTCCTTTGAACAGCATTTCATTTTTCAGCTTTATACTGAAGAGTAATGTAAGTTTTTGTTCTCAGAGGGCATTGAGAGTGTGCAGATCGTCCAGGTGGCTGTGGCTGATGGTGTTTTGCTAACCGAGAGGGAGCAGAATGCTGTTGATTTCACTGTTTCCTGCCAAGGAAGGTGAGATCTGGCAAAAAAAAAAATGTAGCTGGAACCACAGAATATAGTCCGTTTGGAGAATTCATGGCCATACCTCCTCTTTCTAGCCTCCCCACTGAAGTGTGCACTGTATTATCGGATGCGGACTGTCATGTGCCACTTACGACCATCTGCAATGCGGTTAGCCCCTCCTCAGATTGCCAACTCATCCTTCGACACTACTTCAACGACTCTGGGATCTTCTGTGTCAATGTGTCAATGACAAATGATGTCAGTCTGGCTTTCACAAATGCTAAAGTGAATATTAACATAGGTGAGTTCATTTATTTACCCGAAGCATGATTCTCTGAAATGATAACAGTGGTGTTAATTCATCTTACGTGTATTTCTTTTATTTACATATTTAGCAGGTTCCAGATTGACATCTGCAGGTGCCGCTGCCCTTTTGTTGGGCATCCTGACCATCATATCAGCAATGGGTGCTGTGGCTTTTGCGTATAAGTAAGTCATTCCAACATAGCACAATATTCATGCACTCATTTATTCAGCTGTCATTAATTATTCATCAATTACTATTCATTTTTCAACCGGCTTCTCGAGATTTTCTAAAGCTTAATCAGTAAGCTAATTATGTGAACTGGTAAAACAGGTTGGAAAACACTAACAGGCCTTGCTTTTGCAAATTTCTAGGCGTCTTAAAGGGTATCAAAGGCTGAATGAGGATCCTGCTGCATGCCAGTCCAAAGACACTGGCATGAGCTCAATGCTTTTCTGGAGCCTGATGAACCAGCAGACAGCAGTTCAGAAAAAAGGAGTTGTCTGAATTTTCCTTTTAAACCTTCAAAATTAAAATGTATTGTTACATTAGTAATATTTTGAATAGTGCAAAACATCAAAACCTTTTTTTGCCTATTCATGTTTTAATTTTTTTTTGTATGTGTGTTCTTTTTATACACATATTTGACCCAGATCCTTTTTTCTGCAAAGGCAGGTTTTTCATGGCATTACATAGAATTGTTCTTTTTTTTAATGTTTTTTTTTAGAATTTTGTACTCTAATTTTAATTTGAATTTTAAAAAAAACATGCAAACAAGCATTTTTTAAGGAATTGAATAAAATATCACACAAGCTGCTTTTCCTTTCTGGCTTTTTTATTTTAGATATTGAAATCACATTTTCTGTAATAAATCCATTAAATTAAGGCTTTTACTACAACACCTTTTGCTATGATACTATGACCTGCTTTCCTTCATTCATTCATACCACTGCTGTAACTTATTTGCACCTACCTACAAATACAATAATGCCCTTAATACCAACTGCGGAGTGACTACTAATCTACTTTTCCTTCAGTCAAAGTGGTTGGAAGCCAAACCTGTCAAAGGCCATCAGTTGACCTGTGGAAACTGGTTAGTAAGCAGATTACTTCTCTTGAAGACTTGGAATTACTTAAAACCGAAAGCTTATATTAACATCCACAAGAAAGACATTTAAAGAACTTCTCATAGACAGATTTTTTTTATATCACCATCAATTTATTCAGTCAAAATTTGGCAAGCAAATTCCACAAATAATAATCATAACAACAACAACAACTCATCAAGAATGTGTCTCTAATATTTAGGAGTAGACTTTACACTTGATACCTCATGTATATCGTGTGTAAATTACCAGTCTACTGTTTTTAGTTTTAGACATTTAGTGAAAATTTTAATACTCCTCACCCTCCTCTTCTCCTTCACCCTCAATAGAATCAACACCGACCTCCTCATAATCTTTCTCCAGGGCAGCCATGTCCTCTCTGGCCTCTGAGAACTCACCCTCCTCCATACCCTCACC
>JAUMHP010000043.1:11264952-11279583 GCA_032361065.1 Enteromius trimaculatus
ACAGATGGTCCCTGGCAAACTTCAGACGGGCCTGGAGATGTGATGACTTGGGCTGGGGAACCCGATTTGAAACCATGACGGCGTAGTGTACCGACAGTGACCTTTGAAACTGTGGTCCCAGCTCTCTTCATGTCATTGACCAGCTCCTCCTGTGTAGTTCTGGGCTTATTCCTCACCTTTCTTATAATCAGTAATACCCTACGAGGAGACTCACAGTCATTTTTAGCCTCTTCCATTTTCTAACAATTGCTCCAACAGTTGATCTATTTTCACCAAGCTGCTTGGCCATTACACTGTAGCCCTTTCCAGCCTTGTGGAGGTCCACAATTTTCTCTCTGGTGTCTTTTGATAGCTCTTTGATCTTGCCCATGGTAGTAGTTGGAGTCTGACTGACTGTGGGATTGACAGGTGTCTTTAAAGAGCTCAGACAGGTGTTACTAATTTAGGCTAAGTGGAGTAAAGGTGGACTTTTTAAAGGCAGAGTAACAGGTGAGAGCCAGAATTCTTGCTGTTTGCCAGGTGTTCAAATAAGTGCAGCGGTGCAATACAAAATTCTTTAAAAATTATACAATGTGATTTCCTGATTTCTTTTAAATGCTGTCTCTCACAGTCGGAATTTAAAGGTGAATTTCAGACCCCTGCATGATCTCTAAGTGGGAGAACTTGCAAAATCACAAATAAATACTTATGTTCCTCACTGTATATATGTAAAATAAAAAAAAGACTTATTGTTAACTGCAACAACAGTATATGCAGAATGTTGTGTGTATATATTGATGGATGGATGGATGGATGAATAAACAAAACAAAAACTGAGAAAACTAGTGCTCAGCAGATTCTCTGTCTCTCCCTCTCTCTCTATATATAACACACATACACACACACATAGCATGTGGATAGCAGCATCTGCTGAGAGCTATGTATACATACATAGAAATGAATCAGCATATAAAATGATTTCTGAAGGATTGTGTGACTGAAGACTGAAGCAATGGCTGAAAAATCTAATTGAAAAATACTTTCTGAATTCTTTTTTTTTTTTTGGTTTAGCACTGTGTTTTTGATCAAATAAATGCAGCATTGGAGGACATAAGAAACTACTTTCAAAACAAAACAAACAAACAAAAACTTATTGATGCTAAGTGTTTGAATGGTAATGTAGCCTACTGTATATATTTCATGAATTCTATCGCTATCTATATATACACACTTTTCTCTGTATATCAAAATTCATATAACTCATTTCCTAAAGACAAAGACGAAGTACGACTGAGATCTCCATTAAGTTTCTTAAGCTGTAAATTAGCAACTTTTTCCAAGTTTTTATTTCATATACTTTTACCGCTCTGTCCTAATTTAAACATTCTTTATAAAAGACCAATTGGAATTCAAATGTGCTTCGCTAGTTGGTGGTATGTGGGTGTAAGTTGGGGTATCTGATCGCATCCCCTCACTTTAGTGATGCATGGTGTTTGGGTTCCTCTCTGACACAAAGCTAATGCGCTGTAATGGATTGCAAATGAACTGTGCCAAGGACACCACCAATTCATCACACCTGAGAGGGCTGCAGATTCCACCGCCGCTATCGGGGGGAAAGCAGCAAAACGCTTTGACTTAAAATGAATGGAGCAGATATAGAGTTAATCAGCATTTATGGTGGGATTTCCTCTCGTTGCTTTAAATTTGCAAAATGGCTGTTGAAGGGAGGTGGGTGTAAATGAATGATCCCCTTTGAACGTTATCACTGAATTGGTCTAATGTCTACTGTGCAGTCTACAACAGTGGAAATGAGGTCAATTCTATATAATTGGTCTAGTATCACTGAGATTTTGGCACTACAAGCAATAGCACAGAGTGAAATTCTAAATTACCACACACCTGTAGAAGTGTATGTTGTTTTATGCGAGAGGTTTGTAGTAATTGGAGCCAAGAAATGAGCTGCAGTATAGTCAAATCCCTTCTGCGTCTACACTAAACACTTAGTTCATTTAAAATAAAGAGAGGATTTGTTCTATGTATTGTAGACAGAACTTCTTTAAAGGTATAGTTTACTCAAAAATTATATTGGATCATTATTTACTCATCCCCATGTCAGTCCAAGTATATTTTTGATTCTTCAGCACATGACGTAAGATATTAGAAAGGAATTTCATGGTGCTATATTTTATACATTTAGTAAATTAAGCTCTTAATCTTAAAAAAAAAAGAAAAAAAAGGTGCCATTAAAATAATCTATATTAATTATATTACAGGTCTTCTGAAGTGACAGAAACATTTTCTCTTCCACCTTTCATCTCAAATCTCAGTGTCTAATTCTAATATCATCATAACATGCTTTGCTGCATTTAAAAAGTAGCATAACTAGAATAAATACAGTCAGTAAGTTTTTATTTTTTTAAATAAATTAAGAAACATATTAATAAAGGGTGCATTAAATGGATTAATAATAAAGTATTTATAATAAAATTATTAATAATAAAGATTTTACAATGGTAATTGGTACAATGGTTTTGAAAATGTAAAGCAGCAGACACACACACAAAATTCTGCTTAACTTTTCCTTTTAGCCTTTTCCTTAAAGGCATGTAGCTATATGGTATGAAGCACAAAATGTTATGTTGAACATATCTATTTAGTTTAACATGCCTTTGCTTATCTGTACTATTGCATTCATTCATCAGCGATAATCAGTGAAGTTACACTAGAGGCCATTCCCACACACACAGAAATCACACCAGGGCCAAAAGCAACCAGAAAGCCTGTGTCATTCAATCCCGCTCATTCCCCTGATGAAGGCAGCCCGCAGCTCGAGAGAAGATGATTGGAGGAATGATGAATAGCATCACTCGGCTCCTCCTACCCGTGACTGGACTGTCAAACAGTTACGTTTGTGACCTTTTCTCATGTCATCACACCATGAATAGTTTAAGATATCTCTATGATCATTCAGCCTTCCCTTATTGCAAACAAAGGAACCAAAGCAAAATGCACAAAGCTCCTGAAAGGGATTTTGCTCATGCAGATGTGCATCCCCAATAGAGGGTCAACTGAGTGGGGGGAGACAGAATTTCCAGAATAGCATGAGCACTCCTACACAGCACCTGCCAACCATCAGGTAGAAAGATGCAAAAGCAGGAAAGAGAAAGCAAGCCATAGAGAAGAAAGAAGGCGAGAAATGAGATGTGGAACAGACTGTTCTGTTGCACTCTGATCACTGCCGTCACATTCAACCTGCTTTCAGAGCTGAATCAGAATGAGGATGATTCAAGTGGTATTCCACCCGGGCCGTCTCCCAATCCAATATTAATAATGCCCCTGAGACCCTCATTATGTTCCCTCCTGTCTGAGCGGCAGAGGAGAGTTTTGTCCTCTGATACTGGCAGAGGTTGTCTAGATGTCGCAAAAAAAGAAAAAAGATCTGCAGTTTCGCCTGCGTGTCCTGCATTTGAGAAGTTCAAAATGAGAAGCGGCTTGCCAGTACATTAGTTCTAAATAAGATCATTATTCTTCTAAACAAATGGCCTCTGTCATTGTTTAAATGGACAGTGCACCCAACAAAAATGAAAGTTTTGTCATCATTTACTCACCCTTATGTCATCCATATGTCTTTCTTTTTCTGTGATACTCAGAAAGATATATGTATAGCTGTTTAAGCTGCAGGTTTCTAATTTAAGTGAACAAATGCAAATGTAATCACATGGCTTCAAAAGACATGGAACATCTGGAAACCTTAGGCGATTTTGTTTCTGAAAGTCAAGAGGTTTTAAAATCCAAAAATGTCTTTTAAAGATGGTTGCATTTATTTGATCAAAAAATATAGTACAAACGTTGTGTAATAATACTGTGAAATATTATTAGCATTTAGCTGCTTTCTGTAGTAATACTAAAATGTAATTCATACCTACAAAGCTGAATTTTCATTCAATTATTACTGCATTCCTCAGTGTTATATGAGCCTGGAACTTTTATAACCATGTAAATGTCTTTACTGTTACATTGTTCAATTAGATGAATCCTTGCTATCTAGCTACCTAATGAACGTTTGTGAACTCCCAGTAATAACTTTTTTCGTTTTATCAACTATCATCATTTACTCACTTTGGCTCACCCTTTAATGTCACAGCTGAATATATCAAGCTGGAAATATGACACCTCAAAACTGTAATGATCATCTGACAAGGCAATGAGAAAAAAGGCATTGAATGAAACAGCTCTTCTCTTACAGGATGCTTTGGCAGTGTAATACTGCTCCTCCAGGATGTTTTTTTTTTTTTTTTTTGTCTCTTACTGTTCATCACATCACTGGTGTTTATAGGATAAGTGGATCACAGCATTGAAGTGTTATAGAGAGTGGGCATGCCAAAGAAAATATGGTTGGACTTTTCCTTTGGTGAGTGTAGAGCTGAACTGGGCTGATTGTTTTGGGGCAAGTAGCCTGTGTGAGTGAACTGAAGCATGCAGTAGTGTCGTAATACTGCGTAATGCCACTCTGGACCTGGGTCATTAGCTGGGCAGATCCATGCCAGGCTGGTAATCCTTATCTGATCAGTTTATGAGAGTAATCCGTGTCTACAGCAGCGCCAGGCTCCGGCTAAGACCCACGGCTTGTCTGTCTATATCACACATGCATAAATATATGACCTTTTAAAACTGAAAAGTGTCACATGTGGCCATTTTGATCACGCGATTTACAAACACTGGCCACACTGGTTCGGTCAACCTGGATGAGACCTCACACACGCTTGCTTACAAAGAGCAGATTTGTGAGCGTGAACAAGCATGAGGTGAGAAAAATGCAGGAGTATTTTTCACCCCTCCTGCTGAGACGGCGCTGGTTATCTCTTCAAACACACACTTTGGCCGCATGCGAGTGGAAAACTTGCGCAGGAAGTCCATTCATTAGCAGCAGCCCCCTATGGCCCGGAAAATATTCGCAGCCACTCATTCAGGAGAATGATCTGTCTTCTTGGGAAAGTTGCTGTCACAGAGATTGGGAATGATAAGTGTTGGGTATGCGAGGAATATAACTGCGCCTCCTTTGTCACTGTACTTTGCTGCGCTGTTTCTGTGCTCTCGCTGTGCAGTGCCCTCACATCCATTGTTGGCGTAATGAAGATTAATAACGCAGATTACCTGTAGTTCTGCTGAAGTACACTTGGGTCTGAGTCACTACGTTAATGGCGGCCCACCTTATACTAGCTTGTGTTCTATCATGGCAATGTTTGTTCATGTGTACATGCATGCACTGCAATGTCACGCTGATTCATATTTGCTTCCACTCACTATAGGGACACTTTCTTATCTGCAGTGGCACTATAATGGCTCCGTGGGTGTCCAGAACAAGACCTTAACAAGCTGTCATCTTTCAGTGAGAGGTGCGATAACAGAAAGTGCATTGTGCTTTGCTTTTGTGTTGTTAAAAAAAAAAAAATAGTAGAAACTTCGCCCTAATTATCTGGCTTGACACTTTTTGCTTTGTGATTGAGGATGGAAATAAGAAGCTATAAATTGAAAATGTGCAGTGGTCATTAAAAGTATTTGAAAATCTGAGCCTAGTTTAAAAGTTTATGAATTGTGTTAAATAACAAGATGTTCGAATAAGTGGCATCTGCGAACAAAAGAAGCTAGACTTTTTTTTTTCTTTTCGCAGAAGTATCCACATTTCTTACTAAAAACAACTTTTAATCTGCTGGTTTCATCGTCATTTATGATTTTTTCAGTCGGTTTGGCTAAGGATTTAGTTCGTAATCCACCAAGTTTGACAACTAAGCTTTGACTCTCAAAAGAAAAGACCCATTTTTCTGTGTTAATATGAAGGAAGTTTATGTGTTGATGTCTCACTGGTGTTTATAATATGCAGCACACAAGGAAGTGCCTGTGAACTTAACAGAAAAAGTACTGGTAGTTTTCTGACCGGACATCGTTCATTTCTCTATTTATTTTCTAGCAGTGTGCATTTTATCCTTCTTTTTTTTGCCCGTGTCTATTATATTATCATTTAAAACAAACGACAAACTGTTTTAACATATTAACATCAAAATGTTTTTCTTAGTGTGTTGTGCTATTTATTTTAATAAATGCCCCTCGGTTTTTTATCTAATGACATCCATATGTTTTTAAGTATGCCTTTAAGGTGTTGAAACATTGTAAGTTCATTAAGAACAAAATAGATCTGCTGACATTAGAAAATAAATGCAAATGCACTGAAAACCACTTTGCAATATAAGAGAATAAATTGTCAATGGATAACTCTGCTACAAGCTTTAAGATTCTCAATAAACAGAGTTCTATAAAATATTTTTTTTGCAGCTTTGCTCAAAGGAGACAGTGTAAACCTCCATTACTATCATTAGCCTTATTTTAAGCATTTTAAGAATTTAATCTAATGGATATACGATACTGTTGAGAAACGTGGTTAGTATTACTTTTAAATGATGCAATAAATTGATAAAATGTGATATTAATATTGCTACAAAAAATAATAAAATGCTGTTCTTTTCACTTTTCATGTTAAGCAGCACAATTGTTTTTAGCAATGATAATAATAAGAAATGATTTTAGAACACCTAAATCAGCAAATAATGATTTCTGAAGGATCACGTGATATTGTGGAGCAATTTGCATTTATATTAAAATAGAAAACTGTTTTATATTGTAATATAACTTTTCAATAATACTTAAAAAAATCTTACCCCTCTCTTAATGATCTCTTCTGTTCCTCAGGAAGTTATAATGCATCCGATTGAGCCAAGCTCTACAATATATGTAAGTCTTTTTGTAGGTGCGATCCTCTGGATTGGTCTACAGTGTATGTATACTTGTGTGGGTGCGAGAGTAGATGTTAAATATCTGAAGCATTGCTAATATTGCTCAGGACAGTCCAGTGAGTGTGTTTCCCCTCTCTCATCAGTTTGGAGCACTCCAGGGACAGATTACACTAACACTCTTGGCCACCTGCATGCTGTAAATCTATTCCTCCCTAGCAAATCATCTTCTGCACTGACCACTGAGATTTACATCCTTGCCTGCCTACACACAGTCTATGAGATGGCAGTGCAAGACGGGCTCTGAGAGGCGGCACCTGCTTGATAGATACAAGCGTGTAGGTTGAGGGATAAGTGTTATTTACTGTTGCAGCTAATTGCTTTTGTCATAGTCTGAGCGTGAGACCTGCGTGAGCTTGAACTGAGAACAGAAGGAATAGAGACGTCTCACAATCCTCTTCTAATTAAGACTTATCATAGACCCACACCTAATTTCGCAAATGAGCTGACTGCAATAAACAATGTAAGTGTATGTTCTACTGTTTAAGTGTGATGTTTATCCAGCGATCGTTTTGCCGGTTCAGAAACTGTAGGATTTATTTTGTGACACATGCAGAAAGGCAAATGTTTCATTCTTCTGGGTTCAATTCTGCTGGCAGTTTATTAGCTGAACCGAATCGAATGATATTGCTATTCCAGAGAATTTGACCTCGGTGTGCAATATCTGTGTAACTGAGAGCTAAAATGAATCACAAATTACAACTGACTGACTACGATGTGGAATTGTGTGGTGCCAATGACAGACAGATGCAATACAAAAGAAGCTATTAGGAAGTATTTTACATGGACATGTTCACCAGGCCCCACCTGGATGATTCTCGTAAAGCACCTTTGGATCCAAGAGATTCCTACACAGAAAGGTTGTACGCCTTGAGCCTTTCGGATCATTTGACAGATGAACCTTAAGGGTAAACTGACAGACAAAATTAAAAAGCAGATGTTAAGGACATGCTCGCAGATGTGGTCAAAGTCACTCGTCTTGCCTTAGTCAACATATGGCTATGAGAACTCATGCTGTCAGAATGATGATCAAGATCAACATCCAGTCTCCCCTGTCAATATGCCTTGTAATTTAACTCATTTGACTGTATAAAGCTACACTGATTTTTTTTCCCCCTCAACAGATCTTCCTGTGCTTTAGAAGCAGCAGAGGATGTGTACAGATAGCATATGGCAGTGTGCCTCAGAGACCCATGCAGGCTATCTTGTGTGCCTCTTCTGAGCCCTGGTGAGGATGAGGATTTGGTATGCTGGGTGACCTCACAAGGTGACATTGCTAGGCCAAAGTCAGCAGTCAGTGCAGCTACTGAAGCATGACAGGAAATCAACAGTCTGTGTATGTTGACCTGACTTGCAGAGAGCATTTCTAAACATGGGGCATGTGTGTAGCGATATCTTTTCCAGGTGTTACTTAGTGGAAGTCCCAGTAGTGCACACATGCATTTATCTGCTTTTACATCCTCAACGTTGCCCTGTGGGAGAATCCATCTTAAAGGGATAGTTAACCCTAAAATGTAACTTGCCATAATTTTCTCATCCATTCTTAGAAATAATTCCAAAATATATTTTTTTACAGTGATGCCCTAGCCTCTTTTTTTGTGGTTCCACTTTAGAACCTTTAAAATTAGTTTTCATGGGTTTGGGTTAACCCAAAAAAGCTGGTAGCCCAGATAGATGGTTTCTAGCTGGCCTAAGCTGGTCATTCACTAGTCCCAGTTGGTCATGAGCTGCAGCAAGAATATATTTAACAAGTTAATAAAAAAAATAATAAGTGTTCAAATCTGTTTTTAGAACATGGCCATCAATCTTAGACCAATAAGAAACCAGTTAACAACTTCTGTCGTATTACAACACATCGTACTATAAGAGACAGCGGTGTGTCAAAGTAGACCCAGTTTAACATCTTTACGCGTCGGTTTTAATAGTGTGCGCCGCTGTCGCTGTCCGTGGTTCTGAAGGCGGAGCTGTTAAACCATCACGAGAGCAGGCAGCAGGCCTAACATGCGTTTCCGTAACAACCGACAGGAACACGTGTGCACATGCTGAGATGGACCCTCTAATGCAAATGGGGGACCGCTAAACGTCATCGGGTGGATAAACGAGAACATGATGAGAGTCGCCTTACCTTCCAAGCAACATGTCCTCCACAGTCCCGAGTGGGTCATCACCTCTTCGTTCTTCTTGCTGGTCTCGTTCTCGTTGTTGCTCTTGATCTTACACACGCCGCGCGAGTACAGCCAGTAGTCCGTGCCCACCGCGATGGTCATGAGACTGAAGGCGGCGAACGCGCCCACCGTGGTCAATAACATCTGAACTCCGCGGTCAAACACACCCATGTTTCCGCATTCCATGAAAGGGGGACCCCCTTTCCTCTTGATGTATAGGAAATAAATATTTGAAAATTTACGGGACCAAACCAAATTAAAAAAATGGGATATATTTGAGCGAAAGGAGGGGGAAGGGGGAGGATGCGGTAGGAACCTTATGGTTGCGTTTGGGTGAGAACCGATTAAGGAAGAAATAGGTGAGCCTTTTTGGCTTTTTCGTTTGTTTTTGGAGTGGAACGGTACGCTTTCCGCACTGTTCCAACAAAGCGCAATTTACCGTCCTAAATCGTTTGCCCTTGTCTTTTTTTCTAAACGAGGTAAGATATGCAGCAGCTAGTGCTACAGCTTAAACTTACACGAACATTCACGTTGCAAAGCCACTAATCAAAGATACTAATTAATTGCCGAGGCCTTTAATAATGGCCTGATCATGTCATTCAAACGCCACAGCAATTAAGCCAATGCTGAACAACGCTTGGTTTTAATTAAGACAATTTAGGCGCGTAGATTTGATGTGTTAGGAATTGAGGATAAATAGCCTACTGGTTTAGGAAGAATGTGGAATTCGGACTGACGTTGAACGGAGCAATGGAAGGCTTTGTGTCGGATCGGAATATATCTAAACAATTCGATGTGTTACAACAACTGTTGACCTACGTAGCTGCTTAACAAACACGCTGTCCTCTCTTAATATGGCTAAGCAAATCCTAGTCTATTCTAATCAAGAGGGAAAGACGCAGAGAGGAAGAAGAAAAAGCCCCAGAAAGGACAGGGAAAGCTCTATTCAAGTGCAGGAGCAGAAAAAAAAATACAGGATAGATGGATGGATGGCCAGGATAGTCCAGTTCAAAACCAACAAAAAGAATGTCCAGGTGAATCTAAATCTGCCGCTCTCGCGTCAATTCGACAAATCAAGTCAACGATGGAATGACAGAATTCATCGAGAACCAAACATAAATGAGCAAAATGGAATAATAAAATAAAGCACTACTATATATCCTTTTTCCTAAAATTCTGATCCCCAGTTTCCATATGTATCTCCTAGCTCTTTGAAGCTCTCTTCCGAAAATGGCAATCTGCTGTTGAATATGGTGCCGTCGAAGATCCGGTTAGAGCAGGGAGCATCCAGCAGAACGAGCCGACCATTACTAGTCATAGAGCCGGCTAGAAGAGACCGAGAAGGCGGAGGCGCCGGAACTGCTGTGGTCTACACCCGCCACTGATGCTCGCTTATCCAAATCCGCGCTGGCTTTCTCGCACCCAGAACCGTCCCGCTTGCAGAGCCCTTGCGCCATGTAAAAGACAAAAAGACCTGAGAATGAGGAACGTGGTGTGCTGGGAAAGGAGGATACGGGTCTGCTTCTGTCCCCTTTGCTTGTGTGCTAGTGAAGATTTGGGAGAGGGATGTAGGCAGGCGTGCTGTGGCTCAGAAAGAGGGAGGGAGAGAGAGAGAGCGAGAACGAGAGAGGGGGAGCGAGAGAGAAAATTATACAACAGAGAAGGGATGTGCGGCGACAGAAAAGGGTGCAGTTAAAACTCTTATTTAGACGGAGCGAAACATACGGTTATGAACTCGCGTTCTCGAACGAATATAGAGGATTTGAAACGATGCACATGCTGGGTTGCAGCTGACTACATGTAATGTGGATTATGTAATCGGTTTTTTTTTTTTGTTTTCTTCTTTTTTCTTCTTTATTATTATTTTTTATTTTTTGCAAAAATCCAAAATCCTTTTATTAGTATAATAGCCCACGCTGCATTTTAAGATGGCCTGCATGAAATCTACGTTTGTAAATGATAGGCTATTAAATAAATAAATAGCATAAAAATATAGAATGATGACAGGACTTCTATTTTGTATGATTCTAATCTTTACGAAAAGCGTTCGATAGCCATACTGTTGCCATGGTTACCAGCTCAGACTATCGCAAAATCTGTTCGCGAGCATCAGCACATTGCAATTTAAAATGTTTGCACTTAATTGCTGAAACCTTTATGATAATAAATTGACATATATAATTACATAAATGTATAGTTTAAAGACTGTCGTCCTATAGCTTACCCAGCATTTTAATGCAATTAACATAATGCATTATTATTCTCCAATAATACATACATTATTATATTGTACTCCAGCAATACAATTTTTATTGGCTTATTTGCTATTCATAATGATTGTATGTTCTTAATGTATCATCCTTATTCATAATCCCATTGCTCACTTCATAAAGCATACATATCTCTCACATAACGCAATACATAATGCAAAATATTAGAAAAGCTTTGTCTAGTAAAAACAAAAGGCTTTTTGCCTATGTGCATCGACTTCTGTGCAAAGGAATGCAAAGCCGCATAATATAGCACCTTACCATGCTAGAGCCTCCTTTAGAGCCCTTTTAAGTTTCATGCATACAGCAACCGACTCTACCGCCCCCTTCTCCTGACCAAAGGACATGCTTAAAATTCTAGTCTGGTACAGTGCTGGACCACTCCGGATTCAAAGCGCAGACGACAGATGAGGAGAGCACACTGACAGATACGGAGAAGAAGGGGACGGGGATATATAGGGTAGTAGATTTAGTGAAGCAGGGAATTGGGAAGTGTGATTTCAGATTTGCAGAAAAAAAAAAAAACCATATAGGACATTTGTCTGTGTTCATAAGCACGAATACATCCAAAGCTATGGTTATCAGTGGATGCAGAAGGATGGGTGTAAATGTAACGCATGCCGATACCTTAGTAAACATAATATGCACAAACTAATGTCAGGGGCAAATCTGATAGAGGTGGTGTTAACGCATGAGAAAGTGGTGCAGACTGGCTGGTCTCCATCATTAGTCGCTGTGTGTTTGCCCACTCTGTTCCTGCACACTAATCCAGCCTCTATTAGCTGTGTCATGATCACTGGAATGAACAATGAGCAAACAGGAGTTCTGGCTTTGGCCACTGAGTCTGACTGTGTGATCTACTGTGAACCAGCAGGGAATGATTAAATGGACATAAGCGAATGGGTATTTTAGAGATACAAGTATGTCATTAATGCTGGAGCGGATTGCTGTGTGTAGCATCAACGTATGGTATAAAATCCCAGCCATGATAGTGTTGCAGAAATTTGCCTGAAGTGCACCTATCGTAGGCAACAGAGTATATTTACTGTGAAATATTACCTGAGCCACCGCTGTGCCTATTATCAGTTTACGGCTAACATTTTGAGGTGCATGGAGTTTATTATCAGAGGCTTTAAAGCGATACTGAAATTCAGTGCGGCTCCATTATCCCTGAGCAGTAGGAGGGGGGCCGTCATGTGGTTTTGGAGTTGCTGCTAAAACGGCTCTCTGATGGTGTGGCCCTTGCTGGTTTTGGGCTTCACTGGCACATGGAAAACTCTGGAATTCATTCCCTACGATCGAGGTCTGTGTTCACGGTACATACTTCCCACGTGGACCTTTAATGTCAGCTAAACATTAGCCTGCAAAAGACCAGCGCTAATCAACTGCTTGTTAAAACACCCCTTGAGCATTGGCTTAAGCAATGCTTAAAGTGAATTGTGCTCTGCAGAAGAGAGAGAGGGAGTGAGAATGAGTTGTGGAAACGCAAAGGATAAGGTAGCTCTTTGAACTGCTTCCTTTTTTGTGGTTTCTTTAATTGGATGTGATTATGTGGAGTCACTTGGTAAAACTCGCCTGGGGGCACACTCTGTCTTAGGGGTAGACACTATTTCCCTCCACTGAAGGTCCCGTAGATAATTGATACACTGGTTTCAATACCTCTTGCCTTTGTGTTGCCATGTGTATTTGGTCTAACACAGGGACTAGATCTAGCTTTTTGAGATCTGAATAAATCAATCAGGAACTAGTCTTAGTATCAGCCCATATCATTTTTGGTATGCAACATGGATTATTTGGTTAAAAATGCAGGTTTAAAACAGTAATGTTAGCTATTATATGTAGTTTTTATTTCTTTAATAAAAAAAAAATGTAAAAAATACAAAAAAGGAAGGTTTACACAGCAAAAATGCTTTTCAAGACTAGATTTTTTTTGTCTTGTTTCCAACCAAAATATATCTAAATCTTAAAACAAGAATGATTTTCTAGACAAGAAAAAAATATTGCCTTATTTTCAGGAAAGGCTAGTCAAAATTAAATGAGTTTATATGCTTGAAACAAGCAAAACAATCTGTCAATGGGGTAAGCAAAATAATCTTGTTTTCTGTTTGAAATGATATTATTTCCTTGTGTTGTGTAACTTTTGCTGCTATTGCGAGCTCTACTGCTCTATTAAGCACCATTCATCAGAAACTTGACAACAGTTAGAAACAACCAAACATTTAACTATGTTGAGGCAGTACTTTAAGAGCAGGGCACCATCAACAGGCTGTGTTTGGCGCCTATAGCTTGTTGCCTTACACATTGACACCAGCTACTGAGGATGCAGCAGGTGAGCATGTCTGACAGCAATGCCCTGAAGCAGTTTCTTATGTATTTGCACTGAGATATAATGCTTTATTCAATTCCTTTTCTCAATAAACAAATACAAATCGTATGCTAAAAAAGGCATTGCGTAAAAATCACTTTTCTTGTCATTGGAATCCTGAGGATTGTAAAGTGGTGATACACTGCTCGGGATAAGGAAGCTATTGTATTGCCTGAGGGGAGACACTGACATACAGCACAATATATGACTGCATCTGACAGCCTCACGCTTCTGACTTACCATCTGCCTTCACCAGCTCCTATTTTGGTACTTGTACCCAGACACACAAATACACATTGGACCTTAGCAATCTTCCCTCTAGCGAACTATTTTGCTGTAACTACTTCCCCTGACGTCAGTACAGTGGACTAGAATGCCCTCTTTTTATCTTATGTGGGGCAGAATTTAGCTGGATGAACAGGCGGAGCTATTTGCCTGTCAACCCAAACTTTTAATAGAAAAATCCTTGCCGTTTGTTTTTCAGAAGAAAAAAAAAATCCTGTGCATGATGTAATCTCCTTCTCTCTCTCTCTCTTCCATATTCTCTCGATTCTCCCACCAACCCCTCTTTCCTGCTCCCATTACCTTGTGTGTGAATCTCCATCCTGTTCTTAGGCTAGGGAGAACAGAGCTGAGGGAGAATCAATATGTTTTCAATTTGCAGCAGCGACTTGCTCCCTCGCATTCTAATTACAGCTTCTGCTCTTTCGGCAAGAGAATGAGGGAGAGAGACGCCACACTGCCACCACCGTTCACAGCATCTCTGAAACATCCAGCGGCTGGAGTCGCTTTCAACTGTCATAACGTCATGCTGAATATGAGGTCATAACTGCATTATGTAATTATTACTGAAGCCAATCAGAATGGAAAAACTGCAAGACTGTAGAGCATAACACTGTCTGCATGTCCTGTCTGTCATCTATTAGTCTGCCTTTCTATCTATCTATCTATCTATCTATCTATCTATCTATCTATCTATCTATCTATCTATCTATCTATCTATCTAT
>JAUMHP010000043.1:11292422-11310295 GCA_032361065.1 Enteromius trimaculatus
GTGGATACAAACATAGACATGATAAAATGCTAAATGTAAGATTTTTGTATTTATTTTGTGCATCTGATATAAAAAAAATGTATTTATTTCAGTGACCGTTTTAGCATAATCAAATAAACTTATTTAATGCATATTTTCTGCCATGCATTATTAACAGTTTGCATCTATTCGATTTTATTTAAAGGGAGTTTTCACCACGAAATGAAAATTAAATAATTAGTCTCCTCTTTGTCTCTTTGCATCACAGTAGCGCCATTTTGAAGAATAACATGGCAGATGGACTATGTTTTTAATACTTTTCTAGACCTTGGCAGTGTAATTTACTTGGCAGTCAATTGGACCATCTCAAGCCTCCTGGTTTTCATCTAAAATATGGATGAAAGGATGAACAAACAGGTTTGGAACGACATTGGGGTAAGTGATTAATGACATAACTTTCATTTTGGGGTGAAGTGTCCCTTTAAATAATCATATATTTATACAAACTGCTTATAATGAGAATAAATTTGTTCAAAACAATTAAATGTATTAAAATAATACACAGCTCTGAAATGATTGCTATATGCTATATTCAGTTAATTAATAATTAATACATTAATAATTCATAATAATAATATATGAACCTGGTTAAAGCACAGTCAGTTTATCAGTGGTAATACAGAAGTCTTGCTAGTTTTAATATATGACTGACAATTATGCATCACGTTAAGTTAATTATTTTATGTTGAAACTGTAAATGATAGAAAATGAATATGTAATTCAAATGCATTAATCCTAAATTTAGGTTTAAATTCTTAAGAAATGAAACCGCTAAAATTATAAAACACTTTCACTGCAAATTAATATTTAATCTCTGTGTATTCATTTATTTTTAGCACCAGGATTTATTTTACAAGCATGACTATACAGTACCTGATAACATGGAAGGGTGCAGCCAAAATTAACGTAATATAGGGAAACGGTAAGCATAAATAATATTCTACCACATGACATTTCATTTACCATAAACTGTTTAGGTTAAATATTATGTTGCTTGGTCTGAATTGGTAGCAGAAAAAACTGTAATATAAAGCCTTAATGAATGTCAGCTGCTGGATATTGAAATGATTGCTCCCTCGATAATAGCTTTACACACACAAGCACACACCAGACCTAGTCTGTAGACACTAATTGCTTCATTAAATTTTAATTTAGTGCATGCCTTATTGATTTGGAAGTTTAGTACAGGTCTTTTTATTAAGTATTTAAATATCACACACTATAAATCTATCTCTGTTGACATTACCACACATCTGGTGTATAACTTATTTAGCCTTATTTCACTGCCATGACTACCTATTGACGTCAGAGCTGTTAGGAAAAAAACTGTATAGCAGTAAATGAAAATCTTTTCTGACTAAAAGGGTAAAAATGTGTTACGGTACTACAGGCGGTCACTAAAAAGATCAACAAAATCGAATCTGAAATTAATACATGTCTTAAATTTACTATAATCACTGAACACGTTCTGTAATAGCACTGATTGTAATAGTCTATCTGTATTATTGCAGTTAGTTGGATCCTTGCTAAATATTCTTGACAGTTTTGTTTAGGAGAGTGAGGGAGTTTTATCTGTAATAGTCTACTTTCCACATTTCATAACATACACATCGTTTGCACTGTAAAAGCTGTATTGAACAAACCATTGCAGTCCATGTTTTTACCATTGGTTACAATGATCTTGCAACAAATCATACATTTTAACTCATTACTATGCAGTGACTATACATTTACTAAAGACAGTCCATCAATAAGATTGTACTGACCATGACAGAGGGATATTTCTGTTAACTCATCCATTCTGATCCAGTCTGTTCAGCGTTTCTTGGTCAAATGTGCTGCTCTCCTCACAAACTTTTCATTATTTCCTGATGACTTGATTGTCTGTTACGGCTAAAACAGTTTGACTGGGAAATATTTAATCTGCCTTCTTATCTAAATATTGTTTTTCCTGTACATTGTCAGAGCTATCCTGTATCAGTTCTGTGTTTACAGCCTCTTTTACAGTCATATATAGCCTAACCAAAGTACAAACTAGACCACACCTGTTGCTTGCTAACTTTTATGCTGTTTAAGAATTTATATATGCTTTATTTTCAAATCAATTGATGGTTGTTGTTGTTATTATTATTATTATATTTTAAAGTAGTATTTCTCAAATATAAAGTCACACTTTACCCTACAGTGTTATTCTGTGTAAGCATGCCCTTTGACTATACTGTAAAACAGTTCAGGTGTGTGATATTGGTTCTATATCACTCTGTGTAATTATAATCAATTATTAACATCCAACCTGGGATGAAGAAAAAGGCTGTTTTGTCACTTTTTGCTCATTAACTTCTGCATGTACACTGATTCCAAAGGTCATGTGCTTTTACTGGTTTCTCCACACTGCAAGTGGAAAGAAGTGAAGCAGCATAATGGAAAGACTCGATGACTATCTGTGTAAATATAAGGGCTATGTTTTTCCAAAAGGTGAAACTACTGCGGAGTACATCGACTCTCTTCAGCATTTTGAGATTCGTGACAGTGATGTTTTTTTGGTGACTTATCCCAAATCAGGTATGATTAAGAATTATTTCAAGCTTTCCATTTAGAAAAGTGTTTTTCTTGACATAAATCATGTATCATACTGGGTTTTATCAAAAAGGGGCAATGATTACAGACTCTATTACATTTTTTTTTTCAATTGCTTAAACACGTGAGGGAGACTGGGACCAAATGTCATGTTACATGTGGTGCTTGCTATTAGTGCAGTATCTATTAGATTACAAATCAAAGTCAGGATCTAAAGTAAATTGGATTTGTCGGTGTATGGTTTTTTTTTAGACTTTCAAAGCTTTGGAACTTTTGGTTGCCATTGACTCCCATTATATGACTGACAGACAGCAACGGTTTGAGTTAAAAATCGTTGTTTGTGTTCTACTGAAAAAACATTAATTATTTTGGATGCCCTGGGGGTAAGCAGATAAAGATCAATATTTTTATTTTTGGGTGAACTATCCCTTTAATGTTAACTTCTTGTTTACTGAACTGTTAAACTAAAATCATTTGTAATCAAGCTGACTTTTTGGAGACAAAAACGACACACTAGCCTAATGTTATAAATATAGGCCTTACATTTCCAGCCCCCATATCTTAAACGTGATTATTCTAAACGCATTTTAACAGACTGAATGGTGCAGTGAAACAAGGCACTCGTATGCACACTTGTTTAACTTACAGTATGTTAGCTGATTCATTCTGACAGCAGCGCAGCACCGGACTTTGAACATGCAGCGTGCTCATGTTTGCTTAATTAAATCGTAGCCTTTTGAAGTCTTCTCTCAATTTAAGACCTCTTAAAATCATAATTAAGACTTTCTTGTGCAATTTTAGACTTTTAAGGCCTTATATTTGATAAACTAATGCTTTTTTAAGACCCCACAGACACCCTGATTTGTATAAATTTGCAATGAAAGTGACAAATGAACTCTAATAAAGAGAATATAGATCAACCAATTATAAACCAGTTCTCTTAAATAGCTCAACATTGCTGACCCTGGAACAATATTGTAATTAACCAATCAGATCTGAAGAACCTGTTAGTTAGTGAACCATAGTTTTTGTTTTTGTGAAGTTTAGGCTTACAATCAGTGTTTGGTGCTTGTACTTCAGTGTCAGTCATCTATCTTTTCCTCTGATTTTAGGGATTACTCATGGGTAAGCTTAGGTTAAGGTGTAGAGATATAGTCAAGGCTATATTTTGGGGTTAAAATGTTGCTCAAACTCTGCAAAATCAGTATGTGCAAAGGTACATCTTCTGAAGCTTCAATTGGAAAGCATATAAACAGAGGATGAAATGTGTGTTTATGCTTTAGTCATATCTTTTTTTAATCAAAATCTAAATAAATCTGTATTTCTGAAATGGATACATGGCATACACAAGCACAGCCCTCTGCATTTCAGTACAGTAACTGTCATCCGAACTGAGAGGCATCATTTAAGTTTGCTTCTAACTATAAAGATGTCTGTTTGTGATTTCTGTGGTTGTAATTACTAAACTATATTCTTCAGGTACAATATGGACACAGAACATCATAAATTTAATTTGTGAGGATGCCACAGACAAAACACAATTTCCCAACAATCTTGAGAAAATGCCTTGGTTAGAGTACCGTGAAGGGCGAGCTGACTATTCCTCACGCTCATCTCCGCGGTTCTTTGCGACCCATCTTCCACCCAGACTGATGCCACGAGGGCTTAGGGACAAGAAAGGAAAGTTGAGTATTTAGGCAGTCTCTTATGCAAAATGTAAAATGAATGTCCTCACTAAAAATTTATTATATTTCGTGCTCATCATTTATTTTAGCCACTTGTTTGGTTATAAAATTAAATTGTGCATGAATATCTGTTTGGTCTAAGCCTCACTTCTCCTCATGTGTTTTAAATAACAGATTGTGTATGTGCTTAGAAATCCAAAAGACAATGCAGTGTCATATTATCACTTCAGCAACGTCTGGGCCCAGATTGAGAGATACAAGAGCTTTGAAGACTTTCTGCAGCCGTATCTGGCAGGAAATGGTAAAGACAAACTGTTTTTGTACAGTAAGTGTCACTTTAAACTGAATTAACAATTCATACCTCGTGTTTTAGTTGGTGGTTCATCTTGGTTTGATCATATCCAAGAGTGGCACAGTGAAAGAGACCAGTACAACATCCTTTTCCTGTCATATGAGGACATGGTGATGGTAAGTATCAACCTCAAAAAATGTGCAGGATACTCTTTAATCCACAGTATTTAAGATTTATTTTACAAACCCAAAAAGGAGTTTGGACATTTTGTAAAATGCAAGAAAATCTAAAATATGCGATTTGTTCATTCTCTTTAACTTTTATTTAATTGACAAAGTTCAAAGGTTTCAATGACCAAAGTAAATGTATTTTGTAAACATGAACAAACGTAGTTTTCGATGGCTGAAACACATTCCAAAACAGTTGGGACAGGGGTAAAATAAAAATGAGAATGTTATAGAAAACCTACATTAAACTGTTTTGAAACAGTTCACAGTAAGGTTCAGGGAATCCAGAGAAATCACAGATACATTTAGGACAAGGCAGGACTTGAGTGTGCTTGACCTTTGGGCCCTCAGATGACATTTCATGAGAAACCATCTGGGTGGTAAATTTAGCCACAGATGCGCAGGAGTACTTCAGAAAACCACAATCATTTAGCCCAGTCTGGTGCTGCATCAAGAAATGCAACTTGAATGATGCTATACATCAATTCTTTGCAGCGATGCTGCCGAGTTCTCTAGGTCAGAACTCATCACATATAGTCAAAATGACTGAGACACATACTGCCATCAAGATGATGTCTTTCATGGGAATGTCATGGTTATTATTTCAAGACAATACCTGGTCTCATTCTGCATGTGCTACAACAGCTTGGTTTTGTTGTTAGACTGGCCAGCAGATGTGTCTCCTATTATAAATGTATGGCTCAATGTGAAAAGGAGAATCAGATAACAACAATCACAGTCTGATGAGTCTTGTATCAAACGAGACTGGACCAAAAATTTGCTTGCAGAACTTCAACAATTATCCTAATTTAAAGTGTTAAACATGCCTCTGTCTCAACGTTTTTGGAATGTGTTGGAGCCATCATAATCAAAATTTGTTCATATTTACAAAATACATTTACGTTGGTTAGTGAACATTTTGAAATATTTTCTTTGTATTTTTGTGTATTAGATAAAAATCTTTTTTTTTTCTTAATTTAAAAAAAAATGTCCTAACGTCTTTGGAATTGGGGTTTTAATAACTTCTATAAAATGATGTATTGGCACCACGTTCAGGATCTCAGGACAGCAGTGGAGAAAATCTGCAAGTTCTTGGAGAAAAATCTAGATGATGATGCTATCGCACATATTGTGGAGAAGGCAACTTTCAAAAACATGAAGAAGGACCCGAGGGCAAACTATGAATTCCTTCCTGGAGATCGACTGCTTAAGCCCCAATTCATGCGCAAAGGTCAGTGTTCAAAGATTACAATCTTGGAAGATGCAGACAGGTTGTATCCGTCACTTATTCTTGTAATTGATTTGCTGTTCCAGGCACAATAGGAGATTGGAAGAACACATTCACTGTGGCACAAAATGAAATGTTTGATCATATCTTCAATGAAAGAATGAAAGACTTACCACTGAACTTCATCTGGGACTTGGACACCAATGCAAACTGAAAACATTCACAAATAAAAGCAGCAGCATTTCTTGCCACTAGACATTAAACTGTTTTTTAAAACACTGTTCTCCATCTCCAACCCCCACAATAACTGGACCACTGTACACCCCATAATCTCCTATTTAAGCTTTACATATCAAGTATGACATTAAAAAAAAGTGGTAAAAAACAACTTAACATAAGGGTCAATTTGATTTGGTCAATTGAGATTTATACATTCTAAATAACAATAAACAAACTTATTTTTGGTTTATGTGTAGTTTGTTAGGATAGAGCAATATTTGAAAATCTGGAATATGAAGGTGCAAATAAAAAAATAAAGAATATCGTCTTTAAAGTTGTCCAAATGTAATGATGCTGAAAATTCAGCTTTGCAATCAGGAAAAAAATAATTTATTCAAATAGCATTTTTATTTTAAATTGTAATATCCCACAATGTTTTTTTGTGTGTGTTAGTGATGAAATAAATGCAGCCTTGGTGGGAACTCAAATGTCAGACCATTAGATGTATGCATTTCATAGACACTTAAATGTTTTTTGTTTTGTTTTTGAGCAAATAAATGCAGCCCAGGGGCCAGCATCATGAAGACGGTTTATTTTGTGCCAACTCTGGGTTTTAGGTACCATGAAATTGGTTTGTCTTTTAGCAGCTTACGCTCCACAGCTAACCTGCTCTGGGGCTAGTTATGGTTTGTTTTAGGGATATCAAACCGAAAGTCAACCAATTATTTAAGCAAAGTATCATCTCTAATGCAATAAAGCCACTCCTCCAGTTTCTCTTACGCCAAATTAAAGGATACTATACTTTTTTTTTTTAAAGAAAATCATCTGTTTTTAATTATTTAATTATTTGATATTACTTACATCTTCCTTGAACATATATGGGAAAATGTGTTCTTTAAGTTCTTTGTTTAATTTTGCTGTGCAAAGTGTTTAAATTCTACATTCTAAATTCTACAAAGCATGTGATTGGCTGCTCATGTGCACATGCTCCATTAACTCCGGATGAAGCCTGAGTAGACAGGAAGTTGACCAGCAGCTTCATGGTATCGTGGTTTGGTTTTGTAAACTAATCCTGTAACCCTAGATTTTGCTCAGCCCCCAGCATGGTACAAGCTCCAGGTGAGAACATGCATTTGAAAGACATTTCATCATTATGTTCCCTTTAAATCAAACCCATAGTCTTAGCATTTCTAGCACAATATTTATCAGCATCAATTCTAAAAATTAAAGAGCATTTATATTGCCTTCAAGCTTCAGAACCTAATATATAAAACAGGAAAGGCAGTTGAACCTGAAAGTACTCATTACTAAACAGAGACGCCGCCACAGTGCATGAATAATCAATTATCTTTATTCAGCTCTGACAGCATTGAAACACATCATACCAGCAGCTGTGGTAGTTAATGACTCCTTAATTGTCTTCATCTGTTGGAGAAAATTAAAAGTGCATCAGAAACAGAGGTAACCAACTAAAAAAAAAGGCACCGAACGGAGAAACAATCCATTATTCTCACCCTCTTCGTCTTCTTCTTCGTCCTCATCATCCTCCTCTTCATCTTCATCTGAGCTGAAGGTTCCATCAGGCAGGCTGTAAACCCTAATTACTTGCTGCAAGGGACACAAAAAAATGCTATGAATTAATAATAATAATAATCTTGATTGCAGAAAAACACTTTCTACTGGCAAAATTAACACCACCAATACCACATAGTTTATTTCCTTTCAACTCCGCTATGTTTATAATAAAGAATGTTCAGATGGGTTTTACATATTAATAGAGAAAATTACTCAATAGCCATTTGGAGTTTCCTGCTTTGTTGCAGTATATAAAATATCTCAATCCTGCAATGCAACAGACTTGAAACCCAGCATAGCTCCCTTCTTGCCTTATTAGGGTCTTTAAGGATGAGGTATTTGCCCTCCTCCAGCTTGCGACAGATGTCGATCACGCAGCGCAGGATGCCCCAGGCATTCTCCATGCTCAGGTTAATTTGGCTGGCAAACTCGTTGGGTTTAAACTGCTGTGTCCCCAAGACAACATGCCTAGATGAGTCCTTGACGTGATAACGGGAGACGTACCTAAGAGAGAAGGATGTGCAGTGAAAAATCAGCAAATGACAAAAAAAAAAACAAATGTAAAAACTTTTTTTTTTGCTGCTCACCCTAATTTGAGGTACTCCGATCCAGCGAGAATGGCACAGCAGGTCCAACGGGCCAATTTGTAACTGTTGTTCTTCAGCTCTGTGGCCAGAACAGCTCCTCTCTGGGAATCCAGTTTCTGTCTCCAGTCCACTCCATTACAGTACTGTAAAGAGCACAGAATTATATCACATGTATCTCTGAATCAGCCAAAATACACTTATCCTTCTCTCTGTCTGTGTCTTACTCTGGAATCCCACTCATTCAGGGTCTTGACATTGATAAAAGAGACTTCTCCGTTTGCACCAGTCATCACTCCATCATGCTCACAGCGCACCATGAGGTCAATGTCTTCCCCCAGCTTCCACCTCCGGTACCTGAGAATCAGTCATGAGTGATAAGATTACCATTTCGAATTTTACATACTTATAATATATGTAAATATATAATCCCTTAAATAGTGATAATGTATGTCATCACTATTTAAGGCTGTTTAAACAACTCAAATATATATATATATATATATAATAATTAACTAAGTCAAACCTAATTTAAAGTAACATATGGAAATACAAAAATAAAACTAAACAAAAAAGGCACAAAACTCATGGATAAAATGGATACAAATAAGGGAAATAAAAAAAAATATAATAATAATACATTTTAGCCTGTCTGAACAAATTTCATGGTAAATGTTACAAAAATAATATCTACACGCTCAGCACAAACCTGTAAGCAACAGATGCCACCTCACTCTTCTCCATGTCCTCCTCAACAAACGGGTTAGGATTGGGGAACTTGTACCTCTCTCCTCCCTGACACCAAAGCAACAAAAAAAAAAAAAAAAACATTTAAGCAAATATCTTTGTCTGAAATAGAAAATAGTTAATTCATGTATCGTGTTAATAGCCGGTTAACTGTGGAAAACAAGAGCGCACCATTCTGAGACACTGCTGGCTGAAGTTGTGGTTGATGTAGGTGGCCTCCATGGCCAGGTTTCGGGGGGAGTTGAGGGAACTGCCCTCGTCCTGAGGCGGCTCATTCGCAGTCTCACTCACAGTAAGCAGGTCTACAAAGGGAGAAAAGTTTAAGCCTTAAAGCTGCACAGATATTACTTTATGCTTCAAAAACAAAACTGGATTATCAGGGCTTGAGAGTAAGATTTTTTAACAGTAGTTTTCAATTACACAACTATATGAATAAATGGTGCTAAAAATAAAAAGTCAGAGACAAATGTGTTTCAGTAAATATTAAGGTTAATAAAAAGTTAATAAACATTAATAAACAAAATCACATCTGTTAACCACATTGGCACCTTTACTTTGGTGACATTTAAAACTGCTGAATTTGAGTGATCAAAACTAGGGATGGGTATCGTTAAGTATTTAATGGCATTACTACTTTTATCGATGCCACTTATCGATCCGGTACTTTAACGGTACTTTTCGTTGTGTTTTTAATATTTAAAAACAATATAATAATGAAACTAATTGAGAACAGAATCAACAACACTTAAAAAAAAATAAGAATTTGTATCCTAACAAACACCGGTGTTTGAGCAAATATTACACAAACAAATAATCGTAAAACAAATAAATGAACAAAACTATTTTCCTGAAAAAGATTGCAGGTAGGCTGCAAGAGGACGAACCGGTTTTAACCATTTAACTGAAGCCTTAACCAAAAAGTTGCTAAATGCAGCTAAACAATCAGCTGTGGCTAACGTTTGTTTTATTTGAACACATTCACATAAATTACTGTGTTTGGGATTAGAAGTTTGGAACCTCTTGCTTTATTTCTTAATGAGCATGGTTTTATTATCTGTCCATTTGTAAATGCAGTACTGTAAAAGCATTTTTACTATAGCTACTGCAGAAAATAGCTACTGTTGTGCGGAACAGACGGACATTTTGTGTCAATAAGTTCCGGCAAATGTCTTTTATATTATCGCAAATTAGAAAAGGTTAAAATATGCTATAATATTACAATAGGATTTTTTTTCTGCAGTACCGAGAGCAGAACCGTTAACGTCAGAGCTTATACTTAAATGTTATGCTGAAAGATGCACAATACACCACCTGCCAAATTAGGGCGAATTCATTGTACATTAACTACAGTTTGGGATAAATATACTGTAAAAAAAACTACATGGGTGACACAGCAAGATTTTGAACAGCCTGAATTGTGGATGCCCAACGGCACAGCTAGTGTTCATACATACACAGAAAACAGTGCACTTCAATTTTAAAGATGAGGTATCATGCGACAGTGCTTGTCGTCTGCTGTGTTACCCCTTTCGCACTAACCCTGGGCAATGCTTTCATTTCAAGGCAAGCGAAAATGCAAGTGCTCAAGCTAAATCCAAATATGGACAGCATAAAAACTCTACAGCCTTTGGCATCCATCGAAATGAGGCACACTCATCTGAAGCGCATGCTTACCAAAATCAGAGTTGTCTCTCTTGTCAAAAAAGAGCTTGTTGCCCACACGCTGAACAATGATATCCCAGGAGTTCACTGAGCGCGTGCAGCACATCAGAGTTGCCAGGATGGCATCGGTGGCAAACACATTGCCCTGGGTTTTTGCCAACTGTGGAGGTCATTTTCAGAACAAGACCAATTAGCATTGCCACTTAACAGAAAAAAGACATGTATAAGATTGTCAGACATGAGCAGCAATGACAGCTGAAGTGATGCTGTAAGTGTGCTTTGGAGTACCTTGCGGATCACCGGGTCATCAGTGGTGGTAACGGTGTGGAAGATCCTCTTGATGCTCTTGAGTGGCTTTTCATTGCGTGTGGTGATGCGATCGAAAGCCTTGTCGTAGTACTCAAGAGCTCCACAGCACTCACTGTGAAAAGAAACTCAGTGAAGGACTCCCTTGAGTAATGCACTCGTACAAAAACGAGTGTTCGTGACACAAGTAACGGCAAGGTGCTTACATGTCAACTGGGTCGGCCACATCCATGTATCTCATTTTCATGAGTCTGGGGAAGTCCATCTCCTCCTTCACCTCCCAGTCACTACGCACCTCCACAGAGGAGTCCCTGGGCTTCAGCTGGGCCTGAGGTCACGGGAAAGAAGTCCGAATGAATGAATAATCATATTTAGCCAATGAAGGTGCAGGAAAGTGAAAAGCACTGAGACTTTTGCACCCTGTGTATACTGAAACTCAATACTAAAACTAGGGGTGGGCAAGATGACCAAAAGGGAATGACAAACGACAAAAGGAATCATTTCATTATAACAATATAGTTGTTTTTTGCTTGAATTAGGTTGTTAAAACATCTTAAGTTTATAGTTATTAGTGTAATTATACATTTAAATATAGAGTAAAATTAACTACATGTACTTTATGGTTATTGGTTAGGATAAAAATTTGGGTCACTTGCATATAATTATGCATAATTTATTATTAATACCATAATGTAATGTGTAATAAGGACACTTTGTTATCAACTTTTCACATAAATTGTATAAATTTGACTTGAAAATTAGTACAAAACCATCATAGCAAAAAACACAAAAACTAATGATGAGCAATAGGACAAATAAACACAGCAGAACAAAGAGGGACAGAACATGAAACACTTCAAATCTAAAAACAAAACAGCACAGTTTTTATTGAATGAGATAAATATAGACTGGAGGATTGAATAAAATGTCAAATGCTGAAAGAAAATGATGGTAAAGCACGACTAGTAGTAACTGTGTGCAAAAAAATTAAGACCCGCATAAGAAAATGAAAGTGGAGGTGACATGCTGTGGTGCTGGAGATCAAAGAAAAGATGAAAAGAGATGAAACGGATGAATTTCATACCTGCGACTTCTGATCCCACTTTTGCCGAACTCCAAATTGCTTCTGGAATTTCTTCTGCAAGCGCATACGGTCCCTATTCAGTGAAAGGTACGGGTGAGTGCATGTTGGCAAGCCACAACTTAAGGTTTTTAGTGCTTTTTTTCTCCCCTACTGGGAAAGCAGAACTGACCTTTCCTTCTGCTTGGCGCTCTTAGGCAGGGTCTGCATGTTGAACTGAGTGAGGGTCCTGCGATCTTTGTCTCTGCGAAGATTCCTCTGGAAAACAGAAGCACAACATATAATAAAGAACACAGAGGTTAAGAGAGGTTGTAGTAAGAGAGCAAGAACGTTAATGTCCAGAAACCCACCTGAGCGAACCGCATACGGTTCCTCTGATAGGCAGTCTTCTGAGTCTTGGCAGTATCCACCAACTGGAAGCTGGTCTCATCCTCCTCATGGAAATAAGCATACTGACTGCCGCCTCCGAACTGAGAAGAGTACTTATCTAAACAGAACAGAGAACAACCATTCTGACTGATAAGTGACTTTAGCAAAAAAGAAAGTTTAGCCATTTTGACCAAAAAGGAAACTGCTGTTGTAAAAATAAGTGTGAACACTCACTTGTGTATCTCTTATCTTGGTATGTAGCACCAGTCCAGTCAGCTACCTGTTTACAAAAATAATAGAAAAATAAATAAATAATAATCATCATCATCATCGTCCACATTTCCGGGGTTATAGGATTGACCAGGGTATATTAAAGAGAATTCACCTTTCCCAGTCGGTCTCCCTTACTGAAAGGCTGGTAGGGCATGTCTTTAAACTTCTCAGGAACAGCACAAGGACCCCATCCTGATGGGTTGTCCTGGATCACAGGTGCATGGAACTTTGCCATTGCTTTAAAAAAAAAAAAAAAAAAAGTACATTATTAAAATAAAGCACCACTTTAATATTATATTTTATAAATATATGTATATTTGCCTTTCTGTCTCTTTTATCTGAGCACTGGCATTAGATTAAACATTACCAACATAAGCAGTATTTTAAGCACAAAGAGAAAAAAAATCCAATAATACAAGTAGAAACATTAAAAACACAAATAAATATAAATACTATTCGGTAAGCAGGTAACGTTATTTAAAAAGTCACAGCATGACTTTTATCATTAAAAAAATGCAATACCCAACACACTACCGAAACTATTGTTTATAATTCACGGTCTCTTGTATGCACTGTATATGCATGTAGATTATATATAGATAATATATTTTGTCTATCTGTAAAGCCGGTTCCGGACACATGACATAAAGCTTAGCTCTCATTGGTCAGCGTGTATTCTTTAGCTTCACGAAACAAGAAAAATGGAAATAAAATTTAAATACTGTTGTTGAATTAATTCGATATAAAGAATAATTTGGTAATAACGAATAAAATAACTTTTGTAATGAACAAGACTTCAGATGCACGCTTAATGATCACTGTGGCCACGGTTCAGAAGCATTTCTACGACATCCTCCAAGATTTTTCGAGCGCCATGATGAAAAGCCTCAGGCTAGCTAACGCTAGGTCGCACAAAAGAGCCTTGCCCTCTCCCTTTGACTTGATTTGACATTTGTGCAGCCATATGTTATTGTTCTACGAATGTCGCTGATACTGTGTCAACAATAGAGTCTGACTGATAAACAGCTGCGCGGAAGGATTGAGCGCGTAAAATCAGCTGATGCATTCAGCAGCAGCGCACATGCTTCCTCCCATTACATGAAAACTAACTTATCCCAGTCATTTACCGTGAGCTTTATTTTTCGCGTTTGCTCTTGGCTGTTATAATACAATATCTGAGATCATAAAACGCAAAACATACCTTTACTGGAGTACAAATTCTTATTGATTCAAGAATGCACGACAACTCCCAGGCGGTGCGGTGAGAGCCCGTGCCGTAAAGGAACGCGTCACTCCAATTTTACGACACTTCACAAGTAAAATAAAAGTCTGCCGTATTAGCGGATGTCTCAGAAATAAAAGTTCACGCGGGTTCTAAGAGGAAGAGCAACGGTTTAGACGTGTACTAAAAGTTCTAATTAAAATGATTTACATGTACCTTTTTAATGTTGGAGTATGAATATAAACAGTAGTCTGATTGAACAAACAAGCAATTCACAGTTTAAACTACTTAAACAAATAGATCAAAACAAGTCTGATACATTGTAAAAAAAAAAAAAAAAAAGAAATATTTATTTTAATAGCTACTGTCTTAAACAACCCAAGCGATGCTAAAGCATAGTTTATTTAGTTAGCTATATTTAGTATTAAACGTTTACAGATTTGAAACCACAAGATATCACCATTTTACCTGGCTTCTTACTTCTCGTTTCATTTTCACTATAGGGAGTTTTTCTCTATTTTTTATAATAGTACAGGTTATTCTACCAGTCTATTTTCTTTGTGTTTTCTTCTTGTCAATTGAGATATATAACAGTACATTTGTAAATCTTAAAGTCACTCTTATTCATACTTCTTCAGCTTCTACAGTGTGACACATAAGGGAAAATGCATCCCCTACTGGCAACTTCACCTACTTTTCAAATCCCTATAAAAAGTTTCAGCAATCAGTAATTTCAGTAATTAATTTTTTAGGTAGAAAGGGATGACTCTGGAGAGCCTCAAAACCCACTCAACTCCATTCATGTGTGTGTCAACAAGGCATGTGTTCTGCAAGTTGACTTAACTGTAGTGTAGGCGGCACAGATTGAGGATATATTTGAGCCAAGTTCCTGGACTCCTGGAGATTAACACACAAAAATCAAGAAGTCCCTCAGGAAGGCATCATGCAAATGCAAAAAAACAAACAAACCAAACCTAAACTCTGATGAGAGTACTTCTATGCCACTTATTCATTCACAGTTTGTTTGCAGTCTTATATTGTACAGATACACTCTCAGAAATAAAGGCATATATATATATTTTTTCCCCCTGCCTGCTAAAGGTTCTTTTTTTTTATCTATGTAAATTGTAAATTCGTCATACTCACTACTAGCCCCATCAGAAACATTTCCTTTCCTCTATACACACATAGTGATAAAAGGCTATGTACTATGCTGAGTTTATGCATTTCAGATCTCAGACTGTGCCCAGAGCCCCGGTGGTGTGAAAAGCTTCATGCATTTATTCATAGGGAAAATGCTATGATCCAAGATGAGAATACACATGTATAAAAGCGATGCTGAGAGCTCAGTTGCGTACACTACTCAATGGATGGCTGTCCGACAAACACACAAGGGTCCTATGGGACCTTTTCTGTGTAACATTTCAATGACATTTCAGTATAAATTGCTCTGTCTTTCTGTTTATTCAATGTGCAACTAATGTAGGCATTCATGTACAGACCCTGTCAAATTTACAGACTGGTGGCATTGTGTGACTTGACAGCTTTGAATTGATCCTTGCTGAGACTTTGAGTGTTAATTCTATTGAAGAAGGAGTTCAGACTTTATTGAACAACAAGAACCTGCAGATCTGGAGTGATTTAACAATCCCATTAAGGTAAACTAGTGGAAAGTATAGGCCTTTAGGCACTCAAATTGTATCTCTTTCCTGTAAATAGCGCTTTTCCACTGGGTTTAGTTAGATTTGGGCCTTGCATATCCAGTTGCTTCCCTTATTAACCCAGATCGACCGGTGACGTGTTTCTGGGCTCCCTGAAGTTGTCTCCCTGCGGCTTCCTATAAACATCTCCAAGAGCACCTGCTGAGTGCTGTCTCTCATATCATTAAACTATTTTAGTGATTCTCTCTGCTGATATTTTACATCTGTTCTGTTTCATCTTTGGGGCAATAGAAATGAGGCATATTTACTCTCTTGGTCTCATTAGGAGGGACCGGGAGTCCATTTGATGTTTTGCGAAGCATTCGCTAATGAAAGGAATTGCTCTCTGGACTGTGCAACATTTTATTTTAGTCATGTGATGTTAGACATTGATATGAAAGCAGATCAATATTATCCTTTTTTCTTTTATAATTGCACATCTGGGCCAGCAGTCACGTGAGGAAAGCTTTTCATTACACCCTGAGGCAAAAAACAACACATTCGTGAGTGTTACCTTTATACTGAGTAGGGAAGCCTTTCAATGTTTATAATTTCATATTCTGTTTAATGTGCCTGCTTATGCCATCTGAAACTGTAGCAGCTTAAGTGATGGATATAGCTTGAGTGATAGCGATGTAGATTTTGCACAGTTTGTACAGATAAAGTGACATGTTGAGATCTGACACATTTAACATGATTTTGTATAACAGTATAGCTTATACTCAAACAGTATAGCTTAGAGAAATATTAAATTCACAAACTTGTATATGAAAGATGAAACATTTCACTTACATCAAATTCCTCTATTGTGTCTATGCTAAGGGAAAAATGGAAACTAGACAAAAAAAAACCCCATCAGATCTCATGAACGTGCCTGTAAATAAAAACTTGTGGTGTAGAAATGCAAAATGGACTTTGACATGTTTATGCTACGCAATGGGTAGGATTAGGGTTGTAGGGTAGATGCGTGTCATTTGGCGCACTATTTATGGAAATTTTCACGAGACTGGGCTGAAAAAAAAAGCACTTATTTTCTGTATTCTCTCTCAGACATCTATTTACAATGGGAGGTGAAGTCTGGTGAAATGGCCTTCAAATAAGAATGAATGTTTAAATGTGAAAATAATGGAAGAAGTAAAAGTACATGCTGAATACATGGTTTGATTCAGAACATTCAAAGAGTGTCACATAAATAAGAGACCATGCTCACTACACTTTCAAATGAATCTGGCAAAACAATGACAATATCTGTTTATTTATTGGGAAATCTTGCAGGAATTCATATTTAACATGACAGAATAAATCTCAGTTTGCAAGCTCAAATAGTATAGATATAATAGTACCAATATAAATGTCTAAAATAACCCCTTTAGGGTTTTTGTGATCTTTCTGGATATTTAAATAATGCCCATCCCCATTGGACACACGTCATATTACACAGTCCATTATAAAAGCAATTTAGGGAACAGTTCTCGCCATTTAACTAGTTGCCTATTAGTATGCATATTACCAGCATTTTGGCCGTTTATTAGTAATAATAATAATATTAGTAATGATTAATCTGCACAATCTTATTATAGATCCTCTAATCCTAGCCAATACTTAAAATTAACAACTACCTTACAATTAATAAGCAGCAAATTAAGAGTTTATTAGGGCAAAAGTCATAGTTAATGGTGAGAACTGGTCTCCAGTCTAAAGTGTGACCATATTAAACCTGTCGGCGTGTGAAATGCACACATTTTCTAGAGGTAAATCAAAGCTGACGGCTGGTGAGGTGTAAGATCAGAGCTTGGACCATAAGGTCATCACTGTGCTCAGTTGGTTGCAGGGGGATAATAGGTGCAGAGAACCAATCAGACATCAACTGATTAAGAGTAATGGAAGTGTCTTGAGCTGAGCCAGCGAGGAAAGGTCAGTGGATAATACTGACACACAAACAATTACAAATCAGAATTAAACAAAATTGTTTCCTCCTCAAGGTGTGAGTATATGTATTATAAAACTTTTTATTTTAATAAATGCTGCTCCTTTGAACGTTCTATTTATTGAGGATTATTAAGGCAATTTTTATATTATTATTACTG
>JAUMHP010000043.1:11323520-11336004 GCA_032361065.1 Enteromius trimaculatus
AAAAAAATATATATATATATATATATATATATATATATTTATTTATTTTTTAATTGTTATTTTTTTTTATAGATAGATAGATAGATTGATAGATCATACATATAGTAATGCATATTGCACTTACCTGCTCCAGATGGATGTTTTTATAAATGACGGTCTGGTTCCACTCTGGGTTTTGAGTCTTCTGAACATATTTAATCCTTCTCTTGTTCTCGGCACTGTGAGGTTATCATGCGGAAACAGGATGCAAGGAGCAATAAACTTAGATTATGCGTTTCAAATGTTTACAGTATGTAGCATATTTATAGCCACGCTTGGGGCTAATGGAGTTTCATAAAGAGATGACCTCACAAGAGGCAACACCGATGCATCTACGGTCCATGCCACCAATGATGATAATGACATTTTCAGATCACAGACTAGCATGTGGAAAAAACTCCATCTTCTACATGAGTTTATGAGCAATCTATGCAAGCATACAGCAGCACTAGACTCTCACAATGAGCTGGTGTGAATCTGCACAATGGTTGAGTTGCACAACTGTACTTAATATTTACTGACTTTGAGGCAATCGTTTCAAGAATTTATTGACATCAAACAAACTTCAGAGGTAGAGGTTGCTTTGAGGTAGATCTGAGACACCGCACAGATGACGCAGTAGGTTTCACCACATGAATGACAGCTTGCTAATGAAAGAAAGGAAATCCAAACACACACACACACACGCGCACCAATGAAAAAGCAAAATAAAAAGAAACACCACGCTACCTTGCGTTCTGGACAACCATGACTTGGCTGAACCAATCCGGAGATTTGTATGGAATGCAAAGTAAAAGTAGACAGACAAACAGACAACAGTCAGAGAATCCAAGGGAAGGGTAGACAGAAACCCCTCAAATGCATCGTGGTCTGGGTGGAGTCGTGGCTGTGGGGCTTTTAGCGCCAGACGAAAGGATCATTTGTGCAGGTAATAGGAACTAATCTCATAAACACTGCAGATATGGCCATTAGAAGATGGCAGATATAGCATTACACACCCTATACTGGTGGAAGCCATATCGATTGTGCTGTCTCCGCAGTCCGAGACACTGAGCTTGATTACTAGGTAGCATGTTAAAAGAGGAAGGCTAAGCTAATAAAAATTGACTTCTCTAAGGAAGATCTCTTCCACTTAAGCCTTCCAATAAGTCATTTCTGTACTAAAGAGGTGAGGACATCTGCCCAGGAAGAGAGACCTTTAATCCCATTTGATATGCAAGTTATTATAAGTTATTTTGAATTCAGCCATCCAGTATTTAAGTTGATTAAACTTAGGTTTTGCATTTTCATTCTAATTATTATTTTGCAGAACCTAGATATTAAAGAAAAAGAAGCCCAAGAGCCAAATACAAAAAAGGGGTAAAGAAACTATATTAAGTGACTCAAGATTCAAGTAACTTAAAAAAAAAAAAAAGACAATAAATTAATCACAATTACAACATTTATATATGTGGAAAAGGACAAACATAAGAAGTATACGTTGTACGTACTAGAGACTCTCCACATCTTTCATTCTTCACTCTTACTATCACTTTAACATTTGCGCGCACACACACACACACACACGTTTGTTAATGTGAATTGTGGGGACTTTCCATAGATTACTATTACTTTTATACTGACTATCCCCTAACCCAACCTTACCCGTTACAGAAAACCTATTTGCATTGTTACACTTTCAGATAAACATCCCTATTTTTTTTATATTTTTTATATATTATAAATTGTGTCCAAAATGTCCAGTATTTCCAACACAGTCTCACGAGCAATTCGTACATATTCGTACGAGGTGCCAAATTTGCGCCAATTCGTACTAATTCGTACGACCTCACTCGTACAATTTTGTACGATTTGTCTAAAATCACGTGATAGGTAGGTTTAGGGGCGGAGTTATGTTTAGGTCATTCGTACAAATTCATACGAATTGCCATCTCGTAAAATACGTACGATTTAGAACAAATCGTATGAATTCGTACGAGTGAGGTCGAACAAATTCGTAGGAATTGCCATGAGATCAGGTTGGGTATTCCCCTATCGCTTTCTCAACTGATTGATCTAACGGCTGTGGAGCATGTGGTGGCTGCTCTTTCTCTTTAAAACAGGAGAGAGAGCTGAGCCTGCTCCCTCAAGGTTTCTCCTCGAGGGAAGTAGTCTTCAAGTCCCACACTTGCACTTCTTCAAGTCCCAAATGGTCACTTCTTCCCGGGAAGGGCATTCCACATACTGTTCATCCTCCTCTGAAGAGCGGGATGTAATTAGTGTGGAAAGCCAGCCACTTTCCCAGTCTGCTGTTGGTACAGTGGTAGATTCCTCTTCTGAAACCTGGAGTGCCAAGTCTTTAGCTGGCAGCTCCAGCTGGGCGTGACAATAGTAAAATTAAGAAAATAAAATCAAATGAAACAATTTACTTAAAATAAATGTTTTATTAAATCAACTCAAACATATTCCATCAGTGGAATTAAGAAAGCAAAACAAGTATAAAGTATAATTATTTCAGCTGCAGCGAGGGTATAGGATGGGCCTGTACAGCAATTTAACAATAGGGACTAAAAAAAAGCAACAATTATTAGTAAAAGTAATAAAAATCAGTTGTGATATACAGAGCTTCACACACAAAGAACAAGATCAAATAAAATCAATTCGATTAATCAGTACACAATATCCAAACAGTTGCAGTTCAACACAATATGCTCCATTCAGATCTTCTGTGCTAGGATGAAGCTTGTGTTAAGGGCAGGGTGTGAAGAACATAAAAAGCAACTAACAACGCTTTGTTAATTGCAGTTCATGCTGAAAGAAGTCAGTCTGTCGAACTCTTCAAATGTCATTGTAGGATTTGTCAGTCCCTCTGCAGAATTGGCTTCAAAAACCTTTTTTGGAGCAATAGTAGTAACAAACAGGCCCTTGTTGATAAAAGTGATGAACTGATGATCCATCACTTTGGTAGCGGGATTTTGGCAGCCCACGTGCAAGACATGTTTTTGTCTCTCTGGGTATTTGTTGCTTTTCCTGGGAAGCTGGATGCAGAGGTTTTCCACAGGTCCAGCAGTGGCTTCAGTTATGATAGATGGTGTGGTTCTCCAGGCATCCCAGTCGAGGTGCTCTCCATGATGAAGGTCAGGGATTCTGAATGGCACACAGCAATCCCTGAACAAATAGAAGGAAATGATAGAAATCACAAAATTTACTGGCAAATACCATTATAGAATATGCTAATTGCATGCTATAAATCATTAAATAAGTATTAGTAAATAGACAGTTTATAAACACAGCTATGGATGCCTTGCTCTTGATTTATAAGCATACACACCCAAGTGATGGATACAGAGCAGAAATAACTTTTTTCAAGACACAAAAATAAAGCTGTACAACTATACAGTCAACACAAAAAAAGAAGAAGAAAAAAAGAAACAAACCTCTGCAATGTCATTTATTTTTCTTATATATGTAAAAATCAAGTGTACAAGAACAGGGAATTTAAAGCTGCATTTATAAGCTGCTTCATAAGCACTATTATTGTTGTAACAATGCTTTATAATAGATAAACTGATTACTTACTAATACCTAATGATACATAGTGTGAAGTTATAATAAAGTGTTACCCAATTACTCTTATAGCATAGTAAAACCATTACTTAAACATTATTAAAAAAACAACAAATAAAATTTGACTTTTAAACTGGAGAAAACATATGACATATTACAAATGAGATCCTCAGAGTGAGATCCTTAATGTTGAAAAATAAAATACTAAAGTTACAGTGTTAAAACATAACCTAAGTATCTAAGAGTAGATAAAAACCTTAATCAACCTAAAAACAGAACGGATAGCTGCAGAGACAGCGTTAGCAACCGCAAAACAGCACAAACGCGAAAAAACTTGATAAGTCAAAGTAAACCTGAATTACATAATTTTGAGTGCACATTACTATAGGACAAACTGTAGCAGCCTAGGGAACAAAGCGTTTAAACACAAGCTTTCCGCTTTAACAAAACATAACTTAAGGTCACATAATGTAACTTACCTTTGATAGACGAGCTGATAGTTCGTTGAAACAAACAAACGAGGTCAATCACCTCCGTGTGTGTTCGTTCTCCAAGTCAGGTGTAGTGCCTAATTTTGACCCCCTCCCATATTATGAAAACTAGGGTAGTCATATTTCGGCTGGGAGTAAAAATTCGGCACAACACCGGATCAAAATGGCAATTTCAAACTTCCCGGGGTGCCGAGACACGGAACAGCGCTACGACAGCGTTAGCGGCGGAAAGTATATTGCATCCGTAGTGTTTAAGCACTACTATTGGAAATGAATGGGAAATGGTTTAGGGCCTGTTCTCTCCCTGCTCTTGGCGAAGGCGGTCGCAACTTTTTCCTCTCCCTTCCTTATCTCTCCCTGCTGGCTCCTCTTGTCTTGTGAGTTCTATCTCTGAGACTCTCTGAAAAACAAAAAGGAATTATGGATTTGATCAACTGGTCTCTGAATGCAATTGACACCATCTTCTCGACGAGAAGCCTGGGTTCGGGGGAACCCACTTGCGGGGGCGTTTGCAGCTGGATACATGATGGACGGGTGGGAGGAGTGGCGCGTCGTGTGCCTGGCCGCACTGACTCTGGAGGATATTAAAGATATTTATCTATTTGGAACTTTGATAACAGGGATTCTACTGATTGGATTAGGTGGGGCCCTTGGATTTCGACAGATTTTAAAAGTGACCAGTCTAACCTCCAATAAGCTGGCCGGCTGGATTGAAATGGTGAACAAGCACATGCTAGCTGTTAGCACTCAGACTGTGGCTATGGATCGCAAATTGGAAAACATCTCGGAGAAGCTTGCAGGTATGCAACTGGATTTGGGCAGACCTGGAGACCTGTGACGGACATTAGATATCTGCGAAATTGGCAGACTTCGATCCAATGTTTTCTCTTTCGGTTTCCCCTATTCTTCCAGCTGCTGCTGGAGACAAAACAACTCCCCTGGAGAGAACAAGATAACGAGACGCTCTGAATTCCTCTTCCCTGCCCAAGGACACCTGGGACGAACTGTTACAGCCTTCCCAGGCAAACAAATCATTGGCATGCACACACAGATCACACACATATCAGCTCCTGCAGACTACACTGTCCACAGGATTAGCCCACTCCACACTTAAGGTGTATGTGACGGCAATATCGGCTTTCCACTCCTTTAGTGATGATCGTTGGTGGTCGTGGTACGTGGTACGTTTTCTTCGTGGCGTATTGAGGCTGAGGCCTCCAGTACGCACCCGAGTTCCAACTTGGGACCTGGCTTTGGTACTCAGGGCCCTCTCTCCAGCCCCTTTTGAACCGTTAGAGCAAGTCTCTGACCGTCTCCTGACCTTTAAGACTGCGGTCTTACTGGCGCTGGCTTCATTAAAGAGAGTAGGGGACCTTCAGGCCCTGTCTGTGGCCTCCTCATGTGTGCCCGGTTTGGCTAAAGTTTTCCTCTACCCGTGAGCGGGTTATGTCCTTAAAGTCCCTTCAGTACCAACACAGCCAGTAGTACTTCAGGCATTTTGCCCACCTACCTGCGGGGAGGTAGACCAGGAAGAGCTACGTAATTTGTGTCCGCAGTTCGAGTTCCTGAAAGGGAACGTCTCAGGGTTATGAATATAACCCCTGTTTCTTGAAGTCCTTTGCCACTCCCCCTGTGCCCCCTCCTGGCGCTTGCTTCATGCCTGAGGGCTGGTGTGCACTGCTTCGCACATGCTCTTATTCTTCCTGGTCGGTGACGTCACCCGAGGGTTTGCATAGCAGTTTCAAGGCGTGGTCACGCTGGAGGCGTTCCCAAAGCATTTTCGGACGCAGTGTCTCGTTCCTTCAAGGAACAGGGGTTATATTCATAACCCTGAGACGTTCTACAGATATATACTCTCCTTGGTTATCCCAACCTAAAGACATTTTTGAAATCATGTCATAATAAAGGTTTGGAACAAGAAAAGGATGTGTAAATACATTCAAATATGTACCTCTGAGCAAATCTTTTTGCAACACTGTTTTTACGTACCTTACTGGATGTTTCACCACAGTTTCAAAGAGAAATGTCCACAGAGTGGTGCTAAAAAAAACAGGTTCAATACATAAACTTACATTTTTATTATGTTGATATCTATTGCGGCAGTTCAGAATTGAAATATCCATGAACTGTTAATGCTCTATCATGTTGGAAATATGCCCTACACCAAATCCAACCCTAAACCTACCCGATAGTGTTAACAAGAGAAAAACTGATATAAAAACACATTTGTTGATGGAACTGCACCATTTCAACTTCCTTTTATGCAGATTTGTTGGACCGTATTTACAGAGATTTGAACCAGAGCTCATCTCTGTACTCCGTGAGCTACCAAACAAACCTACCATCTATGAAAACCTATAGCTATGAAGCTGGATATGTGTGATGCTAACGTTCAAAAGCATCCATTTTTAAATATTCTAGCATATTAATATTGTTTTAAAGTCAAAACATGATATTCTTCCAAAATTACACTTGCAGTACTTGTTGGAACGTGTTTCGCTAAAAAGTGCACCAAGGGATGTTTATGCCGTGAGACCATGCCAGGTAGGAATTTTTTAAGTTTGGCTTAATTATTTCCATTGTGATATATAATACAATATAGTGTTTGAGAGTGTAACAATAGGCGTGAGAGAGAAGAGATCAGGTCATCAGGTGTTCATATGCTCCATGTGTCTTTGTTGAAATGAAAAAAGATTTGTATGTAAGATATTCACACCTGCCTCTCTCCATTTCTATTGGATTTCTTTTCTCTCTCCTTCCCAATTACATCCAGAAGCAAAGAATATGGAAGATAAATTGACTGTAGCCACTGTGGCACTCAAACAGAGAGACAGGGGAAAACATGAAGAGAAGAACTGAAATCATCAGGCTCTATATAGGTTTAATGTAATCTAGGCTGAGATATGATCATAAATTAATTATGTTTAATTAAGGCTGTACATAAACTGAAAAACACTGGATACCAGCAAACTTTTTTGATTAAAGAATAAGCTGTTTGTTGAAAGATGTAATGCCATTGACTTTTACTGCTTCATTCTTTGAGGCTCCCAGCTTTTGAATATAGAAGACAATGTTTTGGAACATTTCAGAATGAATGCAGCTAATGATGTTGCATAAATGAAAGCTAATTCATTATATATAAAAAAAAAAATTCTATAGAGTTGCAAAGATTCATTTCCTAAAAACAGATGAAAGTGGTATTCGATGTAAAAAAAAATGCAGAATAGAATTAAAGTGCAAGTCAAACAAAGAGAATAATAAGTGAAAAGAGGTAAAAGCACGAGAAGAAAGGCTGTGGTCTTTCAGGTCTATGACATTCATATGGCTCTACACTCATAACCTTCATGATTAAATCCAAAACCATCAAAACATTTTTTACTGGCTCTGGCTTTGCGTAAAAACGTCTCAGAAGATCAAATGATTGATTTCATTAAGACAACGTGTGCTTTTTGCAGTGTTTTAAAGTTAATTGGTTCTTTTAAAGCAACATGAAACACAGACATGCAGAGAGGAAAAAACCTTTATATGTCTTTATAAGCTTTATAATGAATGCACCACAGGCTGGTTTTGTAAAAACCATTACTAGTTGGTAGTGCTAATAGTATGATTTAATGTCCACAATTTACATGATCTCTATACTGTAACAAAAATTTGCATGTCAAAGAGAAATTGCATGTCAAATGTGGATTCTCATATGGTCATGGCTTGCATTACATATAAGGAATTATGGGCCAAGCTGAGTACTTTATGAGCACTGGGCTCCCGACAAAATGCACTGGCATTTCCATCTTTATGGGGACATTTGATCACTGTAACGTAGGCAATACACACACTCTCACAAACAGACTATAGTTTTACTCTCAGCTCTTCACCAAATCATTTGCACAGTCAAGAGTTTATATCCTTTTTTCTATAAAAATAACAGCAATGCTGAAAACTTGCACTTGCAAAGACACAATTTTAAACACAAGCTTAATCTATAATTAATTATTTTTTTCTAAACTGAGGAAGATACTATTTTTGAAAGACTTTTTCAAAAATTATTTTTGTACATTTCTCTTTTCTTTCCGTCTTACTGTTTTGTAGACAGAGACCTCCTCTGCTCTGGGAGGCTAACATTTTTTGAATGGATGTTCACTCTGTCTTCTCTCACCCATGGACTCATGGGAGCAATCCATCCATTCAGTGGTTCATCTGAGGATATGGCATTTGCTCCTGGGACAAGTGCTAGATAAGAACAATTGTGTTTGTATTGTACAGCTAACAAAACCATTAATTAGTTGAAAGCCACAATTTCATTTAATTCATTTGCTTTGAGAGATGCTTGACTCAAAGGCTGGACAATTAATATAATTAGCTATTCCATTTACATCTATTCTTATCATTCCATAATGTTTACAGCATTATTTCTTGTAGCAGTAACTAATCACAGACATCTTTGTTGTATAGAGTTAAATGTGATGGCCAATCAAAGGGCTTTTACACCAGTTTTTAAGCCAATCAATAATGACAACCGTTAATAATGAGTAGGTCTAATAGGCAGTCTGATCCATAGAAGTGTGTTTATGTTTCCTTTTCATGAATTTAGAGAAGCCCAGAAAATATTCTAGTTCCTTCATTGATTAGAGAAGAAAAACACACAAAAAAAAAGACTGCTAAAGCATTGATTCGGAGCAAAATAACCTCAGACAGTTTACTGCATAGGCTGTTTTTAGCAAAGGTGAAGAGAGATCATCTAATTTCAGATCACAGATTTCAAGGGTGCAGACAGCTCAGTTAATTGCAGATTTTAGATGGGCTGAGATTAAAGACATGGGGTACCATTGCCTGACACTTTAGTACTAAAGTGAAAAGTATTGGAAGTAATCTGATTTGATACATGTTGAACCGCTCGCTTACAGAGTAGCTGCCACCCAATCAAACTGCAAGTGTTTTTGAGACTGCTGCATGTACTGTGGTCTCAAACTGTCACATGCAGCTTAACTGATTACGCTCTCATAAAAATGAATGTATATTATATGTAAAAAAGTATTAGTATAAGCTACAAAGGTGCTTTTTTTAATGGGCCAGTAACAGGATTTGTTTTTTGTTTTGTTTTTTCGTTCAGAGAGTGTATAATTGAATGGGATCCTCCCCATTATCACCTATTTAATGTACATTTTATTAATTGAAATGGCCCCACTTTATTTTAAGGGACCCTAATACCTGTGTACAGTATAAGTACACATTGGTAAATAGCATCTACAGCTGTAATATTTCTGTAACAACCCTCAGAATGTTACTGTATGTTTATGCACAAATGTGTAACAGGACATCGGTAACAACAGTTTTTTTCACTAAGTTTCATAACAACAATATGGATAAGAGTAATTGGAACTATTTGATGGAGATGGGTAGATTTGGGGACATTATTGTATTGTGAGGTGTAAGGAGTTGGAAGAGTTGGTGCACCACTGTGTACTTACGTGGTAACTCCTCAGCAACTGTCCACTTAATATATAGTGTAACATTCTGGACACTAAACACAATTTATATGTAAAGACTAACTTACTGGCTATGTTTGTTTGTTCCTGTAAGTAGGATGCCCGAAATGAATTCACCATATGCTCTGTGACTTTGTATTTTGCATCAATCATTGTCTAATTTAAACAAATCTTTTTTTTAAAATTTTTTTAAGATTCTATAAGTGGCATTTAAACACATTTTTTACAGTTTGAATCAGAAGGTGAAAGCAATCGTTTCTGTTGAGATCTTTTCTGTTGCTATAATCACTTCTATGATTAGAGATGCCCTAAGCAACTTAACACGGTTATACAAGAGAAAAATGCTGTAGAATTACCTAACCTCTGTATCACAAATAATAATTTTTACAGTTCATTGCACTTCCATTTGTAAGAATTTGATTGCATTACCTGAATAAATGGAGATTAATTCATCTATAGACAGAGAACAACAGATATGACTCATTTATATGGGTCCGAATTGATCTCAAATGAATTAGCAGGAATTTTTCAGCTCAAAAGCAGAACTAATGTTTTACAATCAAAACAACTGTGACCTAATCAACCGCAAAAACAGAATAACTAGGCCTATGCGGGCATATTTAATCACCCTTTTGTGAGAGGTTGGTTTTCTGTCTTTCTTTCCAAGAGTACGTCCTTTACCATTTTGTTAAGGACATGCATACACTGTATATAATTGCAGTGAATATAACTGTATGATTAAGTAAAATGTCAGATATGATATGGAGATTATGATAATCTTGTAACTAGAGACTCACTTCTTTACCATGGAAATAACTAAATGTGGCCTTTCTACAGTATGTCTGTGCAGTTCACCGCACCATGAGGTGTCTCATTTGTCATCACTCGTGAGCTCACGAGTCCCCCCAGCCCGTTCTGGCCTCTCTGTGTCCTCAGTGTGCACTTTTGCTGACCCTGTTATGTCCACAGCAAACTACAAACCCACAGTCTCTCTGGTATTAGCTCACCAAAGTGGAGGTTTTGAGCCAATATGTTTTTCTCCTTGTAAACAAGTGACACTGTCAAAGAGGGAAACTGATTTAATAATAGAAACTTTGACATGAAAACATGCTGCATCAATATAAAAATGATAAGTTTACATTAATGTTTCCTAGTTATGCATGCACAGGGTGACATAATTAAAATATTTACAAATATTTCTATCTGCATTTTTCCAAGCGAAAGCCCTGCTTAACATTGCCTCTTTAATAAAGAACATTTCAGTTCCCGAACAGATGCACATGCATTATACAGACAGTGAGAGACTAACACAACATCTCATTGTAGGATACAAATGAGCTTTGAAAAGCTTGAAATCAGTTTGATAAAATCACTTTTTGTGATGTCATTGTGATGCACACTGGGGTTTCTCTATAGGGTTGTAACTTTAGTTAAACATTATTTTAAATATGGTTGGAGCTTTTGTGTTATGTATGCAACATCAACTATAAAAAGAAATAATGACTAAAAAGTTAATTTAATGCTTAATTTAATTTAACATTGTTCACTTATAATCCCTATGACTTCAGTGCTGTCTTTTAGAGATTAAAATTAATTTGATGGCAACAGCAAAATACAAAATAATAATAATTCATTGCATGAAAGAAATGGTAATGGGAAATGGACCTAGTTACAGACAGGCGATCTCTCTACTCTGAAAAACAAAACTGCTGAGAAACGTCTGATGAATATTACTCAAGCAAGCTCGTCTATGAATATTTTATAAACATCTGCTATGTGGTGTCACCTTTTCATTCCTATGCAGTGCATTCTGTTTTAAATATTCTTCTCCATGTCCATAGTGTCCCCATAAGCTAATCAGATCATTGACCCTTGCTGCTCATATCAGCAGTGAGGTTTGCCAGATTCAATCATATTTAATTGTACGCATAGTCTCTCATACATACTACACAAAACATCTTAAGATGTTTGCTCCCCAAAACTGTACTCCCATGATTAACAACATGCACACTGGTTCTGTCTCTGTGTCAAGGTTAATGCATTGGTAAATGTCTTGTTTGCATTTCTTAATAAAATATTTGCTCATTTTAAAGAATCTCTTCTTGTTGTCATTCAGACTGCTGATGACACAATTAAAAAGTGTCACTGGGTACTGGCATTGTTGTACTTTCACTGACAGATGCAAGCAAATCTACGATGTGTTTATCAATGCCAGCCACAGGCAAGAATACATTCATATTAAAGTAGATCGCATAACACTGCTGAAGGTTTGCCACGCATTTACTGTTAAATTCTATGTTTGTGCTGATGAGCAGAAAGGACCTTCCATCTGGAAGCTATCCCTTCATCCTTTGCAACTCTAACCTAGGAGAAGGCTTTGAATTGTGCAAATTCATGATCCAGAATGTCCTTAAAAGATTATTTACCAAAAGATACAAATTCATCATTTCATCATTTAATCATTTTAATGTAATTCCAAGCCTTGATTTCTTTCGGTTAAAGAAGCTTTGATGTTTTTAAAATAGAAGTAGTATTAAAGTAGAGTACCATAGTACTTGAAGTAAGTGTTAAAACAATATGAAACATTTGTTATTTACTGTGTTTTTACTGATATTTACTGATATTTACATAGTTTTAACAACATGATCACAGAATTTACATTTTTGGGAAAACTGTAAGTTTTATAACTACAAATTTTTCAGTCATTCAAAATACTGTATCTAGATATTGATTAAAAAAAAGTACATTGTTTTATAAAGACTTACACAGAGCAATTGTTTTCAAATAAAATATCTTGGTAATACTTTAGAATAGCGGATGGTTATAAGTAATTTATAAGAGATTAGTCAATGATGAAATGTTCATCTACAAAACATTCACAAATGATTAATAAGTGATTATTATGTTTAGTTAATTAATTTACAA
>JAUMHP010000043.1:11351637-11406689 GCA_032361065.1 Enteromius trimaculatus
AATCATTTTAATATGCTGATTGGGTGCTGAAGAAATATTTCTAATTGCAAATGAAGAATAGAAAGTTCAAAAGAACCACATTTATTTGAAACAGAAATCTTAAATAATATTACAAATGTGTTTACAGTCACTTTTAAATCAATTTAATGCTTTCTTTGCTGAATGAAAGTAATAATTTCTGCCGAAAAAAACCTGTCATCCAGTGATGTAAAAAGCTTTGCTGCTGCCTTACCTATTTCTTTGGCCAATGCAAGACCCTGTGGGTAAGTGATTGGTGCCAGTTTTTTCTCCTTCAGCTTCTCAATGGTCTCCTTCTCATCTCTCAAATCAAGCTTGGTGCCGACCAGAATAATTGGAGTGGAAGGGCAGTGATGCCTCACCTCTGGGTACCACTAGAGGGAGCAGAGGAGCAGATCAGAACACTTAATTCACATCCGTTTATCTGTCCATATTTACACTCTGTTGTCAAATACACCGGCTACAAAAGCTGTTCAAAGCTGTTCTCTTCATGCAGTTGAGCTGTTACTGCTTGTTCCTTTCCAAGACCTACTCTCTACGCAAGTCTCTCACTCATTTCAAATACACGCTACAATACCCGCTAATGGACATGTTCAGTTTGTTCCACTTCACGCCTGTCATTTTTAAATGCGCCAAGGCCTTTTTATTGAAAAGACTTTCCTCAGAAAAGCACTGACTGAATCATTGGTTGAAGCTCAGCACAAAAACAATGTCAGTAGTATTTTAGAAAGTGTGCAGACTATGTGAAATATGCAGCCAAAACGGTTTCTAAATTAGTCACTGCAGAGCAGATGAAAAAAGCTTTATGAAAACTTTTGGTGCACTTCTCAAGGCTTGGCTTCTGAATGTTGTATTGAATCTGACAATCACAAACACCATTGTTTTCTTGCACAAAGCAACCCATGCAGTCACGTTGAGTAGACCTTGAGTGGACAATGGTCACATCAGCACCGCTATAATACATTTTATATCGACAAACACTGTCTAAAACTAAAACAAAGCAGACGTCAATTTATTAGTTAATACTGTCAATGTTTTGATCTCCGAAGAGCAATTTAGCATTACAGTTATACTGTAGCTTTACAGATGCAGACGAACAAAACACTGACACTGCACTGTGAGCTAAACTGCACACAATTCCACTTCAATAAAGAAAGCGGTAAACAAACATATCCTTGACACATCTATGACTCAGGGTCTAAATCTAGCACTAGCCTGCATCAATTTCTTTTCAATCCTGCATCTGATCTGCAGATGCTCATCTATTAAGGCTTTTGCATGCAACTTAAAGGCGTTTCAGTTTTTTTCTCTTCAAGCTTATTAATAAGAGACCTCAAAAGGGTTTACAAACACAAAACGGTGGCTATCGTTTATTAGAAATCAGCACACCTGCAGTGGCACTTATTATTGGCGGGCAGATGGGTCACTACTCGCTTTCTAATCTAGTCAAAGCCAAGCATTATCGCAGCGCCTCATTTTCAGGTACTATCAGCCCAGTAATGAGGAATGATCTCTTCACACTTAACATCTCTATGGCAGGTGATTGCTACCGAATGGATGCGTAAGCACAGGTCACGTGACGTCTTACAACCCCCGGTGCATGTATGCGCTTTCCTCTCCACTTAAAATAGATTTTAATTTGTCTCCTCAACCTCGCACAATCTATCAAGACTACATTTGCATATGGCCAGTGTTACCATGGTAACTCCTCAGGAATATACTGTAGAAGTAATAAAGGGAACAACTGGTATGGTGGAAAAAGCAAAGAGTGGAAGAAGCTTCTGAAGGTCTTTGATTGGAGGCGAAAGCAAAAGGCATTAAGGAACCGGGGAGATGAGATTGCCATTGTTTGAACTTAATAAGAATTCAAAGGGCTGTTTGCGCACTTGTTTATGCAAGCGTTGGTTTTAAGCAATGTAAATTGGACCGGATTAAGCCTTGAGTGGTTCTGGAATTATTGATATCACAAACAATTTGTTTTCCATTCCATCTGAGGCACCTTAAACACGCTGCGGAGGCCTTGATAAGGTCTGGCATAATAGCAACAACAACTCAGCAGAAAAGAATCTCTCCTTCTCTTTGCTCGTTCATTTCATCTTTATTAATGAAAAGAAGTCTAGGATGGTACAGTATTACAAAGCTATCTTTCTGTTTGTGTTGGATCATCATCCTTTTAGCAGCGTGAATCAATGTTAATTCTCTTTGTACGTTTCTGTGGTTTCTCTAATGCAACTTTTAATTATCAAGCTCAATTCAGTCAATATTCGCAATACATTTTGCTATCACTCTGTACGGGTAACACTGGCACAGGTAAAATTATTGTGCCTGCTTCACTCATGGTACGGCAGCAAAATTCCTAGTCATATCAGCCTAGAAAATCTCAACTTTGCATTTTCCGCGTGACTTAGTACACGATGCAACTACAGAAGAGTCAAGGTTTAAATAAATTTAAAAATATCGAAACTCTTTAGTCATTTTATAGTGCGATGCTAATGGTCTAATCAGATTCAATAATTTATGCTAAGCTATGCTAATTTTGGGACCACCAGATCGGCTGAATGGATTAAAAAACGCAAAAACACATCTGCATTACTCTAGGGATGTTGGAAAATGAGCCTATTTCCATTAAGTAGTTTAAAATAATATTAGTTAATTTATTGTGTATTATTAACAAATTTAACGGACAATAATGTGTTTATAAATTAACATTAATATGAATTTAGGATTGTAGCAAAAGTGTTTAGATTAGTGCATTAACTAAATTCAATATTATTGTGAAGTTTTATATCTTTAATAAGAGTGCATTTAAATAAGTGTGCAATTTTTTTTGTGCAAAACTTTTTTAAGGATATATTTTGAAAGCTGTTGGGCTCCAAACAACACAGGACCCCCTGATTTTCATTTTAGTGAAAAAATCTTTTTTAAATGTTCCACAGAAGAATGTCATTCATGCTATACATACCATCATTCTGATGAAAAACAAGAAAGAATTTTCAGCTATGCCTTTAAGATAATTTCTGATTTTCTCCAGTCAAATGTCTTTGATGTAAACACAAATCTTGGAATCAATAATCTTTTCCAACAGAGAAAGATGTCTACGTTTATCTCAACAATACACATATTGATCTTAATAGAGAGAGAAAGAGGAAAACAACTTTTAGCTTTCTAAAGAGAACATGTCCCTTGAACTTCAATGTTAAGGACATTTTCTTTTCAAATAAAAAAAATATATATATTTTAACTTCTTACAAAGACATGCTAATCCATGGCATGCCAGTCTTCTTAACCAGCTAAACCAGGACGGCTGGTCTAAGCTGTCTGTTTCAGCAGGATAAACTACATTGCTGTGTTAGAATCCTAATAGCTTAATCCTAATAGCTTAAGTAAGTTCAGTAGTAATACAAGATATCATCCCAGAATCACAATCCAGAGCCAAAGGTAAACCAGCCTTCCTAAACCTATCTACATCACCTGAACCCTTGAGGACTGTGCGGCACTCTTTTGGCCCCTAGGAAACTGGATTATTTTCACTACACACTCAACAGAGAACCGTTGTTGTTTTCCCTTTTGGGATCTCTCTTGAAAATGCTCTCTGTCAGGGTGAAATAGAGGCAGTTTAAACAAGCTAACTGTAGCAGGACACTAAGTGGTGTGCATCTGTCAGGCTTCTACAGTCACATTAATGGAGAACTCGTCAAGGTCAGCCGAGCTGCAAGCACTGTTATTACACTCTGTTAGGAGGGGTTGTGAGTGTGAGGTAGATAAATTACTTGCTAAATAGAGTCTCTACTGAATGGACATTTTAGCTAGCTGGAAAACTTAAAGGTAAAGATGATGTTGTGTGTGATAAATGCTTCCTGAGCACAAACCACTTTCCTTTTCAAAACAGCTGAATACCACTGATGAAACAAGGCTTTTATTTGTGAATTTCTGAATTGTCACAAAGCTTTTTATAGCAGCTGATGCTGACATCATGCCCACCTTATCTCTGTATGACTATGAACATTTGTAATTAAGGTCAGCAAATGCATCATGAATTAATGCACAGTGGCATCTAGTGCCCAGTCAACACAATGCAGAGCGTCTCACTGCAAAGTGCACGGAGGTGTGTGTACATGTGGTTAGAATAGCAGCATGGTATTGTACATGTGAATGTTGTTGATTGCTACAGGATTTGGTCTGTAGGCGTATGCTGCTGTGAGTGTGATTGTTCTCTATTAAGATCAATACTAAACCAGACATAAGGACTCACCTTGGCTCTGACGTTTTCAAATGATGCTGGGCTCACCAGAGAGAAACAAATGAGAAACACATCCTGCAAAATACAATCAGAGGACATTTATTTTGACGAATTAACTTAATAAACGCTACAGTTTTGCTTTTTTAAGCAAGAAAGCATTCAATTAAAAAATAAAGGCTTTCTTTTGAATGTTCTATTCATTAAAGAATCCTTAAAAAACTCATCACGATTTCCATAAAAATATTAAGCAGCAAAAGTTGAAAACACATCCAGAAATGTTTCTTGAGCATCATATCAGCATATTAAAATGATATCATGTGACAATAAATTGGTAATTGGTGCTGATAATTCAGCTTTGCCATCACATGAATAAACTGCATTATTAAAAATATCAAAAGAGAAAACAGTTATTTTAAACTGCATTAATATTTTACTTTATTTTTGATGAATACAGCCTCGGTAAGCATAAGAGACTTCTTTTAAAAATAATTTAAACATTTACCAACCAGAGTATAAAATCTGTCTTTATAAAAAAATAAAAAACATTGACTGATTAGTGTTTTAAATCTTTAAGGGGACATGCCGCACTAAATGATTATGGTGTATTGTACCGTCTGAGGGTAGGACAGTGGTCGCAGTCTGTCATAATCTTCTTGTCCTGCCGTATCCCAAAGGCCCAGGTTGACTGGTTTGCTATCCACCATAACATTTGCTGAGTAGTTATCAAACCTGAGCGAAAACACCCAAACCACACAATCTCTCAATATTTGGGCGTGAACATCAAATAAAAATATAAACATTTCAAATTGTTGTGGTACTCACACTGTGGGAATGTACTCCCCGGGGAAAGCATTGGTAGTGTAGCTGATGAGAAGACAGGTCTTTCCCACAGCTCTGAAAAATACCAACAACAAAGAAGAAAACAGACATTTAGTCGTCTGTCAGATTGATGGAAATCAAACAACATAATGTACTTTCAGTAAAACACACGCTGCTAAAATTACTTCAAAGAATGCTAGGTATCTGTAACCGTCTTCCAATGAGAACAGGTGTACTGTACTTCCATAGTGAATTCACACATTTGTTCTCAAACACAAAGAACATTGTACATGGTCATATTTCAACAACATTCAAGGCACTGAATGTTTAAATCATAACCGCATACAGCAATACTATACATGAAAGAAGGCATTCTGCATTCTCTTCGTCTGTATTGCTTTTTATTGCTTAAAGCTAAACTACCTCAGGACCGGTTCACACAGAACAAATTTTTGCATGCTGCTGTACAGCTTTTTAATAGTACATAGGCTAGACAGAAGTTCTTTACATATGCGTGGAATTCAGTTTGAACTGTTTTAACTTTTGATGCAGTCTCTGCTGTCAGCACTGTTGGGCAGTTACTAGTACTACAATAATAACATTGTTTGTTTTTTTTGCAGTAACTAGTGTAACTTATTACTAATAGGATTGCAGTAATAATACGGTTACCGTCTGTAAAAAAGCCATTTACTTGCCTCAACCCCTTAAAGTCCAACAATCAAATCATTTGCACAGCCACGTGAAGGCAGCAGAAAAGCAGACACATTTAATATGAAAAACTCTTACATTCAGCAGATTGAAATATTGCAGTTACATTGATTTTGTCAGGAGAAAGATGATCTGAATATTGATGTGTAAAATTGTGGCATTATGAGAGTGCTGGCATTACTTTAGGCATTGCATGGCTTGATCTTTTAAGAGCTTTTAAGAGAATGTAACATGTTCTTATGAACTTATAGGACAATTAGCTTCATGCCACACATGGCAAGTGATGATGCAAATACAGTACAACACTTAAATGTGGATTTTGGTTAAATGATTAGGCAAAAGTATATAGTTATAGTTTAGAAGAATTTAATGGGGAAGATATGCAACGTAAGCAGGCTGAAAGAAATGTAATGCAACTAGTTGTGTAACTAATTACTGTTGTTACAAGTGAAGTAATAATAACACTTTTGAAAGAAGTAATGGTTAATATATTTTTTTAGCAGCTAGCCCCTCACTGGCTATCGGTTTCAAAACCCTGGGCCAATCAGAAAAAGGCAAGAGCAGGGCAAGCATCAGATTGCCTCATTGGTAATTCTTTTAAGACAAAAATCGTGCAAAATTCGCTTCCTGGAGGGCCACAACTATGCAGATCAGTCCCCACCCTGCATGGTCCAGCACACATAAAATAAACCTGAGCTGGATGAGGTTTGTTTAAATGAAGTTCCAAACACGGGTTCAGGATTAGACTAATCATTCGGTTCTACCAATCAGCCTTACGAGCCTATGTAATGGACATGGCGCCATTCCAGTTACAATTTTTCCTGCATCCCTCCACCTCCCCATCTCCTCCTTTATTTCTGTTATTCTTCCTCTCTGTTGAGTACAGGAAGCCAAGTTTGTGTATCATTAACTATTGAAACTGGATTGGCAGGAGAACTTGTAAATTAGCATTGAAAATGAACTCTACAGGGCCGTGGCCCTCCATAATGTACTGAAAATGCAGAAGATTTTTCTTTTTTCTTCTTTTGCAGACAGATGACAAATCTGCATAAACAATCTGCAAATTTACATTTTTATAGTTTATAAACAGGTATGATAACAGTATAATTTTTGAGAACTTGTGCTTTGAAGCCTGTTTTTAAACATTTGCATTTTAGCCACTCAAAATGTAATTGTCATGTAAATTAATAAACAAAACGTTCAGTCCTTTAGTTAGAAAATGGTGTTGTGCAAATGGCCCCTGAATTTTGCACCCCTGCTGCAGTGTCTGTGTGGCATAACTGGTTAAATATCTAAAGAAATATGTTTTGACTAGAACTGACATATGCGTTGACAGTCACGATTGCTGTGAAGAGAACAACAATCTGAACACTTTAAAAGTTGAGTAGCATATGGGTGGCGTAAGCTGTTACCAGGATGACAACAATTTAATTTACGCATTTTTATCTTTCAGTAGCCTTCATTTCTGCTGCTTGGGCATTTCTGTTGTTTAATTTTTTTTTACTGAGCGTGTCATCAAATCCTTCCACTCATAAATCTTACTCCTGAAATGAACTTTGGCGTAGACATATGATGCTTTTTTCTTTTTTGCGTGCATCCCCTTTTATGGGTATTGCTGTATAACCAACAACTTAAGAGTTCCCTCTGGGGAAAAAAAGCATATACTCAGAAATCCTTTCATTTAACTAGAAAGAAAAAAAAACTGCTGTCACACTCAGATTCAGTGATAGTGACGCCACATGCAGTGCTGTGACAGCAGACTGGGGAGCAACACAAAATATCTCAAAACAATTGTGCATGCTTACATAAACTCAAACAGAGAAGATGACATTCAGTAAGAAAACAGGTCACCTGAAGCAGCAAATACAGATATGGGCTACAAAAGAAGAGCGTACTAGCGCACAAATTCCAATGGAGCGCATGTTGATGCATGCAGGCAGTGAGAGTGAGGAATGCTGGGATTCAGGAGCCTGTGGCTACATCTCCCTCACATCGAGAAACACTGGAGCTACTCAAGGGCAAGGCCAAAATCACAGACCTCAGGCTACACGCGTTCAGTCACATCAGAACTATTTGCTATCGTTATTACACTCACTGCTTGATTTCTCTCTCTCTTTTGCATTCACATTCAAACAACACATACATACACACACATGATAATAACCACAGGTCGTTTGAGTTATCCAGACTTGTGTGCACTTGACTGTAGGGCTGGGCTCTGATGTATTGTGCACTATAAGCCTGTGATTCAACAGCAGAAGCAGAAAAGGCCCACATAAAATCCAGTTTGACAAAATAAAGTAATATTAACAGAACCGTGTGCGTGCAGCCACTGTGGAGATCAAACATGCCTTCACCACTAAGCATACTTGAATACATTTTAATCTACACACTTTTTAGTACACACTGGAGGCAGTGTCCTGAAAACATCATTAGAAAACAGGGGGAGATAACTGTTAAGAGGTGCTTTCTTGTGCTCTTTGAAGTTATGAATCAGATATAGATGGATACAGGGAGAGAGACAGATTCAGAGAGAAAAAGAGCAAGAGAAAGCTCAGTATGGGGTCTGGCTTTGTCGTGACAGGATGACAGGAAGTTGGGCGGTGTCAGCCAGGAAGAGAGACAGCGAGCCTCTTTTTGAAGTGCGTCTTTGAAAATGCGCCCTAGTTGCTTCAGCGTCTTCATGCTCTTTCTCTCTCTTTTATTAAACATGAGCAACCTCTTTAACTCCTACATATGTAAAAACAATGTGATAGCTACGCTTGTGTAAATGTCTTGTCCTTGTGGGTTGCAGATCTTGAGCTGATCGTATAAAATGGCAGGCCCGCGTGTTTTAGCAGAGCTGGCTTCCGCAGAAAGCAAGAGAGAACTGATACAGAAACTGTAACTCAGAAGATACTAAGAAGTGACACAGAAGAAAATGTCCACCTGGAATCATGACAATTCAGAGAACTCCCCATGAGGGTTAAAAACAAAACAAAAAAGGATGGGGGGGAAGCATCAATCAAAGCACTATTACAGGGTTTGTGTTGACGCACGCATGATTTCAAGTATGTACCTACAATATGAACAAAAACAATCGAATTCGAAATGTAATTGTCGCATGACCTGACGTGATGTAATTTGTTTATCTTTGTTCACTTAGCTATCTGAAACAGATGTTTAGTTGTACATTTCTAAACACAGCCAAGTGCATGATGCACAATCTTATGGAGCCTTTATATAACAGGACTGATTCTGAAGACACACTGGAGTTTGAGCATGCTAATTATTTTTTGGACACTGCAAAGGTTGTGATATGTCCTCACACTCCATTGCATCCTTCTTAAAGACATGCATTCAACTTAATATTAAATACAAAATGTGAAAAAAAAACAACACAATCTACTCCACATTAGAGCAAACCTGCAGGTTTAAGAGGTCATACTGTATTTTGACACATCCATCCTCTATTAGTCACACATCTTCACGTGACTTTAATTCACAGATCTCTAGATTTCTAGAACCTTCACATAAATGACAGCCCATGGTGACAATGAGCTGTCTGCTGGAACATTACGTTACACAAAGATGCAAAGCATTCAGAAAGCATACAAAAGATTTGTGTGGAATAATCCAGACTGAAGTTGTTACACGGTATCTGCCACAGAGCTCAAGTCAAATATAATATTTAATATAAACTTCAATAACAGTGTTTCATTAGCTCTCCAAATATAATGAGAGCAAACCTACTGTGCACAACAGATCTGAACTAATTTTTTTTATTTGTGTTGCAGCTGGACAGGTTGTGCTCAGGTTGAACTATCGCTGGATAAAAATATCTATATGAAGGTTTTTTTTTAATGAATGAGTGCATAATAATAGCCTTTTGGGCATTTTTTTTCTCGGCCAATGTGTAAAAGGAGGAATATTCACCTTGTTAAACTTTGAGCAATTTAAGGAACTTAAGAAGCTGGGTCACTGCATCAAATGCAAGAGGAAGTTAGCAACTTCAAAATGGAGAACTGTGCACAGGGTTTAAACAGGATATCCTCAAATCGAAAGCACCTCTCCCCTGCTGCCAATCGCCATGTTAGATGCTGCACTTAACTTAAGCCAAAATCCATAAACAACTTTGTCATGTCAATCATGAATTACATCGTCAACACTTTAATCATTTAGCCTATGTCCCTAATAAGCGCTGCATCAGCATCCCGCCCTGCTTCCAGATCTGCGGTTCATCAGCATCACTTTTATTCTACAGCTCTGTCTCACAGCGTTATATAAAGCAGATGAGATAAAGTGATGTCGCAAATCACCTCATATACATGTTCCTATGCAAATTCTCCCTTCCCCCTTTTGAAAAGCAGCTTCAGACTCACATGTGTCAGAGCCATCTCATCCTCCATCTTGAATCATCACTGTCTGCAGGTCAGCATAGCGTATGCTCTAGAAACACCTAACATGTTTATCTGCGTTCATGGTTATGAATTTGAAAGGAAGCAAGCTACGGGCTTGACACATTTGGGGCTAAAGGAATTAAGGAGAAACTGCTTCTCTGTCATTGTCAGTTATCTTAAAACCAGACATTTTAGCAGCATAACTAGACTATGTATGGCTGCACTCTCGCAATAAAAGACACTTGTATTCCTTGCACTGCTTTGATGCATTATTTATGGGAAATCATGCTTGGTTCACTGGTAACAGCCCAAATGTTTACACCATGATGAAGTGCCTAATTCTCTAAGCCGGTGTTTCCAAACATGTTTTTGAGTTCCATATGACAACAGGCCCATCAGTAAGGTTTAAATACGGCTTCATCAATATCAGATCTAGAAACTGATTCATGCAACTTATTTATACTAAATTATACACATTTTATATTAATAATGTCACTTAATACTTAGGAAAATGGATTACATGGATGTGTGCAAGTTTATACATTTTTTCTTTCCTTAAAACAAAGAGGTTTTAAAAATCCAATTTAATTATTTTAATCTATTATTTAATCTAAGGCAAAAACTAAAACTAAACACTGGTGTAGGCGCTATGGTTTTATAACATGCTCATCATGATCTTGTCACTCATAGAATAAATCATAGAATAAAACCTTATTAAGAATGTGGCCCATGTGCGACTGCTGTTTCCTTTTTTGATGAAAATCAGATGACATGTATTATGTGTGGCATAACTTCCTGTACACTCTCAGAGGAATGGCAAAAGCCAGAAGGTGCTCTTCCTTCTGTGTATTAACTTGCCCGTGAATGTCAAGCCCTAAATATCTCTGTGACCCACAATCTGTCAGTCCAGTACTATACATCTATTTTAGTCAAACACAACTGTAGCAGAAGTTAAATCACGGAACCTAGACATCGGTTATTTTAATGCCCTTACATCCCAAAAAATAAAACAAGAAATCTCAGATATATTAAGTGTATTCAGGCGTGACCGTACAGACGTAGCAATCAACCTTACCCTGAGGCCATATAAACTAAAATACAAAGTATCTCACGTGACAAATGAGGAAATTAAAACTACACCTCAGACGAAGTAAATAAAAGCTCTTTTAACACATTTGCAGTGCCCATGAAAATGGTAGGCTATACTTGCTACCAACTCAACTTAATTATAAATTAATAAACGCTCAAAAATAGAAGGAAATATAAACCATTTTAATGTTTGCAAAAACTTTTAACAAAACGATAAAACGGATATTAATATGTAAATCAGTTTAAAAACTATACTTTTCACTCACCCATCTCCGACCACCACACACTTTATTGCTTGCATTTTCCGTTACTTTTGACAAACTTTTACCGGCTACCGCCGTAAAACAACTGTTAAGGAACTAAGCTGTAATACAGGAAACAGATTTGCTACTTCAGTGTCAGTTTTTCTCTCTCTCTCTCTCTCTCTCTCTCTCTCTCTGTCTCTGTCTCTCTCGTGCGCATGCGTGGGCGTCTGTGTTAGGAGCATAAAATACGTGATTTAAGCATTTGTCTCTATTTATCTCTTTCTCTTCCTCCTTTCATGAGTGTCTTTGTTTTAGTTTTGTCTTCATTTAGAGTTCGTTTCAGTGAGAGTGTGCTACCTGTTAGAGGAGCATGACGGCCCCGGGTTCACGCGGCGTCCGCAGTGAGTGTAGAGGAGTGCTGCCTTCCTATAGAGGAGGCAGCTGGTCATGAAAGTATTCTGTCAGCATCAAAAATTAACAATGCTACTGTGATTTAGGCTAGTTTTTTTAAACACGGTAGATAAAGCTAATGAGGTAGTTGAGAGGGAAATTGTTGTGGACGGTTTATTCACACCTGTTCTCCCTCTTTCAGTGCCATCTAATGTTCCTCCTTTCATTACTGATGAGTTATCACAGCCTCTTTCTCGTGTAAGTTCATTAAACTTTAAAACACGTTATTCAGAAGATTTGCTTATATCGTAAAAGATGACGCCGAATTGGATGTCACGTTCAAAAACCGGATTAATGATTTTGTCTACATTATTTTTGCGACACCAAGGAAAATGAAGTGCTTTGGATGCAATAAAATAGGACATTTAATCCGTGATTGTCCTGAAAAAAAGAGAAACGCCAATATAGTTGCACAAAACACAAATAACACTGATCCCGAGACAGTTCAGAAGGCGGTAGTTCAAGCCGAGTCAGAGGCAATCAGCTGAGACAAAGATCGTGGAGAGGGGAGCTGTTGAGAAAGAAACTAAAATGACAGTAGTGTCTTCAAAGACCAGACTTTCTTTAACACGGACAGCAATGCCTTCTGCTATTTGATGTTGAATGAGGGAGATTGAGCAACTTGTAATAGACAAGTAGAGAGTGAAAATGTAGCATTGGAAGAGAGTACATAAAAGCACCTCTTTTTCTCAACTGATGGAGTCGCAGTTATGATTTGGAGAATATTAATCTGTTTCTTAAATCAACTAAAAACAGAAGAGAGGTACATGTGAATGAATACTTTTCTGACCTTAAGGGGCCCTATTATGCCTTTTTAAATGTTGCTAATATTGCTTTATGAGTCTCTTAAACAGGTTTACATATATGCAAGGTCAAAAAAACATTAGTTTTTGTGTTACCACATTTCTAAATTATTTGTAAACGTGAGAAAAAAGCAATATTGTATGAGGTTTTTAAGCAGAAAAGGAGAGATGTTATTTTCCTTCAAGAAACGATTTACAGAATGCTGTTGAGTGGACAAGAAAATGGGATGGCATCTCTGTTTTAAGTCACTACTGTAAGTCGTGGAGTGGTGGTTTTATTTTCCAAAAGCTTCAAACCAAAAGCTTTATTTGAAAATCAGGTTTTGTTTTCATTTGTTTTTATGTTCCTACATCGAGAGTTGAAAGAATGATCTTAATTTAATTCTACAAAGTTGTAGTATTGAAGAATATCTGTTTCTGGCAGGAGATTTTAATTGTACAGAACAAAATCTAAGGTCAGAGGGGGACGACCAGGACAGAAAGGATTAGGAGTTACCCAGTTAAACAACACAAACTGGACAATCTACTTTGGGGATTGTGCAATAGATGGCATAACAGTTCAATAATAATAATAATTTATTATTGAATAGAAACATGACTGTGAAATAATGTTTTCATCCGACAACTATTTTTACTATTTTTTACTAATATTAAATTGTGTGATTGTTGCTTCTAATATTTTAAAATTATGTTTTATTACTATTTATTTATTATTGGTTTCATTTTCTTACATCGGCTTAGATAGCCTTTCTTTTATTTCTCTCTATGTGCCGGTGTACTGCTGCTTGAAACTGAATTTCCTGGAGGAATCTCCCAGAGGGATTAATAAAATTCTAATCAATCAATCAATAGAGCCCCATGAACCCTCGCCTAGACTTATCCAAGTCATCAAAACACAGGAGCTGAGTGACATATGGAGGCATTTTAATGGCAATCAGAGGCAATTTACTTGGTCTCATGCCTTTAACAATCTTGTATCCCTGGCTAGGTTAGACAGGTTCTATACTTTTAAACATCAGTGTGTTTTTTTAGTGTTTATTGTCCCAAGTTTTTCTGACAACAGTGTGATGTGGTGTTCTTTTATTTTGGAATTTATCAAGCAAGTGCTTGTTGGCATTTTAATATTTCTTTGTTGAGTGACAGAAATTTTATAACTTTTAAACTTAATTAAACTTTTAAGTTTTATAGGAGAAACTTTTAGAACCACAAAGACTTCTGGGATTTTTGGTAAAGTACAAATTAAACATCTTTGTCAACAGCACACACGAAACATCACTGCACAGATATCAAGAGAAATGAAAACCTTGGAGGCATCTATTGTAAAGCTTCAGGAGTTAGTTGATTTAACTGGGGACAATAGCTATTTGGAAGCTCTTTCAATAAAAAAAAAGACTCTTCTTGGTGATCTTTTGGGGGATGAGGCGCTCTGAATCTCTGATTCGGTCCCGCTTTCAGAACAGTGAACAAATGGATGATCCAACTAATCTAATTAATTTAGAAAGAAAGAATGGACAGAAAAGATTGATGCTCTACGTTCTGAATGCGGCACGTTACTAACTGATCCGATTGACATTATAAGGAGCGCTGTTTGTTTTTTATGAAAAACTGTACAAGTGTGAATGTGACTCAGAGCATGATGTTTTGTTCTTTATGAAAACTTTTCGAGGGTGTCTGAAGAAGTCAACTTGAAACTAGAAGAGTTGCACAAAGCCCTGAGGGGTATGGAGTCTGGTAAGGCTCCAGGCATCGACGGTCTCACAGTAGACTTTTATAAGTGGTTCTGGTCAGTGTTGGGGGAGGACCTGCTCGCGGTGCTCAATGAAAGCGTGGCCAAAGGGCGGCTGCCTTTGAGCTGCCGCAGGGCTGTTCTTGCACTACTCCTCAAAAAAGACTTGACTGATATCAAAAACTAAATGAGAAAGTAGCCTATTTAACTTTTAAGTGGTAGATGATGGTAGATGGTAGTGGAACGCGCTTTACATCAGTGCGATATGCGTTATAGTCCACAAGGGGGCAATGTCGAATCGTCATTGAGACTGCCTATTTAAAGTGCACTAAGTAAAGTGCACTAAGTAATGTTTACCTACAAAAGGATCTTAGTAATCTTAAAGCATAGGCTATTGTATTAGTTTCCAGTCATATCAGTGTATAACTTATAACTTTTTCATTCTGCAACGGCATTGGTATTGTGTGATACTGGGTCCAATGCCATCGCGGAAATGTAGGCTAAGTAGGCTGCATTAAAATAATTTAATAATTCACAAAACGATAGATAGGAAAGAAAGAAAGAAACTGGACCTTTATTTAGCATCTAGAATATGAATATAATTTAGATTTATTAAAATCAAAAATTCATCAGTTAGGACTTTATTCACTTTTTTAGACTGTGGCTAGGAGGATTCTCAGTAATCTCTGAATTGAAATGTGATAAAAATCTAATTGACATTTGTGAAAAGAAAGAAAAAAAAATTGTGAAACGGTGAGGAAACAGTGAGGAAATCAGGTCCACGAGCTCAGCTGTCATTCATAGCCGTGACGTCACGCTCCTCGCGCAGAGCTCAGCGCTTCTTCATCAATTAAAGCGCAGTTCACGTTTACATCCGGACTGTAGGACGCCGAGTAGCCTACCTGCTCACTGAGTTACACTTATGAAGGTATGCGTTTTTAACACTTCATCTGGCTTTTGAAAAACTTGCATTGCCCTTGTATTGTTACTTTATAATTAATTTTTATATGTGTTAGAAGGAGGTTTTACAACCTTTTTTTTAAAAAAAAAAATTTTTTTATTTGACATCCATAATCTCTTACCAGTCGTAAAAAAGCCGCTTTTAAGAGGTTTATTATGTTAGTTATGTCTTGTTTTGCGTCTGTAAGGTTGCTGGGTTTATATTTTATCATATTAAATTAGTTTAGTAGAAAGAATGTAGTAAGAATATTAGACTACATATCTGTATGCTGAAACAATGGCATCATTAAGACATTATCTAATGTTTTAGTTATTTTAACAAAGTTTATGATCTAATATAGCCGAGTACTTCCAGATTTAACATTTCCTTGGTATGCACTGATGTCTATGCACTTAGCCTGATCTTCCTGTTTTACTGCAGTCTCCCTGCAGCACAGCCAGTATGGGAACCCAAAGAAAGGACAGCTTCCTCTGGGGGAAAGGTATGTTCCTCCTTAATTATTTTCGTAAGGTCTGAGACTGCCTATAAGTTCTGTCTCTGAGCTGAACTGTGAATAATGGACTTTAAACGCTGAATATTGCATTGCATCTGTTTTGGGACACCTTTGAGATCACCTTCCTCCAAACTTCCCCATTAAACTTTTTGTAAAGGCCTATTTGTGATACTAAAGAAACGTTTAAAGTTTAAAAACAAAATGATATTATTTAAAATGTGGGTAGCTTTAAAAACTGTAAATGCAAACAGAAACTTAAAATCATATTTCAAATCATAAAATATTTAATAAAATCAAAAGCGTATGTTCCATAGCACAATCCCTGTGGTAAATATTTATAAAAATATTTTAAGTGCAACCACTAATATGCCTAAATACATACTATGTGGGACAGTTCTCCAAAACTGATAGTAGAGATATATTTAGCTGAGAAATTTGAGCTGTGTTTGCACTTTAGGTTTCTCTCCTTCTCTTTTTTTGCAACTGTTTATCTGCATGAGTGTGAGATCAGACATCTGATGTGAGACTTTTGCTAACTGTTGATATACATGTCATCTTCAGCACCTTCAGCTTTCAATTTAAATGACAAGAGGCAGACTGACGTCCATAAGCATCTGATTCTAGATGATATTCAGGTATATGTTTTATGGTGTCATTCTGCATATTGCATCATGCATAACGTTACAGGCTTTTAGGCAAGTAAATGCCAAAAAAAGCCTCGCAAAATTCTGTGAAGCAAATGAAACCGCATCTGTAAACTATAACTCATCCAATGTATACCAAACTTTGGCTGATCACTTTCTCCACTCTTGCAGAAACTCAGAGTGGAGATTGAAAATATGATGACAGAAATTCAAACGATGGAGGCTGATGATGAGAAGTGAGTATTCACCGCTATCACTCAGTGCCGAGTTACCATAGCAACTACAGAAAGAATCGATAAACCCAGCATTTCCTATAACATCACATTTTCGCTTTGTGTAGTTTCTGTTGCACTGCTCTTTATGACAGGGTTTAGTCATTGTGGCCATTTTCAAATCCACTTTCAGAAAGTCCACATTCAATGTCACTTGGGGTTATAGCACTTGCTGTTTAGTTTAAGGGTAGAATGTCTAACAGAGAACTTTTTTACTTATAGCAATCTCTATCTATGTTTCCCAGAACTGAGCACACAAGATGTGAATTCCTAGAGCCAAACATGTAACAGTAGTTAAGGGTCTCAAATTTAATGTGCATTCTGTAGTCACTGGTCAGGAAAAGTTGCCTTGAGTATTTAAGTAGGCTATTTTACTTAACAACACATGTCTATGTGTACATGCTTGCATGTGTATTGAAGTCTGCCATGAATGCACAGTTAACATTTACAGGTTCAAGTTTCTTGCACATCTCGAAACACCATCTATGAGCGTTTCTATTTCCCGTTTCTTGGTATTAATTTTACAAGAAGAGCTTTAGCTCTGGATGTGACGTTGCTAATTTTGTGTGTGGACACAATTTATCTGAATCAACACTATATTGTCATAACATGCTGGAAATGTTTTCATTTTGCTCCTCAATGGTGGCTTTTCTTTTTTGTTTTCGTTCTCCTCTAGTAAAAATGTTATGAAGAACAAAAGAATCCAGTGTGGGAAAAAGAAGTTTAACATGGACCCAGAAAAGGTATGAACAATGAATCATTTGAGCTGCGTGCAGCACAAAACAACATAATGCAACAGCTTCACAACTACGAAGAGATTTAGCTAAACTAGGTTAAAGGAAGAGGGGGGTGGAAAGAAACAGAGAAAGAACGATAGAACCACATCCTGTGTTTCCGCAGAACAAGTGAGCTGAAGCCGCACTGCATTTTCCGAGTAGCTTGATATACATGGTCAGTTAAAACGACAACTGCGTAACCCATCCAGTTTAGATCATTTTCCACATAAGCACCCCCTCAGATAAAATGAAACCCTGCAGATAAAAGATTAAATTCACTGCAGTGGAATGTAGCTATTAGACCGATAGCAAATAATACGTCATGATCTGTATCTTATATCCTGTTTGTTAATGAATGTTTGGTAACAGTAGTGCCAATGATCTGTGGTCGTTTCATTCAGCTTAATTGTGTGTGTTGATGTCCAGGGCGTCCAGTACCTTGTGGACAATGAGCTTTTGGAGTGGAAACCGGAGACCGTGGCGGAGTTCCTCTATAAAGAAGAAGGACTCAATAAAACAGCTATTGGCAACTTTTTAGGAGAAAGGTATGAAAATGAGAAGGACGGGATTTTCGTCCTTACTGCTTGTGAATTTGATATTTAAAAAAGTTTTATTTCTTTTTTTTTTTTTTGTATCTACAGGGAGGAGATCCACCTTCAGATCCTGCAGGCCTTTGTTGACCTTCATGAGTTCTCAAATCTTAATCTGGTGCAGGCTTTGAGGTGAGTGGATATCCTCATCTCCCCTGTCATTCTAACTTTCAGTTTTGGGTGAATCTGTGATTGTTTGATTGTGGACACAGGCAGTTTTTGTGGAGTTTCCGTCTACCTGGTGAGGCTCAGAAGATTGACCGCATGATGGAAGCCTTTGCTCTGCGTTACTGCACCTGTAACGCTGGGGTTTTTCAGTCCACAGGTACATTACCTTTGCATTTGGAGGATAGGCTTTGTGTTTGACTTCCAAAAGAAAGAAAACATAAACAATTTAACACACAACTAGAAACCAAAGCTGCTGTTTTTCCTTATCTGTTTTCCTTATGTCTTGTTAATAATTGTTTAAGCCTAAAATGTTGTTTGGCCTGTATATCTCATTGACTTTCAAGGCATCTAGGTAGAAGTAGAAGTACAGTAGTTGAGAACCATTGCTACATGCAGACATTTGCAAATGTGTGTATCTGTGTGTGTTACAGACACCTGTTACATCCTTTCCTTTGCAATCATCATGCTCAACACAAGTTTGCACAACCCCAATGTCAAAGACAAGACCACACTAGAACGTTTCATCAGTATGAACAGAGGAATCAACCATGGAGAAGATCTTTCTAATGAACTACTTGAGGTGAGAGAGGTCATAGGGTCACATTTTCTAAGTTTACCAAACCAAATACTCTATACTCTCTCATCTAGAGTAAATATGCATATCATTCAAAAGTTTGAGTTAGAATAAGTGTGCATGCTTTTATTCAGCACGGATGAAAGAAAAATTTAGAAAAAAAGGATATTTACAGTGTGACAAAAGAAATCTGTATTAAATTATATCCTGTTCTTTGAATATTGTACAATCACAGTTTGCACAAACATATTAAGCATATTAAGCAGCACAACTGTTTTTGACATAACAATAAGACAATAATAAGAAATGATTCTTGGATAACAAATCAGTATATTAGAATGATTTCTGAAGGATCATGTGACACTGAGGGCTGGCGTAGTGACTGCTCAAAAGTCAGTTTTGCATCACAGGAATTATTATTTTAGTTATTATTTTACCTTTTTTTCTCTCTCCATTCATTGAACATGTTTGTATATTTGACTGTTTGATAATCCACTGCTGGAGTCATGATTTTGTCTTATACAATGATCATCTTTTAATAATTTCTCTTTATTGACACATCCTGTAGAAACTTTATGAGAGCATTAAGAATGAACCCTTTAAAATCCCAGAAGATGACGGCAATGATCTCACACATACCTTCTTTAATCCTGACCGAGAGGGCTGGCTTCTAAAAGAAGGTTTGTTACTCTTGTGTACTGTTAATATTCACTAAGTGTTGTGCATAATAACATAGGAACCAGTATCAGTACAGTGTTCCTATTATGTTTAAAAAAAATTCTCTGAGCAATCAAAATGTCCGTTTTAAAATGTTTAAAAGCGTTATTTTACTTCATGCAATCGTTAAGGAAACTTTTCCCCTGAAAATTCTGAAACAAGTAGTAGCAATTAAAAAGTGTCTGAGGAAAACAAATCCATGTCAGATGCACAAACAATGTTTTTGTGCTAACTTTTAAGAACTTTATTAAAGACCAGACAACCTTAAATGAAAGTTCAGTTAACTTTACTGGAAAATAAAAACTTTTGTTAGTAACCTGGACTGAACTTTTGAGAACCAAAAGTTCTGAGAAATCTCCTGGTTAGCTTTAAAGTTGAATCTCTGTTATAAACAATTTGATTGGTCCGAACAGTGAAAGCTCAGCCAATCAGGGTAGCGGAATGTTATGTAACTGTTATTTTCTCCTAGCTTTTCTGTTATCTAAATGTTGTTAACAGTTCTGGTGAATCCATACTGTAGGTGGCAGAATAAAGACCTGGAAGCGGAGGTGGTTCATTTTGACTGACGGCTGTCTCTACTATTTCCAGTACACCACTGTTAGTATTCTACCTTTACAAAAATTGTCACGTTCACTGAAAAAAAACACATTCAAATTATTATTATTTTTTTTTTTTGAATATCGAAAATAAAATAACTCAAAGTCAATCTTTCCCCTCTCTAGGACAAAGAACCAAAAGGAATCATCCCGCTAGAGAACTTAAGTATTAAAGAAGTGGATGATGCACACAAACAGGTATTTTTCCCATGTTTTTTCCATTTATTATCTCTGATCCAGATAGCTCCTCTAGACTCTATTACACCTGCTGCTTTATGGTAATTTTAGTCAGCGCTGAGTGATAAGTGTACCTCTGCCACCACAGTCTAGATTTGCATCATGAAACTGCTCGGATCCTGATTTCTGTCTGAGTCAGCATCTTGTAATACAGAGTGACATTTAAATGTTTGTGATATCAAATAGTATTGTAACCGTGGAATGTAACCTTTTGAAAATGACAGCATGTGCATTTTCTCTTTTAAAACATCCGTGTTTAGTTCTGTTTGGAGTTGTTCAGCTCTCATCGTAAAGGAGAGACGATAAAGGCATGTAAAACAGAGACAGATGGCAGAGTGGTGATGGGCAAACATCACTCGTACAGGCTCAGTGCTGCTTCTGAAGAGGAGCGTGGTGACTGGATCCATTCCATCAGGTACATTCATTCAACAATTAAAAAAAAAAAACAGACTGAGGCTGATATCATGTGCAATTTCTGAATGGCACATAACCATAGTTTGAACGCCAGAAAACAAAACATGACATCCACTGTTTACAAATGAAGTTCAAACCACATCGACACAAGGTTTTTAGAATCCAAGATGATTTGAAGTGATGGTTTTTCTTGTCTTTTGGGATTTCATACTTTTTTCTCATTTACATACTACAGGTATGACATTCGCTATGTAGTGAATACTGAACAATAAACAAGTTTTTCTATTTTACATTACTACAATAGCAATTGTTTATTTATATAGACAATTTCACACATAGTGGTAAATTAAAGTGCTTTACACAGAAATGATTTAAACCTTTCTCTGTGTTTTTATCTAATTTTGGTGTTAAAAATGACCGGCCTTTTGAAAAACTGCTTTATTCTCACTGAATCTCGAATCCAATCCTTTGGTTAGCATGTTTACTTTCAGTTAGCTCAGTTTATTTATGTCTTTTAGGAAGTGATAGAGTAGACTGTATGCCTCAGTGACCTGAAAGGTTCTTGAAACTTGTTATATATTATGTACACAAAGAATTTTTTTTTTCTAATTTAGTTTTTAGGGAAAAGAATCATCTCATGAACATAGCATGACAATTAAAAAAGAAAGAAAAAGGAAAAATTCAAGAAAATATGAGAGACAAATATGACACAGACACTATATTGATGGCGATGGCGAACCTTTTCAGCAATGAGTTCAGCAATGGGTTTTGTAGGTCATAGGAAAGAGGAAGTCAAGTTTGATTAGAAATGTGAACACTTTTAGTTATACGTTAATAATCAAATTGAAATATATGTGTTAGCATTGACAGAGGAACTGAGAAAAGTCTGTTTCCACTCTTATTTTTAGAGCTTGCATCACAAAAGACTCTTTCTATGACCTGGCATCTGCCCGGAAGAAGAAGATCATCGGGCACACTGAACAACACGACTGAAGCTGACTGATCAACTGAGAGGATCTGGTCGTTTTAAACAGTTGCACACAGACTGAACTAGCCAAAGGGACACTGATGGTTACAGTGAGCTGAAGGAGCAGGAAGTGATGAATGAGGTTCTCAGGGTGCTAAATCTCTCTCTCTCTCTCTCTCTCTCTCTCTCTCTCTCTCAGCGCTCAGAGGTCACCACAGCCTCAGGGCTCGTTTACACTGTGGTGTTGTGGTCAGGCATTCTGAGAAAAAAAAAAAAAATCATATTTATTTAAAAATTTACGAGAAATGCCTTTGAAAGCTTTTTTCTTTTATAAAATATTGTGAAATAGCCATGTCTAAAAACAGTTTAAATAGTGCTCCTGGTGACTGTAGGATTGTATGAGTGAAAAACATTTAAATGAAGCTACATTTTAAAGCTTTTAATAATTTATCATTTTATAATTATAGATTTTAAACAGAAAATCAACTGAATATGACTGTCTTGTAAATACTGTTTTGCCAGTTAGCATTAACATTTATCAGAAATTGAAATTGTCCATATTATGTACATAATAAATGACTTATTTAATGAATGTACCATTATTTGATTATAAGCATTTGTCCTTTCAGATAATTCCTAATTTAATACATTAAGACCATATTATTATAAATTAAATGATTGTACACTAGGTTTCTCTAATTAAAGGTCTTCACAAAACAAGCCTCGTTTTCACCAAGTAATGCGAACATTTGTCCAGAAGAGGGCACCGTCGGTCAAGCTTCACAAACCCCGCAGTGTATATTTAGCCTATATATGTATAAATGCACATTCTCTTCAGAGATATGTAGATGAACTGTAAAATCAATTACATGTCATAAAAGTGGATGTTTGGGACCCCCTCCCCAGGTATTCAGAAATACCTGGATTGATTAGGATATATTTACATGAGCTTTTCGAACCTGAAACATGAGACGGCTTCTAAAAGTGAAAGACTCTGGTCTACTGAAAAAAGTTGCACAGTTGCTGCTTTTGCTACACCTATACTGCACTTGTGGTCTACAAAAGCGCACTCCCCTCTTCCGGTGTATCATTTCCTTCATCTCTGCCAATTCGCTCACCATCTCTTCATCCATTTGTCATTCCTTTTGCAAAACAAACAAAAAAAATACACTCTCATAGCTGGTCATAAGTGCCCAGCTTCACTCAGAGGTTGTGCACTATTTGGTGGTCGATGTCAAAGAGTCTGCCTCAAGGTCATGTAGGTCAATGGTTTAACCTACGTGCTTTAGCAACACACATCGTATTACTCTTAACAAATAAGGGAAGGCAAATGTCGCACCCATGTTAGCCTAACAGATCTGTTGACGTATCTCTGATGATGTCAGCGTGGCCAGGTACTGTGGATGTCATTTTAAGCACAGCTTAGTTTTATGTAGTCTTATATGGCTACAATTCAACAAAATATGCATTATTCATTAACTCAATAATCACCATTCAGTCTGTCAGTGAATCACTCCTTCAGTCAGTAGGGTTGATTTGGGTAATCTGGGTCACTTTAGGTAGAATGTAGGTCATTTGGGAAACACTGAGATGACCGTCAATAGGTGGCCTATAATTTTTAAACAGTTCATCATTTTTTTTTTTTTTTCAAAGGATTTAAACTCAGAACTTTGTGGTGGGGGTGAAAAGTTAAATCATAAATGTTCAGTAAACTATCAAGCACTCCCACACGGAAATAACCTATATAAACATATATGTTTTAATATAGATTTTTAATATATGTGACATATACAAAATTGGCCGTTTTCCAAAATTATATGTACATATGTGCAGCATATATACTGCATATAGGCTTCATATATGCGCATATATCCTCCTATAGGTTCTTTCCATGTGGGCTTTTACGTTTTTTCTTTTCCAAGCAGTTGCTGCGTTCATCAAAGAATTCAGTATGATACTAGTTGTTCTATAGTTGTCCATTTTTAGCGAACCATAATGACATCTGACCACTCACATCTACATTAATACTTGATAAACTATGTAAAAGTAACTGTTAGCCGCTCCACAATTAACAAAGTTGGTTGTCATTTCCTCAAGGCAGTTTTATACATTGCAGCAAAAAAGAAGCAACACCATATTTAAGGCCACAGCCCTTTATTGATTGGCACTCTTGATCTAAAAATCAGTTGCATAACATCTATTATTTCCAAGCGCCATTATTTCACGCAGAACACGTTTTTGTCTTCTGCTGTGCTGCATTGTAATTGTTTTTTTATGTAAACATGCAAAAACAGATGTCTGCCATTTATTATAAAACCCCCTCAAGACGTTCTTATACAGTGCATGCGGCTGTTTTGTTATGCATCTTTAATTCAAGTGTTCTGTGGGAATTCTTAAAGAAACAGTAGAGAAATGTATATTTATAAAGTAATACAAGTGTACAAATGACTCCATATACATACAAAGCCATTCATTTTAATTGCTGGACTTTTTTTTATTCACTTTTAAACGAAGCAGGTCAAATACCAATGCAGTGATTTTATTGGAACAAATTAAATCTGTGTGGGGAAGGTTTTCCGCCTCGAGCAAAACTCTCAAAACAGATTCCTATTGAAATGATTGGATTTTGCCTGCAAAATATTGCTGAGCAATGGTAAACGTGACCGCACCTTCAGTGGTATCTGATGAGACATGTTTTCATCTGTCAGCTTTGCTGTGGAGCCTTTCCCTCCTTCCTTTATGACACAGAGGAAGCCACAGTGTTGAGGACTGGCTAAGTGCAACTGATTAGGCCTGGGTAAATATACAGGGCAAAGATCTGCTGAACAGGAAATATGTGTATATGCTACATCTTCACTCTTACATTCAAAGCTCTCTGCAGTCCACCCATGAGCTCTGTAACCGGCAGGAGGTCACATGATCACAGAAAGCGCACTACAGTTCAGTCATTTTTTTTCTGACACCAGCTCCTCGCAGTGTCAGCAGCGTTTTGGCGGTTGTTCATACAACCTCACTTCCTTTTAAAAACACAGCACCAATACTTTGTTTTTCAGCTGACAGCTGAATCAATATTGTTATAGGGAGAATCACTATCCACATCTTGTCCAAACTGAACATAATAAAGATAAATGTCCTCTTTTTACAGAATATATTGTTAATATTCTCTTTGAAATATGTCGTAATGTGCAAAATCCTGATCTATAAGCACACATTCTTCTTGATTCCTTTTGCAGAGATACCTCAGGACTGAATACAGTTCTTCTTCTGGTTACGCCTCCGTCCTCTCAGGCCTGAAAGAAACAAAAGATGTCAAACAAGCCTTTAAATACATCATAACAGGGCAGCAAAAATCGCATACGGATTTGTGCTCATGCTATTGCATGAATGCTGATATAATTTCTAATTATATAACATTAAATTTGTAAAACAAAAAAAACAAAAAAGGTCAGCATACGTACCATCCTCACCATCTGTGGCAATAGTCTGAAGAGAAACACTTCTTGGACCCATTTTGTTCTTCTTGACTTTAAACTTCACCTGCGGTGGACTCTCAATCATCTCAAATGTGTCTTCAACTTCACCAGTGCTGTCAGTCTCTGAGCTCTTGCGAGGAGTAACGTGTTTGGATGATTCTTCTTGCTCATTAACATGATTGGCCAGCCAAGACGCTTCCCTGCTTGTAATCTTAGCGTCTTTATGACTGATCTGTTTCCCATCTGTGCTTTGAAGAGTTGTTTTAGACAGAGCGTCTGGACTCTGGTTGTTTGCTCTGCCTTTCAAGAAATGCCGGAAGGAAGAGCGCTGCTTTTTAGAACCAAACAGTGAAGGTTTCTTCCCATCCTCTGTCCCATCTGGGGATGCAGGGGACTGTGGACGTACGCTGTCTCCATTGGTGTAGATTAATTTTTCCATGTTATTCACAGAGGTATGGTCAACATAGTCTCTCAGCTTAGAAAGATCCTGCAGGGAGCCAGTCACACCTAAACTGTTGCCCACAACTAAAGAGTACTTAGGATTATGGTATTTATGCGCAGGCACCTTTAGGTCGGCCTGTTTGGTGTCCCCTACAGATATCTGGAAGCGTGACGTGGATACAGGAACTGTGAGTTTGTTGGGTTCCACTGGCGTTTTCAGCACAGGAACAGACAGGGCCGGCTTACTGATGTGAAACTCACGATACAGGTCCACTTTATCAGACACGGCATACAGCTCTCTGAAGTCATTGTCGAAGAAGTCAATAATTTGTCCTGACATCACAGTGATTGTGTTGCGGTTCATCCTCGAAGAACTCCACGTAAAACTATAAAGATGAGAAATGTACAGTGAATGCGTTGATTAAAGACTGACCAAATGTACTACAATGGTGGACAAAATGGTTTTGTCGGTATACAGACCTGTATGATCCAAACATGACTTTCTCTCCATCTACCAACATGTACTTGGAGCACAGCGATCCTGGCAGACGACCAAAGGACAGCGGCATACCGGAGCCTCTCACAGTTCGCACACGCAGGTTCTGGAAAAGAGAGAAAGCAATGATTAAAGCTGTGTACACTGCATCATTGTCTGCTGTCCGAGACTATTGCACACCATGTCAAAACAAAAGTCATTCTGAAATGCCTGAGCTTGTCATCAAAATGATTTTGTATAATGCTGGCACTAGTAAAAAATAAATAAATAAATATAATTATTTTGTACAACTATACACAATTTGTCTCATACCGCTTCTTTCAATTACATCCAAATGCAAGATACCATTTTGTCTGTGCACTCAGAGGTGCAAGCAATTTATTATGTAGGAAAAAAGCAGCATGTTTCACTAGTTGCAGTAACATTTTTTTTAATGAATGATGCTTTGTGACAGTTTCACAGGAACTAAAATTTTGGGTTTGTCTAGTAAAATAATTAGGAAATAAGAGGTCAGCAATTGATGACATGTTGCCATGTGTGAGAAAAAAAATCCTATTATTTACTGTAGCGCTGCTTTTAGGCTGTAAAGAAAGAAAAAGCTCTTATCCAGGCACAATTGCCTGCAAACAAGATATTTTTAATGGTAAAAAAATCCAGTTGCGTACCGCGGTGTAATTTCGATTACGTGTGAAAAAAAGGATATCAAGACAGACATGATCCGGCTTATACACCCAGTCATTCATGACCAACGTCTTAGCTAAGATCTATATCATACTGTCTGACATCATAGAGCATTTACACTAAAGACAATAATATCTTTAACAATAAGTAAACTAGTGTCCATAAGACAGCTGCAATGATGACAACCCAGCAGAAGAAATTAAACTGGCATAACTTTAAGCATGATTTGATTTCCGGTTGTTGAACAATAAAACACTGACACACAGTTAAAAATAAAGAGCTTATAATAAATGTATTGTTACCGTCTGTTAGTGTGGATGATATAGCTACTGTTATCTTCATAGTTATTGTTCTTGGCATGAACAGTATAAAGTGGAAAATATGATGTCAGATGTCAGAGCAACACACCTGACATGGGCAAACATCCAAGGTGAAGTCGCGAGTCAGAAGTTAATGAAAAAAAAAATCCTTACACACAGAGGTGTGGCGATTTCATTTGCACATTGAGGACTAGAAAGAAAGGAATACTGTAGTGACAAAAGGACTTTGAGTACAAGGCTGGCATGGATGAGGAAAAAGCAGAAGCGTGAGAGATGAGAGCACTCCACAACTCTCCTAAACAAGATCAAGTTGCGGTTTTTTTCTTAGTTCTGTTGAAATCTGCAGATCCTCTTTCAGGAAATAACAATGCTGAATTATCCAACTCTATTGCTCAGTGTAAAGTGTCAGATGAAAAGCCCTAGTGTCCTATATAAAACAATCCACATAGATAAGGCTCACTGGCAGTGTATCTTAGGGAGATCGGCAGTATTTGGGGCAGTCTTGTGGAAAGCACTGGCTTCCATTCTACAGCGTGGTTATGTGTGTGCACAGCAGACCAGGAAGTCAGTTGAACCCTTTGGCAACAGCTCCAGAATCATCCAGAGTTTCAGGTTCACACAGATCCCTTGAAGGTCAGCTGACAGTCTGTTAACATGTGCATTTGTGAGTGATATGGTAAGTCACGTGTTTTTTTTTGACTTCTTTTCCAGCAAAGCCTGATAAGGCACGTCTGACTATCGCTGACATACACGTATTATGCTATGTTTTGATAACACGTGTCTTAACTTTAACTAGCATCGTGTAATCACACACAGAGAGTCAAGATTAAAAGGGCAACGTGTTGGTTTATAAATGGCTAGTGTCAAGGATTAAAACTTAAATGTGGTTGAAGAACACACACTGATTTTTGCTTCCTCAACATGTTAGAAGTTTAAAGTTTACATAGTGCTGTTAAGATTATAATTGCTTGTCTTAAAACTCTATGGACTCAACAGTCACAGTCACATAACTATTAATAAGCAGCAAATTAGAAATATATTGAGGGAAAAATCATAGTTAGAGAATAAGTGCTCCCTTATTCTAAAGTTACCAAATTGTGTTTTGTAAGTTGGTGTAAAATATGACCCTGACATTATTGTCATATTCAGTGATATATTATCATTAATTTCAATCTAAATTAATCACACTGAAATATTTTGCCAAATTTTAAATAATGTGAAATTATTGAAGAGCAATGATTGATCTCCAATTTGCATTAATTGTAACAATGCATGCTTTATATGCATTGATGATTCTTTTTTTTGCTAAGAATCACACATTTAAGTATTTTCTGCATTAAAATAATAAATTATAACGTGTCATAATTATAGATAATTCACTTTATTTTTTATTGTATTATGGTAATGAGATTTTTGATTATTGTAACGAAAACCTTTTTTTTCCCATTATTTTAATGATGATTAAGCAATTAATCGTATTTCAGGAGGAGCAGCTGCCACCAATTTCCTATTACTGATAACCCCGCAAATCTCTCCTTTTCTGCCTTAAATACTGCTTACACCCTATCCTAAGCTTCTGCGTTTTTTGTCTTCCCTCACCCCAACCCCAACGGAAGGTTCTCTTCACTTCTTGCCAGTGGTCCTTCGGCGGGGGCGGATGCCTCCCTAAACTTTTAGCCCCGCTTACAGCTCATCTCGGGGACCAGGCTGGGTCTCCAAGCATCTGTTAACCTTAGCCTCCTAGAGGGTTAAACCTCCTAGGGCTCGGAGGCCACCGGGCTCCCTGCCTGTCCCCCGGACAGTTCGCCAAACAAGCTATTTTATCGCCGAGGTAGTGGGAACTAGTGAAATAATAATTTGAGGGCTTTTTTGTTTTATTTCGTTTTATGCAACTTCTTGCTTATCAACCAGTTACTATCAGTTACTCACCCTCAGGTGCTGCACAGAGATCTGCAGCCTGCTGCTCATGTCCAGGAAGTGAGGCAAGCCGTGCTCCTCCAGCAGCAAGTACACAGCCACCCCTCTCTTACTCGAAGCATCTAACAGATCCTGCAGGATCAGCAGGTCTGTCAACAGGTCCATGACCACCGCTACCAACTGAAAACCAAGAGAAACCAAACCGTGGTTAAAGCTTAGCCAATTCATTTAGCTTATCATGACATCTGCTCTGAGGTGAGTATGAGCCACATTGGGCTCTTTATTTTTGCACTGTGGGTGTAGCTCGTCTCAGTTTGAGTGAACACGTAAATTCACATACAGAACACAGAGCAGCTGACAAATTTGGAATGAAACCCAACATGAGTCACAATTTATGAAGCAAATCAGTCCATCTGGGTTAAAGGACATTCATGTGTTATATATAAACCACGCACCACAGCATTTTAACAAATAGGTCAGCATTAAACTTATAATGACGAGGAAAAAAACTAGTTACAATTTACTGGGTCAATTCAAAGCTTGTTTAAAGTTAAGGTTAGGCCTCAATGGCTTCTTCATCCTCACTGACTGACAAGTCAAAGCTATGTAAATAAGAAGGAAGAAATTTGCATTAAAGAGAAAACACAGATAGCAGCTGAACAGGAGCCTCACAGGTTGAATCAGATTCTTTTCTTTTGCTAAAGCTGGAAATATCTGAAAATCACGTTTTATTTATCAAACTATTTTTCCGACAAGCTATTTTTAAATGTTACATTACAAGGAAATGCTATTTTTAACATTTTCAGGCATGCATGTTTCTAGTTTTTCAAGAGGCACCATCTGCTTCAGATGAGCACATGACATCAAAAACATGTATGAGCGTCAGGATCGACCCGAGGTGCATTTTCCAAAAGATTGGTTACCCTACTATGGTCGCAAGTTCCGCCGTTGCAGCATAGTTCAAAGCTTTGTTTCCCGAAAGCATACTGTAGTTCAAAGATCAAATAAACCAAAATGACAATGAACAAAAATAGTAAATTAGTCAATACGTGCCATGTTCATCTCTAATCAGGTAAATAGCAGAAGTTATTCTTCCACCACATGCGTGTGATGTCATTAACACTGGCCCTATGTGGTTGAACTAATATGGTTCGAGCAACAGAGATGCGACCGTGTTTGGGAAACAGTCGTGTGTAGCTAGTGCATTTCCAAAACATCGTACTATGGTGGTTAATCAGCGAGTTACATTGTTGTTCGGGAAATGCACCCCTGGATAATATCTAATACAAGGTCTTGTGGACATAGTCTAATGCTAACACTGATACCCGAAACTAAAACAAAACTCTAGTCAGAAATATGTGCTGAACTTTACAAGGCACATCTACATCATCTAACTAACAACTCAGTAACTCAGTAACTGTACCCAGAATGTCAAGAGTATAAAATAACATTGCCATAAATGTCTGGTCTTCTGCTACTCTATAGCAAGAATATTACAAAGAGTGTGCTTGAAGATTAATCGTAAAATCACAAATTAGCAGTGTGTTGCTTGTCTGAGTTGCTGTATAAAAGTAAAGCGACGGCAGTGTTACTACAAAACTAAACAAAACAAGGGCAGCACTTGCCAGAATATCATTAACTTAGTTTGTCAAGTGCATTTGAATAAGTTTCACCGCAACCCACCAACAAATAAGCCTTATGGGTGTAGAAGAGATGTGACGACAGAACACACAAGTAAAATGTTTGTGTATCTACAATAAAATTAACCAGCTATATATTTTACTTTATTAATTTTGCTGTTACAAACAGAGATTGCCCATTAAAATCAGGTCCAAATGTTGTAATGATGTGTTGTGTGTTATTATTTCAATGTGTATAAAGGCATAGCTAAATTATAAGTTACAATGAAATGTAGTGGTTCTTGAGTTGGGGGAAATGTTTTTGATTTTAATCCCATTTCATTCATTTACATGGGATTCATTTTTTAATGTTTAGGGACAATGGTGATAGAAAAATCCAGGATTTATAATTATAAGAATAAATTCTGCCAAAAAGAATTGTGATCACAAAGATTTCAGAGAATCGTTTTATAATCAAAAATGTGTGTGGGAATAAAATTTAAGTAATGTGAGACCTAACTTCCACCCTTAAACAAATGCTTTATTTCAAACTAACTACTGAAGCCCATCTGAAAATGCTTAAACAACCACCAGTACTTTCTGAACAAATTAAAGGACTACTGTCTTACCATGTTCTGAAGCAGCTCCACCTCATCTTTACTCTAATATGTTGCTTTAACAGGTTGAAATGTATAATGTATTATTAATTTTGTTCAGAAGATGAAAGCTGTCGAGTTATTAATGTGTAACTGCGCGTGCGGCACCAGCAGGACCACTGGATTTTTATCACCTTGTAAAAGTGGAAACAGCTTACAATCCTCACTAAGAATAAGGCATTGTTTGATACTATTCTAAAAATGTATTTTATTTGTGTACATTCTCAATAAAAACACTTGTGCTTTTGTAAATAAAGGAACCAAATTGGATGAGAACTTCACTTAACTGAAATTCTGCCTATAGTCTGCTATTTGTTGATTTTTTACCCCCTTTTTGTTTTGTTAAATTATTATTAATTTAGAAAAAAATGTTTCCTTCATAACCCCGGCCTACCTGGAATATCACTTGGCCCACACTGCATCTCCTATCTGGAGCCGGGCCTGTTGACAAGCACTTACAGACGAAACCCAAGGCTACACGAGGGTGATTTCCTGGCTGATTTTTACTTCACTTTTAACTGAAACTCATTCTTAGTGACACACATCATACTGTCCAAAAGGTAAGAGATATTTTTATACATACTACCTAGTTTGATAAATGACTAGAGACCTCTGTTTTGTGTTTTTAGTGGAATTTGGTCTTTTTGAGAATCTTTTTTTAATAGTAATTTATATATTATAATAATAAAAATTCCATCATCAGATTAGACTAAGTTAATCATCTTTGTTTTCCAGTATCTATTTATGTACTTAGACTTAGAAACATTAAAGTTCTAAAGAATGTTTCTGTTTCATATCATTTTGTATGACTAAAGATCAATGTTTAGTCAGGGTGATTTCCAAATAAGAGCTCAGAGCTATTTCACAAATAAACAGCACTCCACCAAAATACCCATAGCCCCAGGGACTAGTCCTCAGCAGTTTCTGAAGAAATGTCTTCTTCAGCAAACGAAATCTGCTGAACTTAAACCTTAATATTTGTACTTAACTTCCATATTCCCACAACTTTATGGTCAGGTGAAAGTTAAATGTTAATTATTTTAAAAGATGATATTATGCTCAGTGGAAAGTACACAACCACATGACTGACAATTAACTTCAATATATGTCCCCATATGAACACAATAAAACTTGTTTAGGCCGCATGCTTCATCATCATGTGAATCATCAGAAATAAAACCAATAAATCTATAAAACATCTGAAAATATGACCTGGAGTAACTCATGATTTTTCAGTTCATTTGATTTTAATTTAAATATCGACTGCTTCCATCTAGTATCCCATGTATTATAAGTTGTTCCTATTCCAATTTTTCAGTTATTGAAGTTTCTAGTAACTATTCCAAACTATTTCAAACATATTTACTAGACACGAGTACCTATTTATGAGACACAGACTCACAGTATTTATTTATTTATACATACATTGGCATCAGTGGTTCTATGAAGAATCGTGAACATCCATAGAACCTTTCAAATGCAGAAAAGGTTCTTTTAAAATGTTCTTCAAAATGGTTCCTTTAGGAACTGTTCACTGAAAGGTTCTTTTAGGAACCAAAATGGTTCTTCTCTGGAATCACTGTAAAAACACCCTTTTGGAGCCTTTATTTTTAAGAGTGTAGTTGCTTTACTACAGTAGTTACATTTTAGTAGAAACACTGTATTTAGTATCCAGTTGCTACTAGGAAAACTAGGTATGGACAATCTCCTGGAAACGGACTAGTGACTAAGTACTAATACCTCAAGAACACTTACAGTAAAACTTGAACAATTGAAAAGTTAGCATTGCCAGTAGGTTAGCAGTAACAACTGGATAATGACACTTGTTGGGATACTATTGAGGCTATTACTTGTTTATAATGCATAGGTATTGATGACTAATTGAACAGATATAGGTCACTAAGTAGCCTACTAATGACAAATGACTTGTTAGGTACTTTAGTCACTAGTTATTACTATTCATTAGTCATTTTTATTGAATAGGCCTACTTGTTTTTTTGTTTGTTTTTTACACTTGTAATTAAAAAGAAATTAGACATAAGTAGTAGACGGCCATGGTGGCTCACCTTTGTGGATTCTTGAATAAGTCTGCGGACCACCTCTTTAATATGCGGACTGTTGGTTTTGGGTGGGTGGGTGTACACCGACACCCGAGTTACCCCTTTGTAATGGCCGTTGCTGGGCCAACCGATGTCCAGCGGAGGGATCTCCGTATCAGACATGGTCGGCCAGTAGGTTGAGTGCACACCTGAGTCTTCACTCGTATCATGGGGCGACCGCGAGCAGCAGGTGTCCGAGTCGCTGTCATATTCCTGGAAGGTGTCCCGCATCCATTTGATTTCCCTTGCGGAGAGAAAGTCTTTAACACTATCCTCTTTGAGACGCAACTTGAACGCGCCATCCCCGTTCTTCAAGAGCTGCTCGAGCGCGGCCCGCTGCTCCTCGCTGTAATAAAACTCCGGTTTGGACTCCGGTATTTTCACGTTAACATGTTCATCGTCCAAGCAAACTAGCTGAGACTCAGCCATGGCAGCTGTGCTCCCGGAAACAAAGTTTCACCTGTGTGGCTCCAGGCAGAACGCTCAGCACACCTTTACCTGTTCGAATGGTTGGTTGAGGTGTTTCTGAGCGAGAACGGAGATAATGGATGGGCGGAGCTTCGGTAGCGTGGTGGGCGTGGCTTCAGCGATCTGTTCTTGTGAATTGACATGACTACACTTGTTTAACTTAAAACAAACACGGATGAAACCGTCACGGTGGTTTCCTTGACTGACGCCAGCTTTTTTTGTTTCTTTACCAAATAAAAAATAAATACAAGAATACAACTACCACCAAGAAAAAGCTTTAAAAAGTGTAAAAACATAATTGATAACAATAATGTAAAACAATAATAACAATAGGCTAATAAGATAATGGTTGCACTTTATTTTAAAGTATGTAAACTTACATGTACTTATATAATGTACCTACCTAAGAAAGAATCGATAATATAAGGTAACATGGGGTTTGTTTAGGTTTAAAGGTAGGTTGAGGGTTAGTACCTAGTAAATGTAGTTAGCAAAACAAGTACATACATTTACATGGATAACAGGGCTGTAAAATAAAGTGCTACCAAAATATTTTATAAAATGTATTTACCCAGTCCCTAATGAAAATTAACCATGGTTTTACTAAAAAAAATTAAAAAAAAAACAAAAAAAAAAAACATGGTTACTACAGTTAAACCATGGTAAACCCAAGTTAATGATGGTTTTGCTACACTACAGTCTAAAACAAATGTTAATAAATGTGCAAGAAAACCAGTGCCAGTTACTACACTTTTAGTAAAAAATTTATTTTCAAAATATTCCATTATCATTAACATAACTTTATTTCTTCCATTGGAACACGGATAATAGAAATAAACCTCCAGGTTTGAAACAACATGACAGTGAATAAATGATCTCTTTGAAAATATCGCTTGATATTTGAAAGCAGAAAGATTTATTCAAATCTGCTGTTATTACCATATTTGCCATCTGTATTTTCCATCATGTATAATAAAACAATTATTATACCTCTTCTGCCAGTGCCTATTTTGACAAATCACATTTTCTAAAAAGTCTCTTCCTAATACAAAAATGGGTACAGAATCATAAAACCTTGCTTGTGTTAGTGTCTCCTACTGAAGATCTTAAAATATAAACATGAACTATGGGGTCACTGGGCTATGTACTGCATAATTCAGTAATTCATATAAGAGAAATGTCTAGTCATTAGAAGAATTTGACAAATAAGAGAAATGGTATAGTTGTTTCTTCGTACCATAAAAAAGTATGTATAAAAATGATTATGTATATGAAAAAGAGAAGCAAAAAAGAGCTTTGTGGGACTTTTTTCTCACTTCTCCTCATCAGTTCTGCAGCCAGTTTTATAAAAGTAATTTAAAAATGATCAACTAGTCCATACATTATTGACAGGCATTTGTGAAGCGATTGATGGATTTGACTCTTAGTGATTCCACACCTCAGATCACATCTGCTCTATGTAATTAGCAGGGAAAAGACCAGTTCTGCCGCGCAATCGACCTCTCCACCATGATTGATCAGAACGGTCCAGCACTTCAATGATGTCACCGGAACTGAAGCCCAGCTCGTCATCTTCCTCTGCTGTGAAGTCATACATTGCTCTCACCTGTATGGTTGGCCTCTAAAACACACAAACACACCCAGTGAAGCGTCAGTATAATAAAAAGTACTGATATCTTTCTGAACTTTGTTCCTTAATGTTCCTAAATGGGTCGTTCCTAATTCATTTTTAATACTGAGGATATGAAAGTAAAATCTTCAATCTAAATAAATAACCAAGACATGTACATCATTTAAAGGTACAGTGTCTATCATTTCTGTGCCTCATGAAAGGAAATTGCAAAACAAATTGCAAACACCCCTCACATTCTATTGGCTGGACAAACAAATAGTCCTGCCCCCAAACACATGCTCTTGAGTTGGTTCATTTAAGTCACTTTGATTGGAGCAAGATTTTTTTAAAAGTCGTCTAGAACTACAAAATAATGAATACAGATTATGCATCTGTGTGTGTTTTGCCTTGTTTAATTTTATAAAGTTGCTTTAAACTGCATATTTTGTAGATGCAACTTAAATTTCAACAAATTTACAGGCATTACATGCAGACGCGGCATATCTATGTCTGTTGCATCTGACACCTTCGACACAGGAACTCTGGGTTTAAAAACAATTCAGAGTTTCTCATTCATAATTACAACTTTGTGAGGGTGCTCATGTGTGATCAACTTTCCAACTTTGACTTGTACGCATAATAAGATGGGATATTTTATTATATTATGTATACATATTATATTTTAACATTGCAAAAAAGTACACACATCAACTAATAAACAGATGTTCACAGAAGACTTAAAGTCTAGTGTGAAGACACTCTTTATAACCTATAAGAGTTTCTGTCATACCGGAGCAGGTAAAGTTTCAGAGGTTCGCCGAGGTGCTGGGCTGTTCTTCCCTTGGTGTGCCACAGTGTTAGCTTTCTCCTCAAGACTTCCTCTCTTACTCTGAGAATAAGAGTTTTATTTATTAATAAGTTCCCTTTTTCTTGTTAAACTATATATATATATATATATATATATATATATTAATAATTTTGCAAGAATTTCAGCAGTTTTAAATGCATGCACAGATGGGTTTCAATTTGACTGCTGACATGGTCGTACCTTCTGGTTGTGAGTTTGATCTGATGTGTTGCGGTGTTGTGATGAGCTTGGGGGACCACCATAACCACCACCTGGGGAAGGCCGAACTTCTGGTTGACTCCTTAACTGAAAAAGATAATGATTTATTAACTTTATTAATATTACTTATCTCCTGCCCATATACTATCAGCTTCATCCCCATTTAAAAGCCATGTTTGACAGAATCGGCTAATAGTGCATTGCAAAATGTTACATTTTAAATTAAAGTCTTCACAGTGTATTACTTTTTGATTTTCTTACATAAGCTGTCTCTTAAAAAACAAGATAAATCAGCAGATAAATAAGTTCAAAGACAGTAAAAAGAAAGGTTAATAATGTTAACTGTGAGTATTAATTTAAATCTAGAGATTATTTACAGGAGGAGGTGCTCGTGGCTCATTCCCACTTCCGTCCCTGAGGAAGATCTCCCTCTGCTTGGATATGGAGGTGGTCTTGTAGAACTCCACAAGCTTGTTTAGAGAGGTAAACTTCTCCGCCCACAGGTAGTACTGGCACGATTTATCCTTCATAACTTTAAAATGCTGTACATCATACTCGTGTCTGACATAAGAGATATAAATAACGTAAGAATACTTATCCCACTTATGTAGTGTCAAATGACAGACTGATCTATATATATATATATATATATATGGGTGTGTGTGTGAGTAGTTGGTGCATAAATGTACTGTATATATGCATAGTTGAAAAAAAAATGGTTTGGTGTGACAGCAAAAATGCAAAAAAAAAAAACAGAAACAAAAACAAAACCATACAAATAACATGAGGAAAACCTATCTTCATTCTTAGAGTTATAAATAGCATGACTGAGGTTTTAGAAAAAGCATTTAACTTATTTCAGTTTGATTCCAAGCCCTTAGGATGTATTATGGTCCAGCAATTTTTAATAAACTGGAATCAACAAAGGCTGCACAACCCTCTTTCTGCACTAGAGGGAACCCTCGTTCACGCTCTCTCTCTCTCTCTCTCTCTCTCTCTCTCTCTCTCTCTCTCTCTCTGTGCATTCAGTTTGGACCCACTGTACAGGTGATTTATGAGAGGATGGCTGAAACAAATGGACTGTCTGACTGCTGTAATAAGATGGATGTTATCGATGCATTATTGATGGAGTGTTTCCATAGGCCAAATTCAGTGTGTGTGGACAGAGATGGCCTCAGGTGTGAGGCTCTAGTCAATGAGGATCTTTCATCCTCATGGCTTAAAAAAGACTGACATGACAATTTGCGGGATTACAGATGCAGCATTTTAAGGGTGACCTTCATGCGCTAGCTAAAATACTAACACTAGGCTAACAGGACCTTTGCAGAACATAAAAGAAGATATTTTTAAGAATATTGAAGAATACTCTGCAATCCTAATATAAATACATTAATTGTATTCTCTCCTCACTTTTGTTACCTGACTGAGATGGAGAAGTCTCCAGGGGAACTCTGGCTGCCACGGATCAGGAAAGCACCCACCTCCCGTGACATGAGAATCTCCTCAGCCGAACCACGACTGGCGTTCTCTTTGTACCAGCTGTAGAAAATCCAAATACATCAGGTGTTAATTAAATTTAGTCTCTCTCTCTCTTTATCTATTTTACAATAACTCATATTAACCACATAATACATAATACAGACTTAAAATTAAAGGTTTCAAAAGGCTGTTTTTCCATAGAACTTTTGTTTCCCAAAAGAACAATTCCTAATTCCATATTGATCAACGTTTAAAAAATCTAAGATAACCTTTTTTCGACTATAAACAACCTTTTCTGCATTTAAAAGGTTCCATGGATGTACAAGGTTCTTCATAGAACCATTGATGCCAAAAAAGAACCCTTAATCTTTAAGACTGTGCATGCTCACAGGTTTTTTGTATGTGGTAAAAAGCAAACATTAATATCACAAGTATAATCTCACCTCGGCGTTTGCATGTCAACATAGTTTTTAGGTATGAAGCCCTCATGACCATGTAGCTCTGCCTTAAACCAGTCGTCTTGAGATCCCAGGATCTGTTTAGAGTAATATTTGTTCAAATTAATATAGGCCCATTTCCTGAGCCCTCAAAAAGGGTAAATCATAATTGTGAGATTAAATAGTCATAATTTTAACGTTAAATTTCTTAAAAAAACAAAGTTGACTTAAAAAAGGTTATTAATTATGACATCAAAGTCAAAAAGATTATTATTAAATTATTATGCAGCTAGATAAAAAAGTTTGTCGAGAAATTGGAAAGAAATAGTACATAGAAGTAGAAGTCTTATTGAGTCTTGGCTCATCTGAACATTCAGTGAATGGGAGTCTATGGGATTTTTATGAGATTTAATCTTAATTTTTATGAAAATTTTAGGCAAACTTTAAGTTGGCTTAAAAAAAGCCTAGCTAGAAAGTTTAAAGTAGTTTATAGAACAGTTTATAGGTTTTCAGTTTAAACTAGTTTGAAGTATAAAGTAATTTTAAGGGTTTAAAAGTTTTGAAGATAGATCGATAGATAGATAGACAGATAGATAGGGTAGTGTAGGTTGCTAGGGTACCTGGGACGGTTGCTAGGGTGTTGCTATGTGGTTGCTAAGGTACCTGGGGTGGTTGCCATGGAAACCGTAAGGGCCAACTTAATCATTAGATGAAATAAAAAGTTGTTATTATCATATTTAGGACTTTTTATGTTGTAATTTGGACATTTTATCAAAGAACATCTTATGTTATAGTTCCAATATTTTTGTGAAGTGAAGTGACTTGTGGCCAGGTATGGTGACTCATACTTGGAATTTGTGCTCTGCATTTATAGTTTTTATTTTAATTATTGAAAATGTTCAACTATCCACAGTACATATAGCACAAATTACACCCAACTGGTTTGATAGGTCCAACTTTGCACCTACATTTGTGTTTAAAAACTTCTCAAACTTTACGGAGACGTCTTGAATACTTCATTTTCTCATCAGTCATGGATCATCTCAAGGACCTGTATAAACCCATGTTCACCAAGTTTTCCTTTCTTCGATGTTGTCAAGAAATATATTTGGACTTGTCTTATAAATACTTGTTTTTACTGTTTCCTCTATACCCTGTTCCGTGTTTTGCTAGTATCTGCAACACTTTTCATGTGGTGGTCAATGCAAAGCGTGCGCTGAGTGGCCTTTGAAAGACTTTAGTCTTTTGTGCATTAGAGTACTCTATCACTCACCTTCAGAATGTCTCCTTTCCGGAAGCTGAGCTCATCTTCTGCTGTGCCATTGAAGTCATACTTTCCTCTGGCCTCCATGGTCAGATACTGAGAGGGTCAGTGAAGGAGAGGGTCTAGAAGCTGCCATAAATCGGGGGGGGGGGGACAGAGAACAATTACAGGTTGGAGGAACAAGGTTGATAAAGAGGTGTAATTTTAGAGTAAATGTGTAAACCTCAGGCTTGTAAAAGACCAGAGAGGTCAAACTCCTGCTGAAGTTCTAGCTAAGCAGAAGCGTGCAGCTGTGGTTAGTTGGCTAGTGGCATGCAATGCAACAGTGGAACAAGTTCGTTCAAAAAAGGCCACTCAGTATTGTTCATGTTTCAAGTTTTGACCACTCAAAAAGTTTTAAAGGGGGAAAAATAAAGAAATAAATGACTTTATTAACCCATAATTTTAAATGAAGACATCACAACTTACTATAATACAAATCCTGTGATCTGATGATGTTGAGACTCTTGTTTAGCAGGTTTCAAGAAGCCATCACAACGCCAACTAAAGAAAAGACACAGACAGGTGAAAATGAATGAAAAACCATAGAGGTATACTACATGTCTGCACCCTATTGTATAGTCAGGTCTTCTAAAGTCGGATGACACCTCTTCAGTGGGAAACAGACACACAAGTAATTATTTACAGGCTTTTTTGACCTTTCCTTGTAGAGAACAAACCCTTTTAATTCTTTCCATCACAAACACAAAACTCCTCCGGTATCTTTGCAATGGGTGCATGGGAAATATTCTTTAAGAAGATGTTTTAAGCAAGTTGGTTGATCATTTTTTGTAAGTGGATTGCTTGAGAAGTTTAAAGGTCCTCTCTGTTCTCCTCTGAATTGGGCTTTTCAGAGTGGAGAGGAAAAAAAGGGATGCTGGTAATCAGGATCATTTCCAGCAGGATCAGGAGGAAGAAGAGCTGCACAAACAGCAGAAGAGGAAATGCAGATTAAATTATATTTAATTACAACAGTATGATGCATGTCCTTGCCCATCCTCCATTTGAGATCCATCCTCCAAGAGAAAACACATGGGTAAACAAGAAATGTGGCTTTGGCTCCCTATAAGAGGAACTTTGTAGTAACACAAACCTCTTTAACCCTTTATCAACTTTTGAAAGCAGGTTAATCAAATCTTCTGTCTAGGTCAGACACTTACTTTGTGAGGCCAAAACGAAAACCATTATCAACTAATAATCATCTAATCTGCTGTTGCTCTCTCTTTAGTAAAAATAAAATATGAACTTTTTTGTATCTCATTTAGCCCTAAATGGTACATATCACTCACTTAATTAGTACCTGCACGGTACGTTTTTTATAACAGTTTTGTAGTTCAACGCAGGTTTTTTTTTGGTATCATTTTCTACTCCCCTCTTTCACACTTCAAATTAAACAGTCTATTTTCACTTCTGCGCTTTTAAGAAACATCCATTTGAGGCTTGAAATCAACAACCCAGTTGTTCTAAAACGTTTATCTGTTTCATAAAGAGAACAAAAGTTTTTGCTAAATGTTTTCATTCAGTACATAAGGATCAGGCTCTTTTGTTACAAAAGATCGTGGACAACTGTATTCTTCTTAAAACTTTTATTCATACAATGTTATTTTCTTACAGAACTTCTAATGCCGCACTGTGCAGAATCTCTCTCTTTCTTTCCTGTGCAGGCATTGATGACTTTACTCTCTCAAGCATATTACAGCTTTAAATGATTGCAAAGTAGACTACATTAGTGTGTGCAATATTGTTTGATAATTGACAAAGATGCTTTAACCCCGTGACTGTACTAACAATAAACAAGCTTACAGTATGTATGCCTTCTTCATAAAATACTGTCCATTATTAAAAAACAAAACGCATGTGCATCTAATCATGACGCTTAGATCAAATTACCATTTAATCATTACCATTATCATTTATACAATCTAAAAAACATATAATCTGTTTATCTATCTACTAATCTGTACTATTTGTGCATGCTTTTTTAAAGATATTTTGCTTTTGCAAGGATGGGGACATTCTAGAGGCTTCTGTAACATTTCATAATATTCTAGTGTTTTCTGGAACATTCCAGAACATTGTGGGACGAGTCATGAAAGACAAAAATCATCACCCTTCTAAAGTTTTTTGACAGTCTCGCTTTTGGTACCCGTTTCGGTTCATCTGTTGTTGGCTAAAGTATCATGATTAAAACAGGTTAGCTTGTATAAATTGCCATGAGCACTGGTAATGATATACAAATAAAATAGAATCACTTAAAATCAAAGCGAAACGAAACTTTTATGAAAAATCTCATGTAGTGTTTTTGACCTTATATTGTACATTCAAGCGCTGGTTTGCAGTGTCCTACTCCGACATAGTTTTGGATGTCATCTATTTTAATTTGTCACCTCTAGATTACACCAAGCCACATTGTGAGACATGATCCCTCCCTCTCCCCTCTGGCCTTGTGAAAAACCATTTCTCAGATGAGCAGCGATTAGATGTGAGAGCTGATCTGTCAGTCATGTTAATGCACTCTGTCAGTCCCACAGTGCTCAGTTATCTTTCCCTAAACTGAGCGCCTGTCGTACTGCAGACAGGGACAGACGAGACCCACTGATGCATGTTCAAAAAGCAACAACTTCCCATGAAATGTAGTGCAATTGAAAAACATACGATAATTGGAAACATAATTTCTTCCCTGACTATAAGTGTTACAGAAACACTGTCTGCTCTCTTTTCAATGACGCACAATTAGTGAAGTTTGTGAAAGAAAAAGAGCTGTTCTGTTTTGTTGTTGTGGATATAAACTGACTTAATTTGACTACGAAAGAGAAAGAATAGGCAGAATATAATACATGAGACAAAGAGACACAGAATACATTAGATCAAATTAGACCCTTTCTTTGCATATAGACACTTTAACTAAAGTGAGGTAAAACTGCAGGTCTATCAAAAAGTCCAACAAAAAAGAAAAAGAGGTATGAACTAGAAAACCTGTAATTAATAGTGAAATTCAAACATCCTTGTTTATAATGTAAAATGATGAAATAATCCTTAACGCTACAATACTGTTGAACCTGTCACAGCTCATCCGCCCTTCACAGATATATATATCATACTCTGTCAAACAATACCTGTAATAATCAGTAATATCATGATAACAAAACTAAAACTATGTAAATGAATATACCTAATGCAAATCAAAACTGCACTTTGCCATTACCTGTTGAAAACCAGTCTGCTGTTTTCCCTTAAACTTGAAACACAGGCCTCAGGGTTCATGCAAACATGACTAGATCAATACAGCCATTACAAGGAAGAAAGACAGAAAAACAAAAAAGCCATTTAAAGAGTGAAAGCTGATTTGACTGCTGTGAAGGGAAGTTGCTTATTGAAAAAACACTAAGCGATATAGTCTCATTCCCTCGATACATGGTCTCTTTGTGTTATGTGCTTTTATGCTGAGGCCAAGTGTTTTCATACCTCAGGAATATGATTTGGGGAGGACTGCGCTGATTTACAACTGGACACAGAGTATGTACAAGTAAAGTGAAATAAAACAGTTTGGACAATTTTGTATATCATTTAAGAATTGATATTTAGATATCTGAATATTTTTAGTGGGTGCAGGACACTGTGGTTCATTTATGTAAGTGAGGATAGCATAATAAATACTGGGATGAAAACATATTCACAATCTTTTACATGTCAGTGTTCTGCTTCAGTGTTTTCTTTTTCTTAAATTGCTAATTGTTTGAGCTAAACAGTTATTATAGAAATGTGTACATAAATGTAACAGCTGCATTATTTTTGGTTCGTTTGCAATCCATTACATACCTTTCTATCAAAGTTATCTGACATTAATTTGTTAAAGTATACACGTAGGCTATACAGTATAGCAATTTTTTCAGTTCTTTAGTACAGAGAATTATAAACTATACAACACAAAACTATAACACACTTGGAAGTATAGGGATCACGTAACGAACAAACACGTGTAAACCTTGTGTTTTACAAATTTGAGAATTTTATTTTATTTTTTTTAAGTCTTGGACTTTGCAGTACTACCAGTGTTTGGATATTGTCTGCTCTTCAGTCGCCATCCTGACCAGCATTAATATTTAATGTTAATTTCATACAGAACGTGCGAATACTTGTTAATTCTAGACATTTAAACAAGTCTCTAATTCAAATTCAACCGCTTTTAACATGTCTTTAAATCAAGAGTTTAGTATCATGAGAAACATAAAAGGTCTATGCAGACGAACCGAAAGTTCAGAGCATCTGTGTGTCGGCGCTACCGAAGCGGGCTGCAACTGTCAAACTTCACACATTTATTTTGATCGCTGCAACTTGTAAATACAACTAAAAGCAATCCAAAATAATTTACCGTAGTCTCGCTGTTTCACAGTCCGGCAACGAAGAAAACACAAAGCACCTGCAGCAGAAGTCACCTTCTCAAACCACCCAGTAGTCTACTGAAGAGCTGGTCCGCTACCTGCGCGCTCCGCTTGGCACACTATGCACTTGTAAAAACGGAACATTTGTCTCCGCCCCTTGAAAAGGCCAACGTGATAACTCTGTCTATCACTGTACTATTTTTTCAGTGACTTTCATTGGAGTGTTATATTAAAAAAATAAAATGAGATCAAATAAAAATAAATAAAAAGTGCTGTCATCAGTTTAGCGTTGGTTCGTATTGCAAAACCCAAATTGTATTTTGGTAGCCTACCACCTTAGGTATACTAAATGGCATTTATATATTACAAAACACTACGTTTTGTAATATATTCTTCCTATCATTATCTTGTAATATAAATGACATGGTTACCAAAACGCTTTGGAAACACTTTTAAATGCAACCGAATGCAAATGGAGTACCCATAAAGCTATTATTTTCTATAATATTTTGAAACATAGCTAGCCTAATACACAAGTTCCTATGTCATTTTTTTTTGTCCTGGTGACGTGTTAAATAACCCAGTGTACTTGCTCGTTTTTGTTTGAGCAATGTCTGCACTTAGAGAAGGAACACACAAGTTCTGCACTTCTGCTAGAGTGGCAAAGCATGCGACAGGAAACCCTGAGATCAACTAGCTGGAAGTGTGTGGTTTCTCTCGCTCTCGCTCTCACTCTCTCTCTCTCTCTCTCTCTCTCTCTAAAACACCATATGAGAATGTTAGTCTCTATTTGAGCATTTCACAACACCCAGACAAAGTTTTGCATATTCTATATTTTGAGCACACACATTTTGATTTAGCTGGTTCCTGCTCAAGTTCATGGATGTTATGGTTTTGATCATATGGTCCAGGCCAGGATGTAAAAGTAATCTACTCAGAAAACATGCATTAGTTGCTGTGGTGTTTCCCCTGCGCAAACCTTTTATGCACCTGCAGGAACCAGGCCAACATCTCAAGACACATAAGCACTTTCATGGAAAAATTCTACCATATGTATTTTTTTTTTTTTTTTAATGTTTTAAGCAAGTTTAGTTTTTTATCAAAATTACAGAGAGTTAGAACGAAAAAAAATGAAAGAAAGAAAATTGTGACCCCCAACTGTCGTTGGTTAATATCCAGGTGGATCTTAGATGTGGTAATTCTGGGTTAGCTCCTTTTCTATCTCCATTTCTGACAAATGTCCTTCCTTGTCTGTCAATAATTACTGTAAGTTACGCTTCCTGACGTGACCTCGACAGGTCAGAATGCAGAAGTGAATGGAATTCCGCTGCTGTATCCTGACTGCCTGTTATATAATTATTCTCCAGTACTTAAACGCATGCTATTATGTGTTGGTCACTCAGCTGAACCTTTAGCTGAAATAAAGGTACAAAATCTGTCACTGGGGCAGTACCTTTTCAAAAGGTACACTTTTGTACCTATTAGGTTCAAATATCTACATTTTAAGTACTTATATGCTTCTTAAGGTACCAAAAGAGATTAAAGGTACACTGTTAAAGATTTGCTGTAATTATGCAGCTGGTTGCCAGTAACTTACTGTAGATTTATATTTATCAAATTTATTGGCAACAGGTTTTTTTTAATATAAATGAAAAATAAACAAAAAACAAGTCATTACTCTTTTATCTTTACTGAATAAAACCATTAAAACAGCCTCATAAAAAGCATTTTGGGAAACAGAAATCCTCATCAACCTTTTTTTGTTTTCTTCTGATATTGGTTCCCAGAAATGCTTCCCATGAGGCTGTTATTTTATTTTTTTTTGTCTGTAAGGAGAAAGATATGCTAATGTTTAATGTTAATTTATCTTTGAACAAACTGTCGCCAGTAAATAGCATGCATTTAAATCTACAGTAAGTTACTGGCAAACAGCTGCGAATAATACTGTAATTTCTACAGAAATATTTTACAGTGTACCGCCTCAGTAACCTTTATTTCACAGAGTGTGGTCATTCTTGGCTTGATGTACAGTAAAGATCCTAAAAGCATACATTTAGTTAGGATACACCATAGAAAAGTTCTTTTTGAGAGTCAGATCCTATAGAAATATCTCTTTAAATATTCTTGCTTTTTGCATTGAGCATGTTCTGGAGAATTAAATAGTGTATCTTCCTTTAAAGCGGAGCTGAGTATGTTTATCTCTTTCATCAGCTCAAGATGTGCTTCTTGACTTGAAGATTGCTCTGATAAAACAATCAGAACCTGTTTTTTTTTTTCTTTTCTGCACAGTATGAGGCGGAGCAGAGACGTTTGGGAACTGTCTCTCTGCTTTTCAGAAAGGTGATTATTTATGTTTTCTGAAATGAATGTTTTACAGTCAGCGGTGTATGAGAAAAGACTGAGAAGTAGCTTTGATACTTGATTGAGATGTTATCTCATTAAAACCTATATCTGGCAGATGCCATCTACAAAAGCATCCTGCTTCGTTTTTTTCAGTAGGAACCACAAGCTCGCACCTGAGAACACATCTGTATCAGTAATATTGGTTTAGGGATATGATTTTGTGCAAGTGAGGGACACCTAATGATTGCAGCGTGATTTTGTGCCTTTAGCCATGCACATCAGACAGATGTCTCCATACTCCAGTGTGCTTATGAGAATAATATCAGTTTAGCTCAAACAGTTTTTCTTGCTGGTTGTTTCATGTCATTTCAGAAGCACAGCCAGATCCACATCAGATCAAAACTTCATTAATCGTAGATGACTGTATGGAGTTGTGCAGACTAGACTAGACTAAATATAAGACCTTTACACTGTACTTTTCTCCATGAAATTGTGTTATATTTTTAACTTTCTGTTCATCAAATAATCATGAAAAAGCATGATTTTATTAAGCGGCACAACTGCTGTCAACACTGACAAAACAAAAAATGTTACTTGAGAAATAGACATATTAGACTGATTTCTGAAGGATTATGGGACACTTAAGACTGGAGTAATGACTGCTGATATTTCAGCTTTGCCATCACAGGAAAAAAAACATTGCTAAAAAATATTTCGCAATGTTTTTGTGAAACAGTTTTTACTGTATTTGTCATCAAATAAATGTAAGAAATCGCAAAGAAATAAAATAAAAACCTTACTGTCTTGATATTCTCTAGAATGTTCTTAGACAGAAGGTTTTAGGTAATTTCCCAGCTATATATGCAATAAAGTTCCTGGTGTGCAACGTTTTGTGGCAAAGTGAGAAAAAGGGAGTGAGACATGTCTCCGTTTCAAATCATGTCTCCTTTCTCCTGTTGGCATTTTTTGTTCTTGAGTCTCTATCTAATGACATTTCCTCTTTTCCTCTTTTCCCTCTCAGCAAGGAAGAGCATATTCTCTGGAGTCACACTCCATGAAACTGTGTTAAATCCAGCTGAGGCTTCTCTCTTACTGTGATACGATCACTCACATTATCCGTATGTGTGTGAGCTCTTCTAGAACAACTTTATTGCTGACGATTGTGTTTTGTTTCCATGGCAACTGCTCGGACCCGTTCCCTTTGCCACTGAGGAGATGAGGTGAGTACCCCGCATGCGGCAGATGGTCAGGAAGAGGAAATTGCTAAAGAGGCCAGAACACTGGCCAGAGAGAGAGAGAGAGAGAAAGAGAGAGCAATTATCAATGGATAAAAATGATGCGGAATTAATGAGGGGCAAGTGTAGTCATCCTCAGAACGAAAGTGTTACTAAAACTAAAATACCTGTAGCTATGTACCTGACAGACAGGGTCAAACAATATTTGACCACGGAAGTAGACATCTATTGCTATCCTCCCTAGTAAAGGTTTTGTCACATACAGTAGCGACTGCTATAAAAGTCGCAGAATTTCAGATTAAACCTTCGACCCTGCCGATTAAGTATTAAGGCTAAAATAATCAAACAACACCAGAGGGTTTCTGTCACCACTTTACACTTTACGTCTTAAACGCTAAGTAGTTTACAATCCGAGAATGTGACGCACACGACTTGTCTGTTGCTAAGTAGCATATTTAGCACTTAGAAACAGCGCACCTAAATATTTCACACCGTTTTGGAGCAGGGTTTTATAACCAGGGTTTCAAACGCAGTGCTAACCCACGGTTCCAAACAAGCATACAAGCGTGAAACCTACTTAAAGTTGGGCTAATAACAACTCTGGGTTGCATTTCTGTAGCGTTCTTGTTTTCATTCCCCCACACTTTGTGTTTTTATAACGCAAAAGATATGCTTACTTTCAATAGACAACATATTGTCAGGGGTTCATGGTGTAAAATGGTAGATCAGCTAAAAGGTTACAGTGAAGAAGCCGAAAACATCAATCATGTAATACATTTGGGTCGCCTGAGACAGATATTGTAACATTATTCTTAGCGTATGAAAAAACGGAATACGTTGTTACATCCTTGCTGCAAGGAAGTGCAGAGGGTAAGTTACATTGCACTATTACCCCATCTGTGTCTTTAGAAAGAGGGTGCAATAGAGAGACAAATTCGTTGTTTATAGCTACACTGGCTGAAAGCCACCTTCATGTGTAATCAGTTCTGTGTCGTTGTGGTGACCTCACCAGCCCACACTCAGGCTGGCACAGATCATGGTCAGTCAGAACTCATCACTCGAGGTGTAATTAATAGCCACTAGCCACTAGGTCAATGTACAGACTGTGTTTAAGGAAGCTCCCTGGGGCTTTCCTGCTCTATATGGCTGGCTCTGGTCCAGCTAGGCCAAACACACACACAGACAGTCAACTGCTCAGTGAAAAGTGCAGAAGAGATAAATAACAGGCCCAGGCCTTTCTGCCCTTTATCATCACTTAAGGATCCACTAAAGGAATGTGAGACGGAATGCAGGGAACGTAATGGAATTCAGTGTAATTGCTTCATTATTCTACATGTTCTATTGATTCCAATATCGTCATACTTTTGCTGCATGCTCGTGGGTAAACAAGTGATACCAATAAAATGAAAATGATTGTACATGTAAATTTATGAAATCACACTGGCTATATTTAGACAAGAGTATATATTGGAAAAGTTAGGGTTGGTTCGATTTTTATTTTTTAAAGTCTTCTAAAAGATCAAAAGTTACAGTTATCGTAAAAGAAATCAGAAATCGCAAAATATTAATACAATGAAAATAACTGTTTCCCATTTTAATATATTTTATAATGTATTTTCTTTCTGTGATAACAGTTTTCAGCAGCCAGTACTCTTCAGTGTCACATGATCCTTCAGAAATCATACTAATATGCTAATTTGCTGATTAATAACCATTTCTTAAAAATGTTTTTGCCCAATATTTTTTTTTATATTACTAGACAGTTCAAAAGAACATAATTTAATTAAAACAGAAATCTTTATTAAAGACTGTGCTTTACTGTTACTGTTCATCAGTTTAATTCAATCTTAAAACAAAGTATTAATTTCTTTAAACTTTTAGTATACATAATAAATTAATAACAAGATTTTATGAATAACTAAATAAGCAAAACAAAAACGAAACAAATAAACCATAAATTAACCATATAATGAATGTAAGGTATATATAATGAAGGTATTTCAGTTTGGTATTTTGTACTGTATATTAACTGTAATTGTGTAACTGCCTATAAAAGCCTATAATAGGCTGCTTAATGGCAGGTTAAATTATGAAAACATGTCCCAATAATAGCCACTACATAAATATTCTGTAGAGTAGTGACAACTTACTTCAGTCTCCCTTAATACAACCGTTGCTTTGAAAAAGCAAAAAGGCCTGCAAAATGCATACATGTATGTGAATGTACATCACCCGAATAAGAGGCAGTCATGTGGAGAAGTTCCTCTTTTTGGGCCAAATATAAATCTGTTTCTATGCTTTATTACAAGGTGTAGGTGGGGGCAGTTCAGATTGACCACAGCTGTCATGTGACGCTGAGAAGACCCCTCCACTCGGCTCATCTCCATCCTCCTCTCTGACCCCATGAGCACACGTCTGTCTCCATGGAGAGGTGAGGGCTCCTGCTGGAATGTTCTCTCTTTCTCTGAAAGAATTGATTGATAGATCGACACACTGCAAAAATAGAAAGTGTCTTTATGTTGCTAGTTCAGACCCACATATGGGGTTACACCCAGCTTTGCCCTACATGAGAGACATTTATAAATAGCTCGACGGCAGAAGACGTTATTTTTATTAGTAGGGTCTGATAAACGCAAGACATTTCCTGCCCCCACCCATGCTAACTTCTCCTTTTTGGGTTTGATTTGTTAAATTATTAGTGCTAAGAAGCAGTTAATACTCACAACTTCCGCAATACCGTTTGGAAGTATTCTAGCTCCAAAGTACACAATTTCAATCTTCATGTATGTTTTAGCTTAACTGCTGAAGTGCTATACTAGCAACTGTACGGTTGTAGATTTGATTCCAATGAAATGTGCATGCTGATAAAACTGATAACTCGAATATGCTGAAAGTCTTATCTTTTTTGAAAGGCAAATTTGTATTTGTATCGCATGCCTGTTGACAGCATGTAAAAAATACAAAACAAAAACACCTCCTAATCGTCAACAGGGGGCAGTGTTTAGCTTTTATCAAAACTACAAAAAATAAAAGCCAAAGAAAAAAAGGCTTCGATCTCTGTCTTTGTTTCTGTGTGCGCACGTGTGAACAAAAAAAATATTAAACGTACGAATAGAACATCAAATGGACATTGCAATTATTATTACTATTATTTTCGATACAGACAACCTCAGAAGGATACCGAGTGACGCAGCTGAAGATATGAGGAAGGAAGTGTTCCAAGATATGATTTGGTTTTTGTTTCAAAATCACCACATTTAACTAGAACCAAAGCCCAATCCATCTCTATTTCTCTCTCTCATTGAGCAGATGGTCCATCTGTAGGGGTGTGGCCCTCATGCTGACATCTCTGTGTCCCCTCTCTGACTCCCACCATAGTCACTCTTCTCATCTTGTTCTGCATTTATTCATATTTGTAGTTACTCCCTCCAGTATCTGCTTCCATTTTAATTCCTTTAAGCAATTGTGCTTTGTGCTGTGCTTGCATTCTTGGTTCTTGCCTCTCTCTCTCTTTCTCTGGAAGTGGATGGAGATATGGATGCAGTCCAGACAGTGAGTGCTCACCGCTCTGCATTTCTGGTTAAATCACTGGTAATGTGATTCACAATCTATTTGACTTCAGCAGAGCGGAGGCAAGCAGGTGAGCTAAACCAGAGGAGACGTGAAATTACTCACTCCCCTCTCCATGGCAACGCTTCAAACCTGACCTCCTATAATCTGAATTGTAATAACCACTGGATAAAAAAAAATAAAATAAAAACAGGCAAAGCACCATTGTGCTCGATCACAGACAAATTAAGTGGTTTAAAATCCCCTGAAATACTCCTCATTTCAGTCTCTTTATCTGTTAGTGACCTTTAAAAGACAGGCCATGATGTATTGTGACGAGACACCATGTTTGAACAGGGAGTAAAATGACTTTTCTATGCAATGCTAACGTTTCATATGCCACATCTATTTTAAAACGCTGTTTAATACCTATTCTTTTTCTGAAACCAGCACTTAACAAAATCAGCATGTATTCACATCTAGAGAATGTATAGTAGCCATAGCAAAGGCACGATAATATAATAAATAGCATCACACTTATACGTACGTACACTCTTAAAAATAAAAAAAAAGGTTCCAAAAAGGCATTTTGTAGTGATTTATAGTGACAGTTCTTAAAAGTACCATATTTTTTATTAGTGTGAAGAACATTTTAAGAATAAACAAAATTTTGTTCCACTGTAAAAACCTTCATTTGTGGAATGAAGAGGTTCCCTTGAATGTTGAAGGTTTTTCATGGACACATCAATGCCAATACAAAACCTTTTAACCTATAGGATGGATGGATGGATGGATATTTACTGTATGAACCTTTTTGGAATCATAAAGTAACTTTTTCCCTGCAAATTATGTGATTGACACTTTTTGCCATAAACATTGTGGTGGGGCCCCCTGCTGGCTCAAGGGCCCTAAGCTGATGCTTATACCAAAGAATATCCCTGTCTAGTAGAAATCTAATTTTACTATAGCATTTACAATAAAACTGAAGGTGCTTCACAATGAAATGTACATATAAAATATAAACAAAACTGTGTACATTTACTTGTTGACATATCACTTTTACACTATTTATGTTGACAGCTGAAACAATAAACAAACACACTGTTGCCAGGCAGAGACAGAGAGCACATAATATTGATCCTAATGGATTCACAGAGCTTCTGGGGTCCATGTACGTCTTAACCATTTCATTTCCTAATTGGAAAGGCAGAGAAAGCGAAAGAAGGCATTTTTTTTGCTTAGTTTAACAAAGTTAAAATGTCTGACAGCTGGACTGCTCACTCTCTGATTCTATAAATATTTCCCACAAAAAAGAGGTTCTCATATTTGTCAAAACTAATACTGTCTGATTCTAAAGTTGCCAAAGCTATTCTGTGATCAAAACCTAAATGTCCAATTAAAATGACAGTATGTTTTAACAAAGTGCTATTGGACCAAAATACATTTGATAACACCAGTGAAATCCAAATATGTTTGCATGGCTTTATGGAAATCACTTTATCACTGGGTCACAGAAAATTAACCTGTTTCAAAATTATAATAAAATATAATAAGCAATTCTTAAAATTCCATCTCAGCATAGCCTATGGCTTGTGATCTTTCACGTCATACATTAGAGGTTGCACTTTGCAAGCACTAAATATGTGCCCAGCAACATATTTCTGCTTCATATGACGTGCAGTTAACAGTAAGTTGTGGCTTCCAACAATATTTTATCAAAGTGCGAACAGATTGTCAGTGCTCTATTGATGCCTTTTGAACATTTTTAATCCATAAACCAACTTGTACACAGTAAATTTGCATTTTCATTTCTGTTGACAGGGCTGTTGTTTCTTTTTACTGTAACATGAAAAATAATGACGTAAAATGTAGCGTTTGCCCTGAACAAGCCGATTTCTTTTGCGCACTGCAAAACAAAAGTGTTATCAAAAATTCAGTATGCTTTAAAATAAAGGTTCTCTACTGACATCAGTGTTTTCTTTAACATTTATATTTTGCAAAAGGACTTGTTAGATTTGGGGACTGACCAGCAGCAGTTAACAGAGTCATATGTCATGTAAATTATGCTGTGTATGTGTTAATTTGTTTTCACTTTCCAGTAACAAAAATCCAGCGGCTGGTCAAAAGTGCAATGCTCTGCAGTTTCATCCGACTGGAGCCACTCAGGAATATGAGCTTAAATTGCCTCCAGCCAGGAGAAAACAGACGGTTTATCATCCGACTCACTGCACACGCTCAACACATGCATTACTGAACATGCTAATTATTTTGATCATCGTAATGATGATTGCGGGCCCCTCATCACTTGAAACACACATGCATACACACAAATCCAAGTCAGATGCAAGAGAGGAGACAAAGCAGAGAAGCACTGGCGAAGAACGGCGAGGGGAAAGAATAGCAACAGGAAAAAGGGGGAGAGGTGTAAATGATAATGGGGGAGATTCATGGCATTTTTACACAGGCTTCTGCACGGAGCGACAGATTTTTCCTGCACCCACACAGTGCTATGACTGATGACTTTTACAGTAACACAGTCTGCTGTGTCACCACGGCTAGCCTCTAACAAGACCCCCTGGGTGGAGAGGATAAGATCTTTCACTCTGTGTCGATGTGTCTGCGCTTGTGTGTCCACGAACACACACACACACACCTGCTTTACCAGCTTTAACTTTGGTATCTGGATCTCTGTGGAAACTGGTTCCTCCAACCATCCGACATGGCGATAGATAGATGGATATATAGCAATATCCTACCAGGGCTAAAAGGCACACTTTTAAAGCTTCTCTGCGAATCATGAGGCTTCTTTAGAGGAGAAATACGCCACAGGCTCCCGTTGTACAATAAAGCCCAAAGACCAGCATGTGATGTATAACACATTCTGGCATGTTATTGTTTCGTCTAACAATATCCGCAGAGGGGCTGGAAATGACTGCATGCCGAAAAACAGCGTGGTGCTCTGGAGCACAGAAGCTAAGATAAACCTAATGCTTATGGTAATGCAGTATTGTTTCCTGAACTGAAACATATTAAAGGCAATATTTTTTTCTTTTTGTGTCCACACACCTGCTGAAGCCCTTTCTGAGTGCGACACGCCTGCAGGCGACAAGCTGAGAACTGCACAGTAGAGAGAGGTTTATGTTTATTAGTGACACATCTGGGTTTATTTTTCATCTTTAGTTTTCCCATTAGTGCACGGAATGAAAGAGCATATAAAAGCAACAAGTGCATCCCATCCACTGCTCTGAGGCTCTGTTCAACAGCCACAATAACTAAAAGAAATCTATAAAGATAAATGAAAAAAAGTTTTGTCTCTAGCCACAGAGTCTGTAAAGCAAACTTATGATCATCACAAGGGTAAAGTACTTGGCACAAGTGGATTGGTTTGTGTTGTATATGCAGCAAATGAGCTTGCATTACATTTGAATTAGCATCCACTAGAGCATTCCTCCCCAGCTCCACCTGTATATATGCTGCTTGTGCATGATGATTCTAGCTGTTTGCTCAGTATACTTGAATAAAATAAGCTAAACCAACACAAATCTTTAGTTTTTACACAGTTGTCATTTGCACTCAATTTTACTATGTTA
>JAUMHP010000043.1:11406989-11449388 GCA_032361065.1 Enteromius trimaculatus
AATTAAATACATTTATGTTCATATAACAAGATTATAACAAATCATTTCAAACTGGTTAGATTTTGTTAGAAAAACACTATTCAATTGGATTTTCCATAATTTAGTTACGTTCATTCAACAACTTTTTTTTTTTGAGTGTGTCATACTCACAACACCACATCACTGTATGCACTGGCAGTAGCAAGTTCCTGTACTAGATCAAATACATGAACATTGTCATATCCATTACCCTGCTAAAATCTTCAGAGAGTTTTCATGAAAGAACCGCATTTACACAATAACGATAGCACACAATGCAGTTTGTCATCTGCCGCTTTAAACGCTCCAGCTCTTTTAAGGCAGGACGGATTCTGATTGGCTGTGAATGTTTTTATTCTGTTATAGTAACTGTATTTCTATATATGTAGAGTTATTTCTTATTTTGTATATAAGTTTTTTGGTAATACAATTGTGCTATTTTGCCATAACAGCACACTAAGCCGAAGCAGAGATAAACAAACAGAGCAGCATTGGTTTCATAATGGAGTGGAAGATTGTTTTGGACAAAAAGAGCAGTGGAGGAGGGGAGGGATGAAATAACAGCGAGAGGTGTAACAGAAAGATGGTGGCTCGTGAGGTGAGGTCGCAGCCTTCTGTCTTGTGGTGGTGTGTATGTGTGCTGATTGCACTTCAGGCCGCTGTTCAGGTCTGCAAGGTCACACACAATAGCTTACTGTCAGACACATGGAAGTAATGCATGTGGATGGGTATGTGTGAGAGAAATGAAGCCTGCGCAGCTATAATAATGTAAATAAGATGCTCATCAGAGATGTGGATTAGACGCAGCCGCTGACAGGGAGGAGGTGAGAGCGGCGAGACTCTGATATTCAGAGACTGAATCAACATCTTAAACTCAGCCATTAATTCTAATACTGACAGACACAGCGACCCAGAGACAGCGGGAGATACAGAAAGCAAAAAAATAAAAGAAAAAAGAAATGACACATTTAACCATTGACAAAGCACATTTATTCTGCAACAGAAGTTGACGTTTGGTAGGTGGTGTTACTAAATGGGGTAATATTCTGGGAAATTTGATCAGTTATGGAAGTTTGCTGTGTGAAAGTGTTACTGTCCTTCTAACTGCTCGATATATGACTGCGACACTGACTCATGCTGATCGATGACACCACCCATAAGAGGGTTAAAGGTCAGCCTGCAAAGGTAGAAGGTAGAGGCAGTGCTGTAATGTAAAGAGTAAAGACGTAGCATGTAATAAAGATATTCAAGTCCTGCTCAAAGACAACACTGACTGCTAGAGCCGGATGATGTTTCCATGCACCTCAAATGAAAACCTTAATAGTAAACCCTAAATTTGAAAGAGAAAATCTTTTTTTTTTTCTTTTCCTACATTTTGGAGGCAAGCACAGATTTATTATTTTAAAGCATAAAGAATGTAGCATGGCTTAAATTTTTTTTTAATGTTTGAAAGACCTTAAAAATATACTTAAAGGGGTATCAGAAAGATGCACAATCAAAAGCAAGATGTAAAACTTGGGTGTATATGCAGTAGAAAGGCTTTTTAAATCAGTGCTGCATGTTTAGATAAATCGAACAATTTATTTATATATATATATATATATATATATTTTTTTTTTTTTTGCTAAAAAGGTAAGGATATTTAAACACCCATAATGCACTGTGACTGATATAAAATGAATAAATGCAATGAATTTTCATATTCTCGTACTCTCAGACTTGGCGTTACAATGTGTTTTGATAAATAAAAGATTAATTTCAAAGTGATTTTATTATTTTCTCTGGGAACCCAAATTAAATCTTAACAGAACATAAAGCTAAACTGTTTGAAGTATGCAAGATGTTTTTGAATCTAAAATGTACACATTGAAATCAATACGTAAGCAGCCTCTCAATCAAACCCAATACTGACATGAACCTTCATAAGGAAAGGAAACAGAAGTGGACGGAAGATAATGAATGAAAGCAAGTGAGGTGTGGGTGTGCAGTCCATCACAAGTCTCTGAGATCTGACCTAGGGTCAGCGCATTAACTGTCATGAGGGCAGGAGTCATCATTGTGACCTTTGAGGAGATGTGATAATTGAGATGCCAGGAAGACTAATGGACCTTGCTGCTTCCATCAGGTTCTCCTCCATTCTCTGTTAAAGCTCACTCAATTCTCTGTATGGCATAGAAACTCCTGGACTTTCACATAATATCACCACAGAACGACATGAATTGATTGCAGAGACAGTCCCTTGGAAAAAGTGTAGTGTTAAGTGTCATGCTCAAGGGCAAGACAGTTATGATTCATGTCTCCTTCCTTATGAGGGTTAAACCAGCAATCTTCTGCTTACCACATACACCATACACTGAAGCAGGGTTTAAAAGCATGAGACCAGACTGAAAACCTAGGATGTTTTTACACCTGGAAATAAACAAGATCATGCACATTTTATTATGTCCTGGAACAACATTTTAATAATAATAATAAAAGATCTGATTGGTTAATCACAATGCTGCTCCAGGGTCAACAAAGATGTTGATCCAGGAACATGTTGCACTTGGTAAAATCAGGTTGTGCTGAGCAATACCTGTACAAGTTTACAGTTTAGGTTGAGAAATTAAGCACACTTTTAAAATTGGGCTTAAAAGGGGCTTATACCAACTAATTCATTAGTTATTAGTTTCATGTTATATAACATTTTACTCAAATGCATGCAGACAATAAAGTTTGTAATAAAACAATATTTTATTGTATTAAACTAGAAAGTAAAAAGAAAAGCGAAACAGAAGCATTTTTGCTATGGTGCAAGATTTTAGGAGCCCATTGTTTCTTATCATATTTAAATATTTTATATTGTGCATCTATATCAGAATTGGGTATAATGTGTTACGAAGTAACAAAAAGTGTGTTCCCGGTTTCTAATTACTTTTCCAATAACAGTAATGTAATGCATTACAATTTAAATGTAATTTGATGACAGTTACTGATATGAAGTACATTTCACGAGTTCACGCTTCCTCATTAATAGAATGGATAAAAGCAAATCTGGCGTGCTGTCCGGGGAGCGAGCTGGGAGAACGGCAGACTCCGGTTAGGGTTAGGGGTTAGGGTTCGGCGTTCGGCTTGATCTCCGTCTGCCCCCCAGAGGAAGTCGTGGAGCTGAAGGAGGAGGAGTTGGTGAGAAGGAGGGGTGCACAAAAAGCGAGATGCAGATGTAGGGGAAACGGGGTTATTTATAGTGGGTAGGAAGGATTTGATTGGGTATTTGTAACGAGGAGATTGATTAGATGATGCGATGCCAGCCGCGATTAATTTGTCCAGCGTTCCTCCCGAAACTTTGTTATTATCAAAACATGCACTTGCACAAAGTTACTGGCATTACAAATGTATTGCTAAGAAAATAATATGAAATAAAACGCATTTTAAAATCAAGTTTTGCATGAATGCGTCAGTTAATGAGCTCTGAGCAAGAGCTTCAATAAATCATTGGAGAGAAGACACACTAAAACGGTCACATAAGAGTATGATTGTTTCTTCAAATAGAAAAGCAGACATTATTTGGATTTCATTGGGCATAACAAGAAGGAATACTACGGTTAAATACAAAATTATTTCAACTACTTGAACCATTTCAACACAGACCAAATGAATCACTATGGACTAGTAAAATCAAGCAAGACTGGATTTTTGTTTAGGATTGGAAGGGAATGTACCTTCAAACCAGAGGGAATGCTTTTGTTGACATACATTAAAGATGTATTTGCAATTGAATTTGAATTGAATTTTCACAAAACTCTGTATTTTAGATAATAAAACTTTCCTATGATAGCAATGTGTAATCCTAATCCCTGACATGCAGACCGGTTCTCCGGGCCTATCCCCTGGCAGCAGAGCACTTACAGGGCTTCTTCTTTCATTTTCAAGTATCCAGTCTGTGATACTTCACATCATTTCTTGGCAAGATCTGGTGCGAACGTTGTGCTGGTGAGGAGTAAGCTAGAGAGAGATAAGCCGATACACAAGGATTATGTCCTGTGGAGTAAAACAGAAGGAACATAGTTGGACGTCTAAACATGTAGGATAGAGAATGTGTGCACTTGTGCGTATGCTTGGCTCTAAGCATAAAGCTGTAATGACACTCATCTGCACTTGGCAGATGAGTGTCGTCTCGCTACGCTACACCAATCACATTTCACTTTACTGCAGATCCTCCAATCAACACACATTACCTTAGGGGACAGAGAATCCTGAAAAGCCGGAGTTAAGCAGATGATAAGGGCTGGGGGAGAAAACACAAAGTCAGAAAACTAATGGCGCACTATCAAGCATACAAGTGCAGATCTCAAATTTAAATAAAAAAGGATGAAGTTCCAGCTGGAGAAGATCTGATGCACACAGACAGATGATCTGGCTGCAGGTCCATGCGTCGTTCCAGCAGAGAGAGGGATCAGATGTTCCTGTTTGGGGCAAAATGGAGCACTGCTGAGCTGACTCGAAAGACTTCACACTGATCAGGGCTTATGGATTTAACACTGTGACATTGCACAGGAATCACACACCTGCAGCCCAGCATACTGATATCACAGACATAGTGTGCTTGAACGCATATGCTTGCAAGTGTGAGGAAAATTATTTTGCCCAGAAGTAATTATGTTCATTCCCAAATAATTAACCTTTTTAATCACTTTAAGCAAATAATATTTGAATCAACTAAAGCAGTGGTTCTCAGTATTACTAAACCAACTGATAAAATGCCACTAACCATGCACCCATGTATAATGAGAACAGAACACTAAATAAGATTAACTAGATTATGCATCTAAACAAAAAGTGAATGCAATTGTGGATCAAAATTAATTTTTGACTTGGAAATACAGCTAATCTTAATACAATATTTGGCCTATTGCTTATTTAAAGCATTCGGATGATTAATCATACATCTGCAGTTGTTTATACATTTACAATTGTAAATTCTCCAATTAAACCTGTCACGTTAATAAACTTACATACTGGCCAAATATACTGTAGTACATTTCATTTAACATTAAAATGTTTAAAACAGTGAATTATTTAAACTACAATAGCAATATTAATATAGTATTTCTAATTACAAAAAAAATAAATATATGTGTGTATATATATATATATATATATATATATATATATTAAATAAATAAAAGTCAACATTTGATTTTAAGTGGGTTTTGTTGTTGTAAAGTATGAGCCTCTGGACGAAATGCTTTTTCAACAAAGGAAACAAAATCTGAAGAAAATAAACTATAAATAACTTATTTCTTCCTGGTGAGAGACCCACAAGAGAGCTACAGCTCCGACAAGCGCATTATATGTAAGAGGCGTGTCAAGGAACAAATCAAAGGGAAAACAACAACGATGGAAAGAAAGGGGAATTAGAAGACCAGGGAAATGCCACAATCAAAATGCCAGCTACACAAGCCTGCAGCCGTCTCCTCAAACTAAATCCTCAATGGCTTGTTTCACACCAGCGCAGCTGAAAGTTATCAATTACAAACGTGCTCATATTGACAACCCTTTCTTGCATGTAGTCTTGACATGTTGTCCACCACCACCACACATACTCTAAAAAAATAGGCAGTTATGAAATCTCACATGGCATATAAAATATCCTTGTTGTCATCCTGATGTTCCTCTTTGTGGTTGTAGGGTGTACATTTACATAAAGCTCTATGAAATCTTTGAAGCATTCACCCTCAGGGGACAATCATTAGCTGTTAAAACGTGGCAGAGATATGAAACATGACGTGGGTAGAGTATGCAAGTTATCATTTGTGTTTGCTTGCTCTTTTGCTTCATTCTGGATGCTAAAATGTGTATATTACACGATTACATGATAGAGATGGCATTTGAAGCCTTGTTTACATAATTCCAGCTTCGGTGGATAAAGCAGATTTCATTTACATTTACTCATTTAGCAGATGCTTTTATCCAAAGTGACTTGAAGTGCTTTTGGGGTATAAACTTTAGCACTATTTATGTCCCCTGGGTGTCGAACGTTGACTTTGGTGTTGCCAGTTCCACTGGTTATTTCTGTGACATTTCATTGTGTGTACTGATGCCGACGGATGTGAAGGTGCAAGGCGATTGACTTTTACTTACTGTTTGCCTCGGAAAGTCCTGTGGTGCAGTAGAACATTAAGATGATGTTTCTGCCTCTTTACATCTGTTTGAAATGCAAAAGTTCATGCAAGTACATATGCCGTTTTGTACTATATATATATATATATTTATATATATATACACACACACCACAAAAAGTAAATCAGTTTCCCAACACTGAGCCTTAAAATGTTGCTGGTTGATTAACTATTTTTGCCTAAAACCAGCACACTGATCCTTTGACGAAATATTTATGAACACATGCTCACATTTCTAATTACCATCCAATCCAATTATCTTGTATCGAAGACCAAAATCAAGCTTCAAGCACAAGCAAAGAAGAATATAATCCTTGTTAACATTTAATTAAAGACAACTCTGCGTTATTTAGAACACTCTCTGATGCTTTGACCCTTGAAATTTGACATCAGTCTGTCAATAACAGTCCTTTAATCTTTGTTATTAAAAGACAGTGGGAAGTCGAGTGTATCCGAGATGTTATTTTACTTCTGAGACTAACACTCAATAGGTTGTTGGGTAAAAGGGGGGTTCAACAATTTAGCTTTGGGCTAAATATTGTAGGAGTAGATCTGGCACACACGCAGATGAACATCTGTGACAGAAAATGGATTAAAAAACGATGGCATCTCATCCTAAACACCACCAAAAAATGAGGAAGAAATCACCAAACACTACCCGCTGCTTCTATCTCGCCTGAAAAGCAAAACAGGGTCAATGTGCATAAATGAGGTCTTTAGATTCTATTAGCAAAAGTAAATTAACAAAGACATACAACTAAATTATTAACTCATTCAAACTAAATTAATTCAAATAATAACACAAGACTCAATGTTTTTCATAAAGTCTCATTATCTTAAATTTTATTTCATACAATACATTTTACAATGAAATCTTAAGCAGGACTGGTGGTGAATGTACAAAGGTGAGAGAGGACACCTCAGTCTCCGTTCTCAGTCAAATCTTTTTGGAAGTCACACCTCTTTATTGCCACCAGGCTGAATATATACACTAAATTACAAGGTACATTTTTTCTTCATTGTTCATTATTGCACAACTTTTTGTTTGGTTTTTATATGAACAGAATCAACAAAATAAAGCAATCAATCCATTTTGACAATATAGTACAAAGAAAGCAAAAAATAAAGTGTTATGTATACATATATTAATATATATTTATATATATATATACTCATAAAGTCTTTCATTAAACAGCCTCTCTTTATGATAAACCCAGTCAAACTGCAGCAGAAAGCCAGAGAAGTAGCGGTGAGTAATGCCACGCCCCCAGTGATTTTGAGTGACAGCTCTGCTGATTGGGCTTGCTCGTAGGAAGTAACTCCCACTCGTGAAAGCTTAATCGTTTGTGAAGTTTAAGCACCCTTAGATAGCGTAACACCCTTGTCTTCAAACGATCCTGCACAAATGTATGTCTTCCATTATGTTCTGTGCTCTCAATCTTTAAACAGTATACACTTTACAAATACAAGACACCTTCTAGATTTTCTATTCCACAGACCCATAAGACATGGGACACATCAAATAACCATAATAAGCTTAAAATATTTCACTTCCCCATTCCACTTCCCCAAACCCATCTACTGTAGTCCTATGCCTCACTCGTGTCCAGCTCACACCATGTGAGATCCATTCGATTTGCCACTCCATCAGCTGCTGTGTAAATACACCGTGAACAAGCTAGTGGTCTATATGTGCTACCAAGTCCAGATAGAGTATGATAGCCCCTCTTTCTCAAATCCCCCAGTGAGATCTCCAGTGACTCAATCGCTGCATCAGACTGCTGGGATAAAGGGCTTTGTACATAAACAAATGTGGAAACAAGACATAAGGCTGCGCTTCTTACAGTTCAAACAACATATAATGAGACCATTCATCTCTCTCTGCTGCCGCTTGAATAAACTAAATGGCCAAAAACCCCAAACACAACACCCAAATGTACTTGTAATTCTAACATCATGGGCATTAAAGAAATATTTTTCTCAGATTCACACAGTTCCAAACTTGTATGACTTACTTTATTCTGTGCAACACACACAACCCAAAAAAAAACAACAAAAAAAACATGCAATTAAAAAAATGGCAACTGGAGCTTTCAGCTTCAAAGCAACAGTACTATAAAAAGCACCATCAAAGTGGTCCATAGAGCTCATGTGCAATGCAATATATGAGTGACTAGAGTAAGAAATAGACTGAAATTTAGGTTGCCAAAGTCAAGAACGATTGCCATTGAATCAGTGAATGAAAGAATCATTTAGAATAGTTTTGTGGACCAGATAAAGAATAGTCAAGAATCCACTGAAAACATATCATTAAAATATTTAAATCCATTGTTATCTTTGACCCCTGACCACAAAACCAGTCCTAAAAGGTGCTCTATACGATGTTGCAGGATTTTAGCAATAGGCAAGAAGAGCGTGCATTAAACCCAACCTCTTCTTGCCGAAGTCGCTGGGGTATATTTGTAGCAATAGCCAACATTACATTGCATGGGTCAAAATGATTGATTTTCCTTTTATGGCAAAAATTATAAGAATGTTAAGTAAAAATCATGTCCCATTAATTTTTAGTAAATGCCCTACCGTAAATATATTTTTTTGATTAAGGTAAGGTAATTTTCTCAGTATTTAGATTTTTTTGCACTCTCAGATTCCAAAAGTTCAAATGGTTGTATCTTGGCCAAATATACATCAACAGAAAGCTTATTTTTTAAGCTTTCAAATGACGTATAAATCTCAATTTAGAAAGGTGACACTTATGGTCTTGTGGTCCAGGGTCACATATTTTGGCTGTGTGTACATCCCAGATTGGATGATTGATCCAGATTGATCATTATTATCTTGGTGGATTATTACAGAAAACCTGCAACAGACATGTTTCCAAAAGAACTGTTTCCCACTTTCACTTTCTATGTCATGATTAATTTCATAGACGATGCAACATAAAACCCATGCAAAGACAAATGTGAAAATCCCAAATGATCCATCTTCCTCCCTCTTCCTTCTGTGTTGGCTTTCATCCCGCTCTCTCATCCTCTGCCATCTCTTTCTCCTTTCCCCCTTCTTTCTGTCCATCCATCCAAACATCAAAGTGTGGGAGACATCAGAGGACTGATGTGAGGAGATGCTAATGCATCCATCCATTCATTCATGCACGACTGGGACCATTCGATTGTGAATGCGAAGCAGGGGCCCAGAGTCTACCCATCCGTCCAGCCTTCTGGGCCTCCAAACAAGTCCCACATCTCCTCTTACATAGCATTCAGCAATTTGTAGCTGATTTGTAGCTGTATAGAGATTTCACAGCCGGGCGCTTTGGTTTTCTCTCTTCATGAATGAGAGAATCATAGAAACGTGTGCTATAGTAACATCCTGTGCTGGAGGTGCTGGCTTCCGACCGGTTTCCTGGAGCCCGGGGCTATACAACATATGTCACCCAGACAAACAAGGGCTATTTTCAACCTTGGTTTGTAGATGTCTGTTGGCTGTAGTATGTATGTACCCGCTGTACCCTTATCACAGCTTTTCAGACCACATCCTCCTTATTTCTCTCTCGGCAAGCTGCTATTTTGTATGAAAGCATAGTGGTACAGTGAAAGGGAGTGGCAGAGCCCTTGTTGGGGCCGTATAGTGCCGAGATGGTGGCTGTAATGGAGAGTTTGAGCATCTCTCGTGTACACACAAAAGCCACAGCCACTGATAATCGGCTTTGAGAACGAGCACAGACTGCATCAATGCACAGAGGCACTTTCGTTTTTTAATGGCCCTTAGCGCACAAGTCTCCTAATTGCCATGATAAATATGTAATACAGTCCCAAGGGCAGTTGCCTAGTGTGAACTTGCAGTCGCACGTCACACACAAGTCGAATCTTCTAGAGGCACGCCAGAGCACGTGCAGCCCAATGTTCACAAGGATGGAAGGAAGAGAGAAAGACAGATACGGAGAGCAAAGGGTGAGAGAGAGCATTTTGTTGTGACAGATCAGGAGCTGTGCAAGGGGTTGATGAAAAACGGCAAATGCTATCTTTGCATCTCCTTTATTCTTCACACAATAGGCCAGCATCATAATTGCTATAGAGAACATGACACATCAGGAATAAATTGCTAGTGATTTTTTGTCTCTCAGCGCCTATCTGCAACACTGCTGCCGCTGTATTAATGTCAAGCCGGGCAAAACAGTCTTTGACTAATCTCTTTCCAATATTAGCACTTCACATTCTAATAGAAAAATGGATGAGGTATTTTATCGAGTTAATATACTGTATGAACGCAAAACAAACGGGCATTTAAATGAAATGGAACAAAGACAAAGAGAGGCTTTACCTGATGCGCATGAACCATGCTTCATGTTAAACAGCGACATAACATTCAACTAGACAAACGAACGGCATTTTGGAACACTTCTGTTTTGAAAGCATCACTAAAAAGCAACAAGGCAACTAATTTATTTAAAAAAAACATTTTATTAGTGACACACAATGGCTGTTTCAAATTATTTTGCTTCCTACTTAACTTTGCTTTCGTTACTTTACCGTTTTCAATGTCTACAACGGGGAACAAAGAAATGTACTCACATCCTGTCCTTTGTCACATAATGGAGAGTCTGATTCATTTGAATGAATCGATTCGTTCAGGAATAGTTCACCCAAAAATTTTACTTCTGTCATCATTTACTCACCCTCAAGTAGTTCCAAATCTGTATGAATTTCTTTGTTCCACCAAACCTAGTTTGAAAAAAGTTAGTGACCAGGCTGTTTTTGATCACCAATGACTTCCATAGTAGAAAAAAAAAAATCTGTGGAAGTCAATGGGGACCCAAAACACCCTGGTTACAAACTTTCCTCAAAATATATTCCTTTTGTGTTCGGCAGAACAAAGAAATTCGTTTTGGAACTACTTGAGGGTGAGTAAATGATGGCAGAACTTTCCTTTAACACTGATAATAACCAACGGCCAAACAGAGCCTGTGCTTTCTAAGACCTTGGCTTTAAAATAAGATCTTGTAACACTGAAGTGGTGAAGGTTTTACCTTGTTCCAAGCAGAATATAGGAGCTAGGAATTCATAGCTCAGCAAATTCACTGAGAGCCCTGTATATATAATATATTGTCCCCTATAATGCTAAAGCATATTTGGATTTCCACAGAGCACTTGGTGTAGTCATTTAGCAAGAAGGATTTGGACTGCAGGTTTTTTTTTTTAATCAGAGCAACATGCTCCAAATCCATTCCTGCAAAGTGAAATGAGGCTCTGGAAATGGAGCCTTGAGCTTTCAGTTAGAATTCAACATGTTTTGCTTGATAAAAACAAGATCACGTTTGTTAAGATAAATAACAACCTCCATGACTAATAATCAAGTGAAATGAAAATACATGAAAATGAGCTAATGTGTCTGGACTGGATATAGACACTTGCTCACTTAATTAATGTCAATGCAGCATAAATAAATAAACAGACATAACATGCTGGAAATAAACATTGTTAGTTTTCAGAACGAGCTTGTGCAAACACTAACACAACTAACACAAACCTTATAACTTATAAATAAATACTCATGCTGTGAGATATATTGTTTACATTGCTCAAATATGTTTACATAAAGCATCAAGCAACTACTGTAACTGTCTCTGTATTTCCTTCAAAGTCCAATCAAAATACCTTTGAACAAAGTATAATGCCCCGCTCACGCCAAGCACGATAATTATAAAGATATAGATCTAAAAATTACTCTCAATGTTAGAGAATGTCCACATCACAACTATAACGATAAAGGCACAGAGAAACTATATCGTTGGTATCTTTATCAGAATTATTTTTTTTCCCAGCTGATGACCGATAGAAACATTGACACCCTATCAGAATCAATCCTGCGATCACACGCTTGAGCTTATAATAAACAGATGATATTGTTCGCTGGCATGGACGCAAATATAGCTATCGTTATAGTTACCGTGCTTAGTGTGAACAGGCCTTTCCCTTTTCTGCACCAAAACAGCAACATGCTAGTTATCTTTAGTGCAGTTTTCGAAGGATTTTTCATTTCAATTGTTGAAATGAACACTGAAACAATAAACTGTACATTTTAGTGGTCCCCTAATTTAGATGCCTACTATTGGGCCATAATTCAATCACAGGCAAGGTGAGCCTGGGCAAACTTAATAACAAAGATTTGACACTTCATAAGCCTGTCGTAGCGCTCGCAGACAAGCCCAGACAGTAGCAGGGCTGCCGCACCCAAACAACAAATTATGATGCCGTCATTGCAAATAAGAATCATCATCAGTCTCAGGCCCCCCAAAAAGATCTCTCTCGTTTCCAAGTAGGGTTCTGGGGCAAGGATTTCAACCCAAACACTTGCCATCTCTATTCAGGCTATGAAATGTATTTTGCAATTCCAAAAGTCTCTACTGCTCTTTTTCTTACAGTTTGTATTTTTAAATCAGGAACAAAAGGGGAATCATAATCGTGGAGACAACGAATGAATTATCATTGCCATCAGCTGTCTATTAAACATACATAACTTTCACATAATAGGCAAAGTCAACCAGTGAAATCAATGAACTGAAGCTGAACCCACATTAGCAAAGCTCTCAGAAACATGAATATTAATGGACGTTGCCACTAATTTTTTTAACATAAATGTATGATTCAGGACTAGGAAAGGACATGCAAGCAAGCAAATTTATGTTATATGCAAAGTGCTGCATAGTAATATAACTTCTTTTAGGAAACAGCTTTAGTTTAAACATTTCCTGTGCCTGATGGGGATAAAACAAAACAAAAAGCTCCAAATCAACAAAAGCTCTTATTAATAAAAACTAACCCAAAACACATCTGCACACAACACGAAAAAATACCAGCAGTCTGTCTTGTCTCACTTAACTTCTCAACACATGGCTGTTTACAGAACAGTCTAATATTAAAAAACCACATTAAATCAAAATAATGCCACTATTAGCTTTGTGGTCATCCAACACAGTCTCACAACCAAATCGTACGTATTCGTACAAGGTGGCAAATTCATACGACCTCGTATCATGATCATACGTATGATTTTGTACGATTTGTCTAAAACCCAGCGACAGATGGGTTTAGGGTCAGGGTTAGGTTTAAGTCATTCATACAAATTCATACGAATTGGCAACTGTGTGGCAAAATGTACGAAAATGTACAAAATTCCTACAAGTGAGGTCGTACAAATTCTTCCATGAGATCGGTTTGGGTCATCTGTATGCGAGTGTGGTCCTAAAATTTCTCACACCTAAAATTTGTTCTTTTTCTCCTGGAAATACTGATGACTCACCCTGAACTCACTCATTTTGGCCAATCAAATGGATAGGAAATTGGGTTTAGACGATGGAATTTGTGATTCTTAGCTCGATTTATTTCAGAAATGTGGAGACCAAACACCAAAATATTGTTTATCGTACAAAAGCAAACATTTTTAAATCAAATAAGGAAATGTATTATTATTGACTGGCATAGGTTTAACAACATGCACATGATTTAATGTCATGTTAAATTGGCATAGAAAACTGACAATCTCGATTACAATCCTATGGTTCACGCTCAAGGCTATTAACCTCTTCCAAAGATGCTGCAGGCCACCAGAGAGGTTCTGTTGTAGAATATACTTTAGGTATCAGCATTGCTTCTAATGGGACATATTGACGGGCACATCAGATAACTCTCAGCCTTTGTTCCTGTTGTCACAGGATGTTTATGGTGTTTTTGTCTTTTATCTTTTCGCTCCTCATTTTTTCCCTTATTGCCACTAAATGTGGTGGAGCTAAAGTAACCGAATCCGAGCAGAATGTTAGGAGCGATTTGCTTTGTGTCACCTTGATGAAACTGTTGTTTGTGTGTATGTGTGCGCAGACTACCATATTTCAGGTGCGTGAAGTGCTGTGCTCTGTGATGAAGGAAAGCTACTGCCTTGATTTAGTGATTGCCAAACAAACCAAATGAAAGAGAGAAAGAATCAAACATACCTACTCAGACTCTACAATTGAGATTTCACAACAAGCTGCAATTTAGTCCAAAATTACAACACCTAGAAGTAACTTAAACCATTTAATTTGTCCATTCATTTTGCAGAAATAGGTACAGATAATGACACATTCAAGGCCATGTGATCCAGCACAAGGGTATCCATCTCATTGTCCTCCTAGAGGTGCCCTGGTCATTACAGAAGATCATTTTTTGTCATTAAGTGGGAGGATCACCTTTACTTTACCCGACTTTTCTGGCGATTAGCACTTGCTTTATTTCCAGTCAGACGGAGAGAGTAATTACTCAACCTCTAGATAAAACACTGATGTCAGAGGTTCTCCATACATCTAACCGACACTCTCCGAAGCTGTAATGATTAGATAAGAGCACATATAAGTCAAATATAAAGCATACGACCTCCAGAACTTCTCAAGCACCAATGTAAAAGACAAAAATTGCAGCTACAGAAACGCTACCCTTTCAAAAGGCAATTTACTGCTCAGCCAACAATCACCCCTTCATTTCACATGATAAAATTAAATATTTGGACTTGATTAGTACAGTGGTGTGACAGCTCGCATCCTAAATCTCCCAAGGCGGGCGACACCACGGCCCTACGAGCGTACGGTCAGGACATGGGACAGCAGAGCAGCTGACATTTAAAGGACAGATAGCTGGAGGGAAGAGATGGTTTAGGTGTGGAGAAACAACACTTCTCCCACGAGTTTCCGCTTCAGAGCTTTCTGAGCGACCACACAAGCATGCCGAAGCACTAGTAGCGTGTCTGCTGTCAGAACCTCTCTGGTCTTTTTCCACCCATCTTCATTTTCCCAAGGGTCATGCTACATGGAGTTTATTGCTTCTTTTAGAGGGGTAAACCAATGCATTTTACTAATGAATATTCAAAAGAAGTATCTAATAAGCATGCTGCACTGAATATCAGCACAAGAAATTAAAGGTACAGTTGACCAAAAAATGAGACTGTCATTATTATTTAAAAGCCAACAGAGTGTTTGCCCTCTTATTCAGCAGCCATGGTTATTAAAGTATCTTTCGCTTTCTTTTTGTTTTTTTTTCATAGGGATGTTAAAAAAGCATCTCCTGCAAATTAAAAGTTATGAACTAAACCAATCAGCTATGAGGTAAATCACATGTAAATGTAATTTTGAACTAAAAACATATGAGAAAATCTGGAGGCGTAAAGACTTTAGAGAGGAAAAGAACAATCCCATAAAATATTGTGAACGACATGGCTGAATTGAAATATAAACCTAAAATATAAACAACATATTTTACGATTACTGCAAAATATACATGTGCCTTTATACAAATGTTTAAGTACTTAATGTCTACATCTTTTTTTTCACACAAATTATGCGGTTAAACAGAAATATTAAACAAATCAGTCGAAATACCATAAAAAAGGTCTGTTTTTAAAGATTTATAATTTATCATTAAACATTTTCCTATGGAGATTATTAATGTGAATATTTAATTCTGGAAAGCCCATTGAGTTTCTCTGTATGGACAATGAAATAAAATATAGACATAAAATGAGAAGTCATTTATGACAGAATTTTCATTATGGGGTGAACTATACATTTAAAATAAATTTTTTTTTAACAGTATAAAATTCTTCCAAAAAAGCCCAGTCATCAAGCATCGTATGTAGCCAACCAACATACATACAACAGCAGAGAAGATATGAGCAGAATGGTGAGCCCCTAAAGAGCACAGCAATCAAGCCTGTTATTTTCCTAGGTTTTGGGTTTTTTTTTTTGCATTTCTTTCTCCCTGCTCATACAAACCAAAACTAAGCCACTTCTATTTCATACTGCTCACACATACATACACACACAAACAATCAGAGTCACTCCAACAGTGAAAACGTAGTCCTAAAGGCCATATACTGTATTAGCACTCATTGAGCACTGCACAGCCAATCAGATTCAAGGAGTAGAACTGTCCATCAAAGTCAATTGTTAGTTACAATTCAAACCCAAATTGCACATGACCACAGCTGTCTCATGGGAAATGTAGTCTCATCAATAAACCAAAAGTAAATTGAGTTTACATTAACAGAGTTTCAGGAAGACCTCAGGGTGAGGGGAAAAAAATAGTAAAACCTAAGCCTCAACCGCTCTAAAATGCATGTATCATTGTCATTGGTCGTAGCACACATGCAATTTGATATATAAAAGGATATGTACATATGTTCAACCCAGTGACAAGACACATGGAGTTTCGTATAAAATCTCACCCATCACTCCAGACCGTTTAACACCACACATACATACACATAATATATGCATCCGTCCTTAAATGCATCGTCAGATTTTTCTTTAAGCTACATACACTTTCAAACTATACAGTGATGGCTATGAATTAGCTTTAACCTAGTTAACCTGTTACTTTAATAAAACTGGCCTCCACTTAGCTTATTAGAGCAGTAAATGCAGAGTCAAATCAAATGAACATTAACATTTAACATACAGTGCTCCTTTTTCCAGCTATCTGTCTCCCTGAGGAAACAGAGCGTTCAGTAGTGGTATTTTCCAAGGCCCTGAGTTCGAAATGACTTCATTTGTTCATCTGAACCATTGGCAGCCCATCTATTCTCAAAGCTGGAACGGTTATGTAATGTGATCAGCCCTCACGTCGTGCAGGTTTTGTTACTTAATAAACAAGGGGAAATATAATCTACTTGAAAAAGACGTTGACATCATTATGCATAATCGGGGCACACAAAGCTACTATTTATTGCTGTAGTGTCAGACTAACCTTTGAAGTCTTGCGCACTATTAGCAAAAATTGTCTGGTGAGATCCAAGAACACCTGGGAAACCAAGTAAGCCCTTTGTTGTTGTGTTTTGCTGATTAAACTTTAATACTTCGGTGTTCCTCGTTTCCAAACGGTGGCTCCATGAATGAAGTGACAATCCTGCACTTAGGTCCTGACTAAACCACAACACAACTGACGTAACGTACAGAGACCCAGACGTCATGGATGGACAGTCACTACCAATCAAACGACAATGAAGATCATCAACAGGTCAAGTCTACATGTGATATTCACCTGAATATTCTAAAAGAACAACAACAACCCAAAAAAATAGGGGGTGCTAAACACTACAGCAGACTAAACTAAAGTATTTGGAGATATTTGGAGTGTCATACCTAGAGTTGCTCCATTTGCACATGAATACAGTGACCAAGTCTAAGCTAAATGAAATAAAGAGCAAACGAGTGCATCTTTTTTTTTTTCTTTTTTTCCAAAGAGGAGGAATAATAAATCAGGTGTCCTACTGCAGTCCAGTAATCATGCTAAAGAAAATTCATGTATAAATAATTGATTCAGTTGCAAATCCAATCAACCTAGATTTGTCAAAATGAAAGCTAAATATCACCGTCTTGTGTTTTCCTCATCTGACATGCCATCCGAGGACCAAAATAAAAGCAGAGGCTCCTGGGTTCTTGAAGAAGCTTTTTAAATCCCATGGCCTGCTCATCATCCTTTGTGTCTGGCTGTTTTCAACATCCATGAGTTCATGTAATCCACAGTCTAAATCCTTAGAATGCTTTTTTTTTTTTTTTTTCTCTTCCTTTTTTTTTTTTGTTGTGTTGTTTGCTTGGTTCTTTTTACCCGAGCATACAAAAGAAGTCCCCTCCACCTAATCAAAATTATAAAAATGGAAGCCACTTGCAGGGAATAAAGTCACATAGAGAAATGTTCTTGGGTTGTGGGGAGGAGTACGGTGACCACAACAATGCGCGTCACCTATTCCTTGATCCAGAGCATCTCAATAAAAAAATATCTGAGTAAAAACCTCACTGCTCTCTTCCAGCATTGACATCTTCAGTAATTGTTACAATGCACTTCTTTGTAAGGAGACTCCGTCATGCAGAGGACTGTTCTGTGTCCTTGTGTCCATATTTACTTCATCTCCTAATGCAAAGGGTAGGAGACCACATGTTTCTACATTTGCCCTTTACTTAAATATATAAACAATAATTGAAATAAACCTGAATAAATAAATATGTAAATAAATCTGAATCAATCAGTTAATAAATAAATAAAATAACAAACAGACTGATAGATAGACAGACAGATATCTGACTTCCTCTCATTCGTTTTAGTCACTCTCTTAACAAATGCTTTGCTTCAGATTGAAGGAGGAATATTGTTCTCTCTCATCGATGATGTAAAATGCAAATATAAACAAACCAAATCACAAACAAACAAAAAGTTGTAAAAATATATGTATATTGAAATAGTTAAAATCCTAAAATCTCTATTGTAATGTAACTGCATCAAATCTTTAAACACAACATGCCCTCGTTTAAAGAATAAATCTCTTATTCTGTATTTTTTTTTTTTACTGTATCTCCTTATCTTTTCAGTTCCTCTATATATAAGTGTAGGTTGATCTTTTTTTCCCCTCTTTAACTAACTTTCAAGAAAATTGCCAGCGTTTCTGCATACAGAAAGCTTTGCCTGTACTGTATGTCGTCTCCTGAGCTGTTTGTACAGTCCCCTTCGGTCTAGTCATGCTCTGAGGGGCCAAACTGCTCTCAGGTCTCTCTATCCAGATTCTCTACAGTCCTGTTGGGACGTTTACCACAAGCAAATACAAAATGGTAACAGGTCACAAATGAAAACAGGGAGATAGAGAGAGAAAGACTTTGAGATGGAATGCCACGTGTCAAACTGCTCCCTGAAAAAAAACAGAGATCGAGTAGTGGGCCCTAGAAATAACTAACACTAGGTAAAGTTTCATCTATTTCTCCTGGAGCCCACAAATGCTATTTGGCTTGTACTTTTTTCGCCGTCTTTTCCTTGTGCTGCCGACTGACTCTCTCTTCTTGCTTCTCTAGTTCCTTTCCAGGGGCTGGTGAGGTTACCCTGTGGCTCTTTTATGAACACCTTTTCTTGGGTTGTTAGAGTCCCGGGGTCTAAGCTTCCCGTGCTGTTGCACTTCTTCACGAACGGGGGCGCTAGAGAGCTCGGCAGAAGCAGCGACGTCAGTGACAGGCTGCTCGCCGTCTCTGAGAGCTGCTGGCTGTCACACGTCTGATCAGAGCCACACCGTACCATCCCTACATCCTCGTCCGAGCCTTGCAAAACTCTTCCTGCACTGATGTCCGTTTCACAGCTGCTCTTGCAGCGCTGGTGTCCCCTTGTAGTTTGGAGATTCTTGGTGGCCGGAGGACTGGGTCTCAGGGTCTCTGTGGAGAGGCTGGCGCGATCGTCGAGGAGCGTGTCCATCAGCGGCTGGGTGGTGGATACGATGAAACTGAGCCCTTCTTCCATGGTGGTCGGTAGGCTGCTCTCTGAGCTCCCCGTAGCCAGGGAGGAGTCACTGTGAGATGGATACTAGGGGCAGAAAGGTCAAGGTTTTAGCCATGACGTTATAATCAGGTACATTTACATGGACAACAATATTGACAACAATCTGATATTAAGGCGATTAAAAATCTACCATTTAAATAAGGATTTCTGAGTAACAAGCTAAACTAATACTCGAAGTAAACACAAATCGAATGAAGACGTGGAGTAATTCCTTTTTGGTCGCATTAACGAAGTGCAGTATTGACATGTACACATCTTAATCACAATATTACCATCATGTAGGACTTTTCAACATATTTTGCGATTGGATACACACATGGCCGTAGTCAACCGTCTGACTGCAAACAGATAATGAACTATAGTAACTCTTTCCCTGCATTGCATGAGTTGTACATCTGTGTAAGATCAAACCTGTGTGGTGAGCAGCCTGGTGTTTGCTCCAGGAGAGCGTAGAGACGCCCATGAGGCAGGGGAAGTTAGCCGAAGCCCTCTTGGTTTGTGTCCCGGCCGGCCTCTGGGGGGTGCAGGGAGGGCCGCGACAGCTGGGTGGAAGAATTCGGCAGGGAGTCGGATGGGAGTGGTAGAGCGGCTCGAAGCTCCAGAAACCCCTGGGTGCTCCTCATTACTGCTGCTACAGGGAACTCCACCTGCAACACAAATTCAGTTCCTGAATGCAGAGTTTGAACGTATGGAAGCTGAATGACACTCTAACAATGTTGATAACAAAAGCTGTGGGCAACACGTTTAAATAATCAAGTATTTGCGCAAATGCTGTCCTGCCGCAACTTCTGTCATTAATTACACACTTATAGGGAATAATAATTTAGTGTATAACTGTAGGTTGCCTTTTTGAAGTTAGGTCAACTGCTTTCTAGTGTTCAATTTAAATTCAAAATCTTTTTTGGAAAGGGAGTTTTTAAATTCTGAATCTTGCACAACTAATGTACTTTTTCTTGCTTTGTCCTCCGGTATCATTCCTGTAATACTGTGGATGTGCCGCATTACCTATGCTGTGACGAGCAGGTGTGTTTTGATGTGGACTTTGAGAACCGCCTCCATCCTCTGTCCCAGAGCTGTGAACTCGAGAGGGTTGCCGTAACCTGCTGTGACCTCTCCCTCCAGGTTCTTCAGTGTTTAAGCCCTCATCACAGCCCCTTTCCTGAGCAGAAATATTAGCATGAGCTTTCAGGATCCCGGGAGACTTTTAGGTCTCTTAAATGGCAACATCTAATTTTCTTGGTAAACTACACACTTTTTGCATTCAGGGCTTCCCTCTATAACAGTAAAAGAGATTAAGGAACGATTAAACTCTGCTAGATAATCTGAGCCATCTGCCTCACATACTGTCCTTTATGGGGTTTCTCTAACAAATAGCTAGAGATGTTTAGGTCTGCTGAAGAATTCCTCTGGTTAAGCAGCGGAGCTACAAGCCCCATGAGACTGCAGGATTTAGACTAACAGCTTATAGAAATTTGATTTCTTCTGTCTAATTAGTGTGAGTCTATGGCCATTCTCACTGATTATATATAATTAACAGATGATTGTTTGGGATTACAGCAGTTTAGACATCAGATAGAGCTAAATCATTTCCAGGATGAAGAGTTTGTATCTGTTACTGAGCATTAACCACTATTAAGGGCATGGAGAAAAAAAAAAGTAAACTTTATAAATTTCAAATGCTATCAAAAAACCCCCAAATAACTCAACACATGCAATGTTACAAAAGATTTCTGCTTGTTTAAACTTTTTTTTTTTTTTTAAGATTTATATTTTGCCGTTTTTGCCTTTATTTATTACAGGACAGATCAATCGTGACAGGAAGTGAATTGGGAGAGAGAGAGAAGAGGAATGTGATTGGGAAAAGTCTGCGAGTCGGGACGTGAACGGTGCTATGTGGCACACTGCCCAAGGGGCTACAGGCACCGACTGAACTTCTTATATATCAAAGAATCCTAAAAGTATGATGGTTTCCATAAAAAAATACTTTAACCAAAATAAAAATACTTTTACTTTGGCTTTGCCATCACAGTAATAAATTAAATGTTAAAACATGTTAAAATAGAAAACATTTATTTTGAATTGTAATACTATTTCACAATATCACTGTATGTTGCATGTAATAAATGTAGCTTTCAAAATGGGTCTTTAAAAACATAAAAAAATGAGTTATCACTTATTTCTAATTTTCTAAGACAAAACAGTACAACATTTTAATATTAGATATTCACCATAGAATGAAAGTAATTTTCATCAATAATAAATACAGATATTGAGAATCCTGAAGAGTGCATATCTTTAAACAGATTTTCAAACATTACAAAGTGTAGATACTAAGAAAACTGAGGGGGTGAAGCATTCAAAATGACAAAATCATTTTTGTGAGAGAAAGTTCACCTTGCCCTCTTTGGCAGCCATCTGGTACACGCTCTGCTCGTCTAGGCTCAGGTCATCCGGCAGAGCGGGCGAGGATGACTTATCTGAGAGCTGCTCCGACCTCAGAGACGCCTGCTCCAGTTCAGCCATGTGGATCTGCTGTAGGCAAGAATTTATAGCAATGAGAATTAGGAGGGGTCTTCATGATTAAGATACTTCCCCACTATTTGGATTTCTGCAGACTTTTACTACAAGCCAGTCTAACGGCTTTGTGGCGTTTGCAGAGTGCTGAAATGAGTCTGAGTGATAAAACTGCCAACGGAGACTTTGGATTGTTATGGACAGCATGGTTTATGTCTGACAACGTGATGACGACTTTCCAAAGAAGAAATCTGGGTAATTCAAGAAGAGAGACATTTAGAGTCAAACAGAGTGAGTGGGAGAGAAGAGCTTGCAAATCAGAGATGTATGGAGAGCAGAGACAGGGGAGTGGAAACAGACTGATGGACTGACATTGTTGGCAGCCTGGCAGAATGGCAGGATGACAGGTGTGGAGGTTATGGCTTGAATTACTTCTTTCCTGATCTACCCCTGTCCTGTCCGTCACTGTGATGGGACACACGCATTGAGAGATTGTTTGTGTGTACATTAAACAATGTGCTATAGTACAATAACATGAGTCTATGGGCCGGACATGATGTCTGTCTGTCTTTGATAAAAACACCAGTACAAAACAGTATCATTATGAAATGACCTAAACCTTTTCTTCTGTAATATATGTTAAGATGATATATATTTTCCCTATGATGGAAAGCTGAAATTTCAGCATCATTACTCCAGGCTTCAGTGTCACATGATCCTTCAAAATCCTTTAAAATGCTGATTAGGTGCTTAATTATCATTTATTTTCTTAGGATTAATAAAATGTTAAAAAAAAAGGCATTTATTTGAAATAATTGTTTCATCTGTCTACCTATCCTACTTCAATGCTTTTTATACTAGCCTTAAGACTATTTTTTATAACTAAAATTATTTTTAATTGTATATCTATAAATGCATCATGCTTGCTAAGCTAAAACTGAATTTATAGGCATTCTCTATTCAATTGTGAAGATTTGCATGTAGGTTAGTAGGCTTAAACTCAAGAGTGCGTTAGCAAACACTGACACAGCTGCAGTGTACCTCTTGTGGATGAGTCCTGCAGTCCTTGCAGACGGGTGGGGAGGAGTAATGATGGAAGACGGAGCCAGAGAGGTTGTCAATCATCAGCATCTCCCCTTCAAACGAATCTTTGATAAGCAGAGATACACTGTCCAGCCACAAGTTCTCCTGGGAAACAACATCAGAGATAATAGCGCAGAGTTATAAACGATAACTCACTGAATTATGTGCAGGGTCATTGGCTGGGGTTTGGGGATCTGGGAAAACTTTTTTAAAAATCTATGATGAGAGAGCACAACAAGGGCCAGTTTTACTAACAGCTTGTGCCTACCGTCTTCTGGCATTAAAATTGTATTGTCAGGTTTTACTAAAGATGGGCAGTCATGAGTCATAAGTCATTTTTGCACCTGACCTATGGATTTGTAGGCGTTTGCCTTTCAGACATATTCAAATGAATCAAGCAATGCGTTTTACTAATGTCTGCGCTCTGGCATTATTTAACGCCACAAAAAAGCATGACTTAAACTATTTCGCATTTGATTGGCTGCAATAATGCTTGCTAGGTGGATGCACTGCAGAGAACAGAGAGCGTGTGGTAAAAGGAAGCATTTTTTTCCATATGCATTAATTTATTTTGAATGCCAGAATAACATATTATTTGAACATTTATTTCTTGGCCTCCAGTTCTTTTCAATGTACTTGTTTAATGTTCTTATTTTTTTATTTGCGACTACGCTAATTTGTGCTGCGTTGTTATATTGCTTTGGTCGATATGTAAATGAGATGCTGCACCTGCGTTCTTTAATTTGCACATTGTTAGTACATCACCTGCAGAAACGGCACTGTTTTAAAATTGTGCTCTCATGCTAGTTTGCTCAGTTTAGTAAAACAGATCATGAAAACTGTAGTAGTAATTGACAACTGTAATTTTATAGCATTTGGATGAACTGAAGCATATCTTGTAGGGATGGAACATTATAATTCAATATAAATAACAATAATATAATCCTTATTTTTATATAAACAAATCCTATAATATTGGCATATAGAACCGTTCTGGCACAATATACTGTTCTTACACGATAGCGCACTTTGAAATCGCCCTTGCACTAACAAAACAGAACATCCCACTCACCTGTGCACTCACACACACTCACACACACACACACACACACACACACACACACACATTAATGAGAGGGTAGGGTCAGAGAAAGGGTCTCCTTCACTGTCACAGGAATGGTCTTAATGACGGCGTTTGAGAGGAGCCTTACAGCAACAGAGCTTCAAAGAGCAGCTGTGCAGAGGGCTAAACCTGCACACACACACACACACACTCTGTATCCGCTCAGCAAAATCCTTTGTGGAAAAAATTCAAAGAGTTAAAAGTTTGAAAACAAGTCGGAGGCACCTCAAAAGTTTTTTGAAATTTGGCTCAACTCGGGAGCCCCGAACACGTAAACAAAAACCTTTTCGCCCGCATCAATCAACGTCTACTTTAGCTTCCCTCATAAATGCCACATCACTCAATGCTAATATCAAGATGAAGTACATGTGGTGCAAGTACGATTTCATAACAAAATACGCTTCTGAAAGAAGGCATAAAGATTTGACCATTCAATATTCAGTTACCCAGCAGAGCAATTTAGGAAGCAGTCAAGTGAAGAATCAATCTAACACGATCAAAATGCAGCGTTATCTAATAACAGTCATTTATTTCTCCAGGTAATTGTGCTCTTTGCGTCACTGCCAAGCGCTTTTGATTTCCTACACAAATAAACAATTAAGTTGAAATGACTAATTTGAGTTAAATGAAAATTGATCAGGCTGGCCTGCCTGCTAATTCTGAGTGCACTTGGTTATTGGCAAGCAACCTCTTATGGACAATAAACAGGACTAACAAAAGCGCTCTTAGAAACACCAGCAAACCTTAGCACTTCTAATGAGAGTCTGACACCAAACTCACAGGCTGCTATTATCCTCTTAAGATTAGCACCTAGCAGTGGCCAGTGTTGCAGGATCACACACACCTCTGTAGTCCAGCGGTTTAAGTAACCAATTTATGGTTCCAGCCATGACCCATAGAGATAATGGCCCGCTTGGGTCTGGTTGCGGCCAATGCACAGGGCGATGTGGTCACGGCCTGTAGTGCGAGAACAATCATTTTCAATATGGCTCTGAGCGCGAGTGCCACATTTATGGGTGTTATAGTCTCACCTGTGCCGGTGTGGGTCATAATTCGTATTGGCCGGATGGAGCGAGGAAATGCGGTATAATTGGCAGGGATGTAGTTTTAATGACATTTCAACATATGGGAGTATCAGTGTCTCAGCATATGGCTAGCTCAGCGCTCCTCAAATCGCAGGTCTCCATAAATCGAAGCGCAAGAGCGTGTACACATCCAAACCTTCTCATTTAATGAGCTTTCTGGCGGCTTCCCGGTGGCAAATCACTCAACACATGGTGCGAACAGGTGTGAATTCAAGGAAAAGCAGCATCTGCCAGTTTTGCACTTTTCTGAAGGTTGTGTTTTACAGATAGATGAATCAACCGGAGACGGTCGTGAACTCGATACAAGGCGATACAAGGATACATGTCTGATTCTAGTCTATTCTGTGCTTTCTCTTCTGCTGACTGTAACTGTGGTTTTGTACAATGCTGATCATGAGGAAAATGATGTGTTACTGGGACCTAATCAGTACATGCTGTTTCCTCCCAGACCGACACATTAACACAGACTGAGCCCCGTTTACTAGCTTTCACTACCTGTTCACTATTAAAATCTGTGTAGCATGTTCAGACCATTCATCCATCTTAATGTTTTTTTTTTTTAAAAGATGTCTCTTATACTTACTTAGCCTGTATTTATTTGATAGATAAATAACAAAAAATACAGTAATATTGTGAAATATTAAGTGTTGTCAAATGCGATTAATCGCATCCAACATAAAATTTTATTACAGGACAGTATATATGTATATACAAACACACACACAGTATACATTTATTACAGTACAGTAACATGAAAATATTGATTTATTAAGTATTTATATGTATACAATTATATTTGTATATTTTATTTACATAATAAATATGCACAGTACACACTTAAATATATTATTTAAATAAAAACTTATGATTAATCAAATAACAGAAATATTAAAAGATTTATATTAATATTAGAACAATTCTGAATGCACTTAAAAAAATGTTTTTTTTTCAGTATTCTTTCATTAACAAAGTTCAAAATAACAGCATTTATATATTTTATCTTAAAATATTTCTTATCTTGTCTTATATACAGTAAGTCTTATTTATAAGTCTTTTTATTTATCTATTGACTAAATTCCTTCAAACCTTCTTTTTTCAAAGTCACGTTTCAAGTCTTGTCAAGTTAACATTGAAAGTGATTCTTGAGAATCTTTGCTTTTCTTAATTTTAATTTTCTATAAAAGTCAATAGTTTAAATAGTATAAATTCTATATCTTCAAATCACAATTTTTCAACCTGTTTCCTCAAAAGAATTCTTAAAGATACACAACCCTGACCCATAATGCCACTTCAAACCACACAAATAACAAGGTTATAACGAAATAAAAAAATAAACTTGTACACACTGTTACTCATTTTTCAAAAAATACTAAAAGAAAATCAGATACGCATACAAAGCATCAATGTGACTCAGAAAATTCATCTTACTTTTCTGTGTGCCATGGCACACCGTGTGACCAGAAAATCTGAAGTGCTTTAAAGACGAGAAGAGCTGTTCAGCAGAAATGCTGCAGTCAGTGTGTCAGTGCGCAAGGCACAATTCAGAAGAGATGCCTGGAGTGGGAGGTGACTTCCCACTGCATTTAAAATATGTTCTGTTATAAATACACACTGAACTGCGCTTGAACTCGGAACGTAAACCTCTCCTTCACAATCTGCTGCTCAGTTTAAGCAAGCCTTACCGTAATAACAGTATGTTTGAACTGCCAAATCATTTGCCAAGGCAGCTTATCTTCAGATAAATAAGAACAGTACAAGATAAGCAAAAGTGCGAAAAAAATCAAATATTATCCAAAACACATAAACTCATTATTAATGAGGGTAATTAAGTGAAGTGAAAAGAAGATTACAAGAAGCACAAATTTAGTAAACATATTTATGACTTTTGTAGGCAGGTTCATATCCATCCTAACACCCGATATAAAAAAAAAACAGAAGAATTGATTTTGTGAAATCTCCAGCAGTTCATCTGTGAATATAAAACTTAAGCAAAAATGAAGCTCATTAATGACACATTTGCATTCCTCGTGTCTCTAACCTTCTTCCGTTCTGCTCTCTCGCTCTCTGAGGAGATAAAATGCTTTCAGTCTGCTGACATCGCTGCTGCTTGAAGTCAAACTAGTTTTCCCAATTCCTGTTCTGCTGACTGTCATGCACACCTCTTTCCTGTCTCTGTGTCTGTCTTTGCCTCCTCCTCTCCATCTCTCAGCCCCAAACCTGCAGTTAGTGATAAGGACTGAGCTCACTGCACGGAAAACCGCTCCTGTCTAGTCTGAGGTGTTTGTGTGTGCCTTTGTGTTTGTGTGATCGTCACTATCGAGCCGAGACCCTGAACAGGTACGGGACATCGCTTCCTGCAGGCAGTCTGTCTTTTTGGAACTCAAAAATAAAAGCAATACCAGCACTGGGGCTGGTTTCAGCACATGCCCGCACTGCGACAGCTGAAGACATGAGACATAAGGGTATCAAAAAAAGACTTTTGAAAGTTTTGGAGACTTATTTGGCTCCATTTATTAGAATAAACTTCTAAGGATAAAACGCAGAAGAAATTACTTGAAAGATTACTAAAATCTTCAAAGCACCAGCTATCGGGACTGATACGGCACTTTCCATGAATATGGTACATCCATATGGTGTCCAATACAACATGCTTTTTATCAAGCACCCAGACCCCCTTTTCTCTGACAACAAGTAGATATGTTGGACAAGACAGCTAGTTTTATCTATCCTCTTGTTATGATTTTTTTTTTTTAAATGAAAAAAATGTATATACCAGAAGCATACATACATATATAGCCATCTTCCACATTTTAAATGTTATGTGATATCTGCTCAATAACAAAACAATACATTTCTTAAAACTGTCCAGATAATTAAAAGGTACAAACATACAAATGATGTTGACCACAATCTGTCAACAGCTCATCCTTTAAAAATGCTACCACATTATTTGTATTTATTCATTTATAAGGGTCATAAATTAAAATGACAATTTTACAATTTTTATTTAGCTGTCTAGTCTCTAGATAAAAAAATAGCATTTTAAAATTAGTCTTAATTTAATTTTTCTTTAATTTATTTATGTATTCATTTATTAAAACTACTTAAATGGCAAACCTCATGAAATTACTATAAAGTAAAGCTCGTATAATATTTGGTTTGACCTCCAGAGACAGTTAAGGTTTTCTGAAGGATAAGCACTTTTGTTTAAAAAAGAAAAAGGGTTTGTATAAAAAAACCCTCAAATTTGTATAAAGTATTAATAATGCAATAACAGTCTGAAATCTTTTCTTCAGAATGTCATGTTATGATATGTAAAGGCAGTATACACCTGAACGCATGAGCATGCACAAACACTGACAATTATGTACATAAACAAACCCAGGTTCACTATTGAATCTGTGCGCTTAACACTGCAATGAATTCAAGCCTTCAATTAGCATTCGCTTCCTTTCTCTCTCTGTCCTCCTCCTCTCTTTTCCTCTTTTCTCGGCAGTTACATAATCTGCTGCAGAAGCTAAAAATGGACAGGTAAAGACAATTATAGCTCCACAATAGCTGCCTGACAGTGAGTCATCACGGCGTGCATGCGTGTGTGTGTGTGTGTGAGTGCATCACAACATTTGTCAGTACTCTGTTTTTAGCAATTCAGTCATGCATGTGTAGAACTTTTCTTTCTGGTTGGATCTGGTTCAACAGTTAATCATTTGATCTGTAACTTAATTACAAAAGGTGATTAGCGTGTTTCCATGTCTTAAAGAGCATTGCAGACCGACACAATGTGTTGTCATGGCGACAGGACCCAAGCTGGGGCGAGTCCCGAGGCTGTGTAATGAAAACGTCTCATTCTGTGGCTTCTCCTTCCCCCTTATTATGCCTCTTTTGCCCTTTGTAGCAGATCTAAATCATACTCTAACTTCATGAGCAAAGGGAACTTTCCGTCCAGAGGTCGTAGATGCCACATGATGGTATAAAAAAATTCCCAGTTGCTAAATTCTGCTATAGGGGAGATTATGGTAGATGTGTCAGTGATAAAACAGCATCACTCCAATAATCTAAAGTACTGTAAGCACAGCAAAATTTGGCCTATTAAACATATATAGATATATAGAGAGTGTCCATTATATTCAGTTTGTGCATGTCATGAATTTTCCACATGGCAGGTGAAATTAAATACTTTTTAATAATTTTTAAAGCAAACTTTCACCAATGCTGTGTTTACTTAAGCACCATACAGTAAAATACATCAAAAATAGTAATATTGTTAAATATTACATACCATTACAGATTAGGTGTTATTATAATTCATGTTAAGACAAATTACTCCAGTCTTCAGGGTCACATGGTCCTTCAGAAATCATTCTAATAAGCTGCTTTGTTGCTCAAGAAACATTTCTTAATATCAATGCTGAAAAAGTTGTTGCTTAATTTTTTGAAACAGAGTCCTTGCTGAATCCTTGTGTTATTTCAAATAAATAAACCATACATTACATTTCAAATAATATACTACAAATGAAGAAATCTTTTGTACGGTAAGGTGGAATAATGTAAGATTTATAATAATAGTACTATACAACAGGGATGCATTAAATTGATCAAAAGCGAGAGAAAATATGTGTACCGTACATTGTTATTAAAAATGCAAAACCCTATTAAATGTATACCCCTATTAATATTTTGAATTTTCATAAATATATCCATACTGAGATGAGAAACATGATTTAAAATCACTCCTTGTTACAGCCATTCATGTATGAATACATCCAACCAATCACATATTCACCAATTCATTCCTCCATTAACAGTCAGTCAATCCATCTTTCCCATGATCACTCCAATCATCAATCACATCTACAGTAGCCATCATTAATGCTATCCATTCAGTCAAACCTTTTTTTAATCAATACATTTCTCCATCTACAATCTTTCTGCGCATATCTACAACGCATCCATCATTCATTAGTCATCAAAAGTGATGATCTATCCTTTGTTACTTTCAACCAAATCGTCAATTCATCAATCCGAAGCTAAATTACCCAATGTGTACCATCCAACCGAATCATAATATTAATGAATGCATTTCTCCATCAATAATCTGTTTATCAGTCCATCCATCCATCCATCCATCCATCCATCCATCCGTCCATCTCCTGACCTCACTGTGTGTGTGTCTTACCTGGGCTGGTGAGTAGAGTTTCCTGGCGCTGTTGGGCTCGTGGACCCCTGGGAGTGTGTTTGGGGAGTGAGGTGGAACAGTAGAGCTGGGTCCAGCCCCCTGTTGCCCCCCACCGCTCCTCTCGGCTCCAGACCCCCCTCCTCCGATGCAGCAGAGCGTTCCCTGGGCCAGCTCCATTTCAATCTCCGCATCCATCTCTGCCTCCTCCTGGGCTTCTTTGTTGGAGTCATCCAGGTGTTTCATCAGCACTGCCACGACCACATTGATGAGAACAAACTGGGCCGTGAGCACAAAGCTCACAAAGTACAGCGGAGAGATGAATTGTAGGCTGGGATTACAGGTGTATTCGCCCGGAGGGCATTCTCGAAGAGTGTCCTACAGAAGTGAAGAGAGAGTTACTATAAAGATAATTCAACTTCTACCACAGTTAGTCATGCTCAGTTCATTTGACTGGACAAATTGGGAATACAGAATTAAAATACTTGATAACACTTAATTAAGACCCGTTTGGTGGACTGCACTGATCAGCATTTCTGTAATTAGATTCTTTAGTCTTCTTAGTTTTACGGAATAAATAGATAAACATCCTTATATTAGCTACTATTATAAGATTATTTGAACGGAACTAATTTATTACATTTTATACTGGAAAAACAAGACATAAATACTAATTAAATGTTTTTTGGACTGTGTCGGATAGGTCAATAATACAAACTAACTTTTTTTTGATGGAAATGTTATTTAACAGCAATTAGGTTTTGTGCTGAAAACTTGGTATCCACATTACACTTGATAAACTGCAACCTAATAATTCGATTTCTTAACCAACCTCCCCAAAAGTAAGAAATCTTTCAAATAACACATCTTTGTGTGTGCAGCACTAATAAAATACAATACCATAAATGATGTAAGCTTATTTCCACAGTTCTTATTTTTATAGATATATAGATATAAAATAATCTCAGTTGTGACAGAAGTCACAGTTACCTTTATTTATTGAAATAGTCTTTAAAAATGCATTAAAACATTGTCGTCAAAATATTCCGAATTTAAAAGGCTGTTGTTTAACAGCAATGTGGTTGTGAACTGAACATGTGACACCCATTTCTGAAAATAATACTAATTACATCAAACGCTTACTATTAAATGATAAAACCATTTTCCAAGGCCTCGACTTCCTAGAGGCGGCAGATAACCAGTACTTAATGTGATAACTGTCCTCTTATCATCTGCAATTTGACTAGCATGAGCTATAGGAACAATGGGAACAAATTCCAGAAAGCCAATTTCATTCATCCCCCCTTCCCCCAGGTGTGAGTGAGATGCAGATGGGCACAGGCTAATTTTACTTGGCCACTCATGTGTGTGGTTAGGGTGCGATGGCTTCTCTGCAGGTAGGTAGGAACTCAGGTTGTAATTTGCAGCTTTGATTATGGTGCTTTAGCCTGCCAGGAAACCACTGCAAGCCTCTGTCAACCATAAAACTCATTGTGTGTGTGTCTAATGGGGGGGAGCCTGTCACCCTCCATCAAACACTCCCTCTGGTGTGTGCGGGGCATTACGCTTCGATATCACGCCAATGTGTTCTCATTTATTCAGGTGCGCTTTACTACTGCGCTGAATGTGCTGAGCTGGTAGTTCCTCCATCATATACATCTCATACAAACGGCAGGTTGGAGGGAAAGGAGACGAAATGTGGCAGGTTGTCTTTACACAGGCCGATAAGAACTCATTCCTCAAAGACAAGTGTATTAGAGACGAGAACGACACGGGAGAGCGAGGAAAACAATGATGAAAGAGGCTATGTTGAAATACCACATAAAGCAAAAGGATGGATCAAGAAAAGAGCAGAAAATGGTGAGAAAAGACTGTAACATTGTAGATTTATAAGCCGCTATCTCTATCCTGGTTTCTTTACTGCGGTGAAGCATCAGAAATCATAAGCGTTTCGCTTGTGTATATTTCTAAAGTGTCTAGCTGACAGCTTCCTCTGTTGAAAATTCTGTGCTTAAATGGGTACCAATCACTAACAGTGGGCACCTTCTGCAACTGATTTGGTTGGCATCACTTTATGAAACAGCAATGCTATATTTAAAAGCAAGTTTTCACTTTATTCGGTTTTGTTTTATGTGCTATAATGAATGCAGATACAGCATTGGAATATATTATTTTAAATATTTTGCTGAGCTGTCGCTTCAGTTCTCTTTAGTGGCAGAAAGTGACAACAGCAGTTTTCTCTGGTCTACAGTGGAATAATAAACTAAAATGCAAAGGAATGTATTCTTGTTGCTGGTGCAGTGTAAGCCTAATGCAATTATGGCTCTGTTTATTATGGTCTTGAACTCCACATACTCAAATCTAAATCATATTTGATCTTGAACTGCTGATCCATGCATTCATCCACTAATCTACAAAATCCAGGGAACAACAGTGGCAGATGTAGGGATGAAGATATCCGATGAAATATGTCAGCTCTTTTGAGCTCTTGAATAGGGCAGCACGAATGACTTCAGCTTACAAACATAAGCATTTGATGGTCAAAATTAGCCACTGAATATTTAATATTCATTAGCTTAGTATCTGTGTACCTACACTAACATTAAAAAATCTGGCATAAGTAAGTTCTCTGTATGTCCTGTACATGTGTCAGAATTGACAAATAAAGCAGACTTGACTTGATAGCTTTTGTTCTGTTGTACCTTCATTATGCCGTTCCAGTTGTCACCAGTGGAGACCTGGAAGAGGGTGAGGAACGCCATGCCGAAGTTCTCAAAGGTGGCGTGCCGGCTCATGCCCTCACATGGATAGTCCTCATTACATACTGCAGACAGAGACATTGTTAAAAAACACATTTTGTAAATGTTTATCATATTATCACCTACAGTAGAAGCTTTGTCTCAATGTTACCTATGCAGTCATGCTAAATTCAGCTTTGAATTCAGAAGAATTGAAGGTCAAGAGAGAGGGCTTGGAATCAAAATGAGCATCAAAAGGAGTAAAAGAAGAGTAGTATGTGTTTACCCAGCTCTCCAAACAATTCCACCCCCAGTGCAGCATAAATGAAGAACAGCAGCATGAAAAGGAGGCCAAGGTTCCCCACCTGAAAGACAACAATTAGGACTGAAACAGGTGCATATGCACTCATCCTTGACACAAAAAATTCAGACAAGCATGCTGTGACGCATCTACAATGAATCATTTAGCAGACCCTTTTAACCATGCAAATAACAATTAAAGGCCAATAACGGTACCTTATTCTGAATTGAGCTAAACCTAACAGGCAAAATCTTAAATCTTTAAATGTGGCTGCCCTGTACTCAATGCAAAGTTCATTGTAATTATTTTTATAGTTCAAAGAAGATGGAATACAATTTCAAGTAAAACACCTTTACCCTCACATTAACCGCACAGTGCCTTAATAAGAACACATTATCCGTATGTTTAAAACTAAATTTCTGCACTAAAACTATATTTATGCTTAAAAAAAGAACCAAAAAAATTACAATCTCATTTTTTAGTGCGGTTTTGCATCTCATGTATATATATTTCGTGCTATAACAATGTTTATACATTTTCCTCTGAAAAAGAAAGGGGGAAAACGATTTGAAGATAATGATGTTTGAAATGTTTCTAAGATTAAACATTAGCCTGAGGTTTAATACAGATGGAAGAAGTGTCTGGAACAGATGTAACTATAACAAAAAGCAGTGTAATGTACATTTTAATGCCCCTGCACTTTGAGTCCCTCAGTAGTCACAGTCTGTACCTGTTCCCCTGCAGCAAAATGAAGCAGAACAAATTTGTGATTTAACAAAAAGCTCATAAATGATGGATGGAAGCAGCGGTCATGTCAGAGGTACAGCTCTGGGAACAGAATTAACTCTCTTAATGGATCAAATGAACTGTGTCCTCATGTGGCCAGAGCAAGGCTCATCACGCTAACGCTAGCACACTAGCCTGTCAACAATGTGTGTTTGGGGGTTCAGGGTGTGCCCACTACAGCCCAGGCATCTCAAAACTAAACAAAGAGATGAGATAAAACCGAAGGTGACAAAAAATATGGCACAGGCGCTAACAGCTAGACTAAAGTGCCTGTAATTAAGAAAACAGTGTGAGGAAGCTATAAACGTGCAAAATGGTGAATAAAACAATCAGATTCGATCGCATTAATGTAATGTGTATAGTTACACGATGCGGCTGGTCATGGCGTTTTATGCAGCGTGCCAGCGGGTATGATAAAACAACAGCTGAGCTATATTACCATTTAATGCTAAGTAATGGCCTATCAAACCAACAAACCAATGCTACAAAACGACAAAGACATTCTGGCTTCAAGATGTTAGGGAACATTATGAATTTACAGGACCAGGCTGTGTGTGTAGAATCTGCAAAAGTGCTTCATTCTTTCTGTTCCTAAGGCAAAGTCTAGAATGAGCCTATGGTAAGATCGAAATTGTTTCACAAGCCTGTGATGCACAAAATAATGGTCAGGCAGCTTACAAAATACTATAGTACAGTGATGGTCTCAGGATGGTAAATTCACACTGTGTGATGTATATTGTGGTACAGGTCGATTACTATATATTCATGAACCACAGGTTCTTCAAGGTCCTTGGAAGAATACCATGGTACTGTCTCTAACAGTTTCAGTCGATTATTGTCATTTTTAATACCTTAATTCAGCAAGGAGACACTAAATTATTTTTTAACTAAATAATTATTTTAAACTTTCTTTTCAAAGGTTCCTGAAAAAAAGGACTGCAGATTAATAATAAATGTTTCTTGAGCAGCAAATCAGCACATCAGAATCTTTTTTGCGTGACACTGGAGTAATGATTGGTGAAAATGCAGCTGTCATCAGAGAAAGAAGAAAAAAGTTATTTCAAAATATAATAATATTACACAGAATACCTGTTTTACTGTATTTTACTGTATTTGTTTTGAAAAGCAGTGTACATCTCTGGCTTAAGGTATGCCTACTGCAAAACTTAATTCATTATTTATTGGCCATTTTTAAACACCATGTCAGCAGCAAGGCTGTCTTCATTGCAAAAATAAAGTAAAAAAAAAAAAAACTGTTATGATGAATTACTTGTTTGTTTACACCAATTGTAAATTGCTAAATGCATATATGTAAATATAACTATTAAAAACATTTCAAATTAACACAATAAATTCAAGGTGATTCTTTAAAAAAAAAAAAAAAAAAAACATTTAAGAATATCTCTAAGTAAAAATATTGTTTATGTATGTTAAAAACTGCAGTCCAGTAAGACATGTTCACGCAAAACTAAATCTACATATACCATAAGAGGACCATAAGGTTAAATAAGACTAAAAATATATATAATAAATATAGGCTAAACTATAAAGCCAATCTGAAGCCTACAGGGAATGAGCAGTACCTCTAAGAGAGTTGTAAAGGAAACGCACAGGAGTTTCTGGAAGGATGTACTAAATAAGAACTGTGGTGGGACTGAGTGCCTGAGTGGCTCTTTAATCAGCTGCAGCGTTAATTACCTCACAGATGCCATTGGGGATAAGACATTGGGCGCAGCAGTAATGAACAAGGGATCGATACCCACAGAGGAGTGACGCTTTACTCCACCCCAGAGATGTCTAGCCAGCAGCTCTCTCCTAAAGCAGTCACCACTATGTGACCAGTTAGACAGCAACAGCGTTCTGTGTGTTTGATTATAAAAGCACTTGGATTACTTTACGTGCGCGTTGGTGTGTGAGCTGCTATCTTTTCACATTACCTGTCATCTTCCTTCAAACTATTCCTCTTGTAAGCAGGGCGATCAAAATTATGGATCTCGCTACACTAGAGTTTCAACTTCTTCTCTAGGAGAGCTTTTATTTGACTCGTTCCTTTTTCATATGTCTTTTTTATTTGATTTTATCTTGTGCTTTAAAGCTACCTTTAAAGGTGCGATATAACAATAAAGTTTTATTACTAACGTATCCCAGTTGAAAAGCCACGAACAAGATGAATGTGTGTGTGAGTGTGTGCATGCAAAAGCAGGTACTTTATTCTCGCTTTGGGGTCCTTGTGTGCCCTGAGAGAGTTTGTGGCTCCTATGAATCACCAAATTTCATGGGCCAATGAGCAGCCTGTTCTTGTTGTCGACACTGCTTGGATGACTTCCTCTTCTTGAGCCAAAATATGACTAAAAGGGGTGGGGTGACAATGCAATGCTTCGTAAGGGAGGTTCATATTGGTATTATCACCTGTGGCAGGGCTTGAACTACCGTATCCAGCAGCGCTCTCATTCCCGTGGCCATCTTCAACAGCTTTAGCACTGTCAGAGAGACCAAGAAAGAGAGAGAGAGAGTTACAGAGAGTTCAACAAAAGAAAGTTTAGTGTGTGTGTGTGTGTGTGTGTGTGTGCCTGTCTACGATGCGTTGATCACTTCAGAATAAGAAAAACAAAGAGCCTGATAACAGACAAGGACAACCCCCCCTCCCACCTTGGTCTAATTCCAGCCTAAACGGCTAATGAGGAGAGAAGGAAAAGGTCAGGGCTAAAATTAAACCCTCACACTGCCGCCCTCTCCCCCGTACAGATGTAGAGTGATGGCACACTGACTCAGTGATAGCTGTGGACAACAGCAGGATTAAATACCAGATTAAATGCTAGACAAACAGATCAATCCTCAATAATACAGCACCACTGACCTGTGCAAAATACCATTTTGGTATGATGGAGTCGATATTTCTAAGGCTCGTATTGGGTAATGAGGCGAACGTAAGAATCATTGGCTATTAGGGACTTATCAACACACGGGCCACTGATCAGGTGTAAGAGGCAAATGGGGAAGAGAAAATGAGAGATTTGGGGAGACAAATTAAATTTAGTACTGGAGATGAGTATTAAAGCAACTTTTCGTAACAATGTTCTGTACATGAAAGGAGCTCATTTGTATTTTAGGCTGGATGTTTGATTAAAAGATTAAACAGCGAGCTGAGACAGGAAATAAAGCTGTTTGATCTGATCTGGAGGACACTGCAGACAAAATAAATGGATTTTTGTCATTTATTAGGACAACAGATAGCAAAAAGGTTGGCGTATAACCTAAAACACATCTGGCTATGGTGCTCATGTGGGGGATCAAGTTCAATTCTGGCTCGCAACATTTCCCAGGTTCATTCCTTCTCTCATTCCCCATCATTTCCTGTTTCTTTGCTACTTGCCACTCACTAAAAGTGATACAGGGCTAAAAATAAATTAAAGAAATATAAAATTCAGGAAAATACAGGCTGTGGTGTGTGACAATAAGTACTTGCGGAGATTACGGCAGAATGGATGTATGGCAGGAGCAATTCTAGGATTCAGTGTTTTCTTAATATTAGTTGATGTGGGTTAAAGAAATATTTCTTGCTTTAAGAGCAAGAGGTTTAACATGCTCCACTGATATTCGAATAAACCAAACATACTGCAGGTATAACATGCAGTATATTGCATACCACTTATTCTTGTTTGTCCAAGAATAACTTTGCCCAAAAAGTTGTCCTAAGACAAGAAAATATTTTGGTTACAGGTTTTAGGACAACTTTAATGAAAAGTTTTGACCATCATGACCCATTTGTGTTGATGAGACAATTCAGAGTCAAAAAACACACCCTTTGGTATGTTATTGAAGCCTCCATAAGCTTGAGGAAAGATCATATAATTAAGTATTTTAGGGAGTCTTGTTTAATTATGTATTTAGGAGCGCTGAAATGTCCAGCAGCAGCTATGATGAGTGCTTAGAGAAGCTCAGTGTCTATGTGTATATAACTAACCTCGTGCGATGCGCAGGACCCTCATGATGCGTATGATGGTGGGGTTGATGGGCAGAGCAGCACTGATCTCGATCTCCTCCAACGTGATGCCCATGACTGACAGCAGCACTATAGCCAAATCCAGCTGGTTCCACCTGCACACATTCACAAGGGACAGATTTGCTCAGTTATGCAAAAATTAAACTTTCGTCAACTCTGAATTCAACCTTCCCCTCTAGTTTCATTCCACGCTGGTCATTAATTCCTCAAGAGAGGTGGCTTAAAAGAAATTAACATTTGAAGTTCTGTCTGGTCAAACAAGCAGCTTGGGAGCTGAATTGTTGCTGGGGACCACTTAATAACACCCAATTAGGGAGAATTAAGGACCCACTCCAGCATAGGTGACCTCATTCACTAATGCAGGACGAGGGACGGCTGGTTTTTACACTCCAGCACAAATCACAGTCGCCCACATCTGCGGTGCTGGAACTAACCGCGGCACACCTGTCTGCGCACACACCTCTGCCATCCAGCTCGTAATTGTGACCTAGTTAAGAGGCACGGATAGCTACGACAATAAATAATGGCTTGTTGAAAGCTTTCTGGTGTCAGACCCGAATATGCGTGAATAAAAAAGACAAAGTGCACTGCGATCTGAGCCTGTTTTTTTTTTTTTACTCTTTTAAATGGGTCAATACAATATATTCTAATAAAGCTACAAAATGCCAGGATGTTTACACCCTGTGCTTGCTCAATGCACCTTGATACATGTCAGTATTAGTTTATGACAAGCCAGAGGAACCGCTCTTGTAAGCAGCCTAATGATAAGTAGAAGTTCTATTAGGGAAACAAACACATGAGAGAGATTTCATTAAACCCTTGAGACAAATAACCACATTCGCTCTCGCTCTTCACTGTAGTCTTTCACTGCGCTTTGCTGTATTAACATCATGCAGGGCTAATTTCATTTCTATCTGCGGCATGAATGCAACAGCAGATGCAACGTTTTGCCAATAACACAGCTTATGGTGACCTTACAGAGAACAAACTGAAAGGACTCGGTCAGGTGGAATCGACATCTAATGAATTCATTAAATCAATTAGCGATTGGAGGAGAGGAAACGTGAGGAGATGAAAGGTGAGAAGGGGAATGAACTGAATACCTGTCTTTGAAGAAACGTCGGAAGCCAAACGCGATGAGCTTCAGGACAGCCTCCAGCACAAAGGTGCTGGTGAAGAAATAATTACAGTACTTGAGTGTGATCTCCAGAGACTGGGGGGGAAAGGAAACATACAGAAGGAGAGGAAGTCAGAGAGACAGAGGAAGAGAACACGAGAGGTGTGAATGATTAAAAGACTTTCGCCTCGGGTTCATAAAGTATAATAATATCAAGTATTCTATGAATGTTCAGGTAAAGCTTAATATATCGATTGATCAGACTCGAAGTGTATTCAGAGCCAAGTTTCTCAAATTAATGGACCCTCAGGGTGTCAAATCGCTAGAGGTACTGTGGGAAATTTCGGAGTTGTCAACAAAATGTCTCACAGAAAACAATAAGGCAAAGCAATGAGGGCTGAAAGGATAAATATATGCATACAGTGATGTGAAAAAGAAAAGACACGCTATTCTGGATTTCTGTATTAGGACATAATACAAAAAAAATCATCTGGTCCTTGGCATGACATTATTTATTTAACAAAATCTCTTCCAAAATGGAAAAGCCATGGATGATAAACTAATAAACTACCCTTACTGTTAACATGGGAATTAAGAGGCTAACAGTCAGACACGGCTAACTAAATACCTCTGATTACCTGATCATCAGCAAGTGTGAGCATCTCTATAAAAGAAGCAGTTTTGGAGTCTTTAGGTTTGAGATAATACAATGCCAAAAAGGAAATGACCGCAATGATCTTAGAGAAGCAGTGGTTGCCGCCATCAATCTGGGAAGAGTAATATGGCCATTTGCAAACAATCTGAAGTCCACCGTTTCAAAGTGAGGAAAATTATTCACAAGTGGAAGACATTCAATCTTCATAGGAGTGAATGGCCCAGAAAATTGACCCCATGGTCAGACCACACGAATCTCTGACAAATTACAGACAACCCAAGAGCTACACCTCAGCCTCTACAGGCCTCAGTTAACAAGTGAAAAGACAAAGTTTGTGATAATATGATTAGAAAAGGACAAGGCAAGTATACTGTATATGATATGTTTGGGGTTCCCAGAAGTCTCTTCTGTCTAAAAAGAACAGTAATTTGAAAAGGAAAGTTGCATCTGAACAAACCATAAGGCTTCTAGAACAATGTCCAATGTGGCCATAATGCACAGGTGAAAGCTTATCAGCACAAATACTTCATACCAAAAAATCAAGCATGTTGGTGATTTTGACCTGAGCACTTCACAATCTTTAAGTCGACCATGAACTCCTCTGTATACCAAAGTATTCTAGAGTCACATGTAAGAACATTTGTCCAACAACTAAAAACTGGATAAAACTGGATCATGCGACAGGACAATGATCCCAAGCACACCAGCAAATCTACAACAGAATAGCTAAAAAGAAATGTTGAGCTGTGCATAAACAAATGCCCGCATATAAACTAGTGTAATGTTGTAAAGAAGCATGTGCCAAAATTCCCCCAGAATGATCTGAGAGACTGATAAAAATCATTATTACTTCAAGAGTGGATCTACAGGCAAGCAAATAATTGGGTATCCTTAGTTTGTCACCAGTGGCCTTTCCTTATTGGCTTTATTCTTGCTAAATAAATAATGACACCATATGATATGCCATGTGATTTTGTTTATCTGTTGTTGTTCAATCAAATTTTAGGACTTGCTAAAGACCAGGTGATTTTTTTATTATGTCCTCATACAGAAATCCAAGGATGTCCATTCCTTTGTTTATATATATATATATACACTGTACATAACTGTATACAGTACATATGTATACACACACACAAACTCATCAAAGAATCTCAAAAAAACTGTCACAGCTTCCACAAAAAAACATCAATACGCATAGCTGGATTCAGCATTAATAATAAGAAATACATATATATTTTTTATTGTTTACATTTTTCTTACCGAGTCAAATTTTTCAACAGTATTATTTATATTTTTAGAGAATGAAGTCTAGATTTGATCTTACATGAGGTTGGCTGTAGTGCTCCAGTGACATAGTCACAACATTTACACAGATGATGAAAGTGATGAAGATGTCCAGGTAGTGACTGGTGCACAGGGTGTGGATCATCAGTCGCACGTGACTGTAATTAGCATAGTAGGGCAACTTCTGGGCCTCTGAGAGAAACAAATAGAGAAAGAAAGAGCATCTTTTGACAACAAATATATAAAGCTGAAGTGTGTAAAGTCAACAAATAGAATTCAAAAGGTTTCATTTAACACTCCAATAACACTCAAACGCACAATCCCTCCCCTAAACCCATTCCTCTGGTTCAGACAATGTTGCTAGGCTGTGAGGCTCAAACAAAAAGAGAAATGTTTCGACAGCGCTATAGAGCCACACTCTCTACTTCACTGAAAATCAACCAATTACTGGATTACTTACAATAATCTCTGCACATTAGATTGGGACAAAATTAATCAAAATCATCAAAATGATCTACAGTTTATATTTGTGAAAGAAAGGCTACTCGTTGGTGCGTAAACTCGATTTATTTTGTGCAAAGGAAGGATGCAACACAGAACACACCTGTGCGGTCTTTCCATCTGGCTAATGTTATTATGTGATGTCTGGAGAATTAAACTGGATGTTCAGCATATCATGAGCAGATCAAATCATCTCTTTTCATCAACACTCATTTTCATTTCACTGTTCTTCATCCTTCCCTCTCTTTTTCTGTTGGTTTTCATTCTGCTCTCTGTGGAACTGGTATGGCCAGTAAGGTCAGTGATGCTTTGTTTTGATTCATTTTATTAATTTCATTCATTCTTTTTTTTGTTCTTTAAATTAGTTTTTTGCAGTGTTGATTCAATCATCATGAGTTATTGCAAGCAAAATAAATATCTAAATTAATTTTGCCTTTGGGTCTTTCCCAAACTAAAGACCATGCTAAATTGAAAAAGAGGTGGTGTTCTCGGTTTGTGTACATTGTGATGATTTTTT
>JAUMHP010000043.1:11470925-11509136 GCA_032361065.1 Enteromius trimaculatus
TGATTTTCATTTGCTCTGACATGCATTGTGAGCTGTAAGGTCTTATATAGACAGGTGTGTGGCTTTCCTAATCAAGTTCAGTCAGTATAATCAAACACAGCTGGACTCAAATAAAGGTGTAGAAGCATCTCAAGGGTGATCAGAAGAAACGGACAGCACCTGAGATAAATATATGAGTGTCACAGCAAAGGGTCTGAATACTTAGGACTATGTGATATTTCAGTTTTTCTTTTTTTTTATCTGCAAAAATGTCAACAATTCTGTGTTTTTCTGTCAATGTGGGGTGCTGTGTGTACATTAATGAGGAAAGAATTTTTTTTTGCAAATGGCTACAATAAAAAAAGAGTGAAAAATTCAAGGGGGTCTGAATACTTTCGTATTCCGTATTATTTTTTTTACATATATACATGCATATGTTTGCATTTATATATACATAATAAATATACATAAGTAATATACATAAATATGCATAAATAAGTATACACACTTACAGTATGCAAACAAAGTTTCAATGCAATTGTTTGACAGCACCAATACACACACACAAACACACACACACACTTACAGTATAGTTAGTAAGGTAGTTGTGTAGGATTATTAATTGTTTTCTATTTTGATTTTGAATGATAAAACATACAGTTATGTAATTCACATACACTCTTGCTCCCTATACTATCTTAAATAAGCCCAAAAATAAATAATCTCATATTATGTTTTTTTTAATTTTATTTAAAACAGTCCAAATACAAATACATGAATATTTTTTCTTCTTTTTTACTGTATATAAGAAAAAAGCCAAGAGAAAGAAAAATGTATGTCTGTGTGTTTAATGATAAAGTGTGTCTTTTATTACTAACAAGTGTGCACTTTAGATAGACTAAGCACACCAATATAAAACTCATTAAGTTTCATTCACCAATAACTGCAGAGACCAACAGGAATGCAATAATGAAGCTCAACCCACCTGAATATAAAGATAAAGAGCATTAGTAACATGCAGAAGGTGGCCACGTTATCCATAGTCTTCATCAGGACCACCAGCTGTCTTCGCAGAGCTGGCATGAACCGCACCAGCTTTATGACCCTCAACAGTCTGAATGTCCTCAGGACGGACAGACCCCCATCAGACTGTCCAATGATCTCACACACACTATACACAAACACACACACACAAAGAGTTATATAGACTACAATGTATATAAAAATATATATCATAAAAGGGTGTTTCTTTAGCTTTCGGCACTTTTGTGTCCAAGGGTACGTACATACAGTACAGTAATAGCCTGTAACAGAATAACTTTTACTTAAACACAGCATTAAAACTAACATTTTATCTTGCCTTCATTGTTCATTTTTTTGCTACTCCAATGCCGTTTACATATATTTTTAATGGCTTTAAGGTCTGTTTACGTTAGTGAAATTTCATCACATTCTCACAGGCAAAAACATACAATTTGAAGGTTCTAGCCCTAGAACCTAACTATAAAAGTGAATGCACTTGCCTGATGATCACAATAATGCCATCAAAGATGTTGTAGGGATTTCGCAGATATTCAAAGAAGCCAAAGGCCGTCAGCTTGAGGATCATCTCCAGTGTGAACATGCTGGTGAACACTATGTTACAAATCTCCAGGACATTAGTCAGTTCATCAGGCTGTAGACACAGAGAAAGAAAAACATTGAGGACGAGCTAAAGGTAGGGAAGAATAAAAGAAGAGTTAAATGTAGAGAGTTCATTTCAGATCACTGCATTGCTGTTCAAGAGAGTGTGTGCATTGTTGCATGGACAAGATCAGCTTTTGACAGCAGGCATGAGTTCCTCTGTGAGGCTGTGACCTCCTCATATGATATAAAGGTCAGAGAAAACTGAGTTTAAACCTGAATAATTCCTGGTGGAACGTCAGTTAGAAAAAGATCAGGGGTGATGGGAGTGCACCGATACTATATGAGAATTGTAAGTGCTGCCTGTCTGCAGCTTATTCTGGCCAAGAACTGCCCACTTAAAACAGGAAGCAGCTGTCTGATTGACATGTAAGATGACCAATCACTGATGGTTTTGTTGTTAAGCATTGTTTAGAGGCAGATTATTTGAAATGACAGACAACAACACTGAATGGTGCAGAAAAACGTTCTGATACAGTAAGTACTGATGATAGAAAACAAATTGGTTCTGCTTCTGAATATGTTTAGTTAGCCATGTAACCAAAATGCTGACAGCATGTTTATGCAATATACAAATATGATATATAAAGTAACTGCGTACACAATACTATTTAAAATGCTGGGGTCGTTTGATTTCTTCATACTTTTGAAATAAGTCTCTTTTGTTCACTGAGGTTGCTTTTATTTAGTCAAAAACACAGTGTAAACTATTATAACTACTTATAAATTGTTTTCTATTTTCACATACATTAAAATATAAATTATGTAATGGCAAACCTCAATTTTCTGCAGCTTTTCTCCAAAATCCAATTATTATAAAATGCTGATTTTATGCTCAAGAAACATTGTTTTTTTTATTATCAGTGTTGAAAACAGCTGCTGCTTAACATTTGTAAATGATACAATGATTCTTTTCTTTTCTGAATTCTTAATATACAGTAAAGATCAAAATAACAGCATTTATTTGAAATATTTTACAACATTATTAAAGATAAAAAGAGAAAATTCTAACTGACCCCAAAAGTTTTTAATGGTAGTGTATTATTACTACCACTGTAAAAAACAACAACAACAAATACAGTACCACAGCTTCATATCCAGGCAGACTAACATCAGTGGTCATGTACAATGTAGAAATCCAGCTCTTCAGATTGTAGCTGTTGCATCAGACAATAGGTGAACAGACTGTGGGTGGTCCACTAACGGCTGAGACTAGTGTAAGATCTACTGCGCTCAGAAAGGGATCAACAGGCCCCCCTGATCTGCTTCAGTCCACGCTGTGTAATCTGACATCACATAAATCCATTACACCTTATCTCAGCCGATAACACTATGTATGTTCATGCGCACAAGTGAGAGGGTGGCTGAATTCCAGGGGAGCGAAAGCAAAATCTGATTTGAGAACACTTCCTTCGTTGTCCCTTTTGTTCCTTCTCTCTCCATCCCTTTATTGATCGATATCTCTCCATTGACGAGTTAAAGCCAAGAAAACACAACTGAAGGACGAATGAAAACCAAACCACAGGCAGCTCCTGGGAGATGCCATTTAGAGAGAAATTGAATATTGACACAGCAATCGGGAGTAATAATGGCAAAACAATACGGTAAGAAAACACCAATAGCTTCTCCTCCCCCGTTTCCATTTTTATAACTCATTTTTTCTTTGTCCTCCCACAGGCTGTACTGTAAACTGCACTTAAATCAATCCATCAGCAGATCATCTCATTTTATAACCTAATTGTACAATCTTTTAAAAAAAGCTTTGTGTGGTTTTGGTAAACCATGAATAAACTGTCACTACATACAACCAGACAGATCACTGAAATATGTCTTGAAAAATCTCACCTAGACTCTGTTTCAGTCAATCTAAAGACTTTTATGCATTTGCTGTCTGTCAGTCTTTTTGAAGGTTCATCGACATGAAGCCAACAGAATTTTCCCTATACATAAATTACTGTGTCTCTAAAGACTCCTCTGTCAAGCTCCTGAAATTTGCAGATGACACCACAGTTATCGACTTCAAAAACCTGGAGCTGGTTACATTCAGCTACTAAATCAGATATAAGTAGACTACAGCGGATTGTCCAGACTGCAGAAAATATTAATGGTGCCCCCCTGCACTGTAAAAAAATAAAAATGTTGTACTTTTTTGTACTAATTTTTACTGTAAAAACACTACTAAAAAAAACTATAGGTTAACAGTAAGTTCCTGGACTATATACAGGGAAAAACTGTAAAACATCTAACCAGACATTTAATGTAATTTTACAGTAAAATGCTGTTAATTATACAGTTCAATGTATAATTTACAGTGAAACTATAAAATGATATTCACAGAATTCCCTGAATTCCACTAAACATTTGAAAGTATTTTGCTTAAATAATCGCATTTTTTGTTATCAGTAATGCATATTTGGGGTTATGTTACATCTTCTGTTGTTTAATTAATGTTTCTTGCATTATTTAAGTGTCCTGTGTTGCCATGATGGTGTTTTGTGTTTGCATGAATGACTTTGTGCACTTTCTATATATTATACTATAGTGATGGGTACCGGAACTCGCTACTTAATCGGTTTTGGTGCTAAATTATGAAAGACCGAAGTATCGATAAGCTCTTATGTTAACGGTTCTGCTATCGGTACTGCAGAAAAAAAAATCCTATTTTATACTGTAAAACTTACAGTTTGTGGCCATGAATGTGTTTGCAAGTTTTCTGTACTTTTTGTTTAATTATTCTGGCAACCACAGGTGCCAATTTTTTCTTTAGTACAAACTACAGAATTTTTTTTACAGCGCACCCAACGTCCAAGACCAGTACTCTTTCAGAGTGAGGAAGAAGGCAGGTAAAATCCTCACAGACTCCACTCACTCTGGCCATAACCTCTTTGAACTGTTCCAATCTGGATGTCGCTTCGGAACAACATGCACTAGAACATCTAGTCACAGGGATAGCTTCTTCCCACAGGCCATTAGCTTACGCACCTAAAGGCCTTCCTTTGTGCAATACTTCACAAATTAACTCCTATTTATTCATATTATCCACAAAAAGTAGATGTCTTTAGTATTGTTTATGTCTTGCTGTCTTTATGTGTGAGCACTGGATATCTCATGCCACAAATGTCCTTCCTATGTGCATGCACACTTATAGCAATAAAGCCCTTTCTAACTCTGATTAAACCATTTTGTTATCCAATCCACATACCGAATGTGTAAAATCCATTTGAAATATGAATTGCACGCAGTAATACGCAACATTTTAGCAGCTCTCAGTTGCATAAGTGTGAGTATTTGCAACTTTCTCTCACAGCTTCCTCAGACAATCCCACAATCCCTGCATGATCCTGGCGCATGATCCTTTTCAGTATTTTCAGTTGATACACTTCCCAGGAATCAAACCCATGACCCTGCCATTGCTAGCGCCACGCTCTACTCTTAGAGCAACGGGAACCTTTAAATGCATTCGTGTGTGCAGACCGAGCGCATGGGCACTTGTTTGATCGGCTGTTGTGTGTGAGCATGTGTGCACACACTTACACTGCCCACACACATGTAAATATTGTAATCTTTACCAAATCGGTTGAGAGTCAGGTTAAAACATACTGAGTCACAGCAGATGATGTCATCACACATGATCCGTTTAACCAAATAAGACCGACTGGAACACAAACTCTCATGAGGAAAGTCCTGTTTATACGTGAGCACGTACACAGGGGCTCCTCTGTTTGCCTGCGTAGGCAGCATTTACATGATGTCTCACATGTTAAAAATGCTGCGTAATAGAAGTCAGCGCTGACTATCTTTTTTTCTCTCTCTCTCTATCTGCGTCTCTCTGCTTGTTGATATTTTTAGAGCCCAGAGAGATGAGAAAACAGGCCCACTGCAGGCGAGGCAGTGAAGACATGAGGGGGCGGAGGGGGAGAGACATACAGAGAGAGCAAGACAGAGAGAGTGTGCATGAGTAGTAGTAGCTTTCTACATCTTCCAAAGATAATTAACTGCACTTTCATGGCAAGAAGAAATCCAACAAGACTCCAAAGGCCGTTCCACACGCTCTCATTACTTTGAATGGCAGGCCCTGTGAAGACTCTATCAGCACTGCAGAAAGAGCCGGCTATTACAGTAATATGTGACATGATGAGGTTGAACACTTCTTCAGAGTGGGTTCATTATGTGAGCCGACTGCACCGCGGGTGAAATTACCTGGTTATGGTGCTCGATGCCCATGCTGATTGTATTGATGAGGATGGCGATCATAATCCCTCTGTTGAAGTACTTGCTTTCAACTATACCCCAAAGCTTGACTCTTATTTCATCCCAAACATCTTTACATTTCCCAAAACAGGTGCGTTTTCTCTTCGGAGAGTCCTCGGAGTCATCGTCTCCTTTCTCGTCTAAGCGGTTTTCATCCCTGTCGGTTTCCTCCAGCGCACCCTCCTCTTCCTCTCCATTTGCCGAGTGCCCCGTGGATCCCGCCCCCTCCTTGAGTGACAGGGCGGCAGCACACTGTGGACACTCCTCAGGGTTTGGGGTGACGGAGAGGGAGATGGCGTTCTCCAGAGGTTGGGAGCCGTGGTCCAACTTGGTATCGTGAATACAGTGAGGCGCTGTGAGACAAACGAAAAAATGCAACATTTCTGTTTGACATTTTCATATAATACAATAAAATTTTTGCCTGTCAGTTACTTGGACAACTGCCAAAATGCTGCTTGGGATTGAAATGTCATTGGGCCATAAAAGCAAACACATGGATTGGATTTGTTCTTGTTTTTATTGCAACTTGCTCTTTACTTTTATAACTTGCCATTTGGTTTAGAGTGGCGGGGAAGCTACTTTGAAACTTAGTCAGGCTACAAGCTATTTTTTTTTTACGACACAAGAGAAGCTAAATACATTGAAACAACGTAAAAGGGCAATACTGTTTGAACTACCTTTTTGGTGATATAATTGCTAATTTTAGAGAATAAACAAATGAATCAGATTTGTATGCATTCTCTCACTCTCATTTTGTGTTGAAATGTCTGATCCTAGCAAATCAGACTTTCTAGTGAAAAAAGTGGACACTTGTTTGAACGACTGCTAAAGTGAAAAAGAACACTTTAGGGTAAATTGTCCTACACTACGAGTGATTAAAGTTTCTTTAGGTTGAATGATTCGCTAGACTGAATCAAACTTTTCAACACTGCATAAACAAAAATGGGGAGATTAGGATGGCTAAGAAACAGCAATTTAGTACAACAGCTTGCTACTATTTTGAACAAAGCTAAGCTAATGTCAGGGCAAAATGAACTTAATTAGAGATTTTCTCCTCAACAATCTTATACAAAGTTTTCTACAACACAATGCCACTCTTTAGTCTCTAACTCTTACTCACTCTGAGTAGAATGGCAATGGTGTCTTTCACTGCCATTCACATTAGCTCCTCCCCCTGTCGATCCTGCCCCTCCCCTACCACGCCCCCTCCCTCCCCCAGGTGGAGGGGCTTTGCCTCGGAGCATGTAGTAAAGGGCAGCTGAGCGTCGGCGGGCCTTGCGCAGGATGTGGCAGACCAGCTGGAAGAGCTCCTCGTAACAGTCTCCAGGCTCAGCGAGCGAAGCCAGCGTACTGGAGGACAGGTAGCGAGCGCGCTGCTCTTGCATCAGCTGGTGCTCTCGCTGTTTGGTCTCTGAAAACTGAGTGGCAATGACCACCAGGCACAGATTAATCATGAAGAAAGATCCAATCTGGAACAGGAAGAAGAAGAGAGATGAAAATCATCTTTACATTGCTCTAAACCCCTATGAATTTCTAGAGTGCTTTCTGGTACTGCTTGTTTTTTTTTTTTTTTTGCTGAAGCTACTGTATTTTCTGATGTGAGTTCATTGGCAAGGATTTGGACCTAAATTTAAATTATAGATATCATAATAGATTTAGATTTACTGATTTAATGGTCACATGAGTTTTTTCAAGTGAAGTGACTTGCGACCAGGTATGGAGTCAAATACATGAATGAGCTTGTGAACAAATTCTTCACAGTTGTGTGAACTGTATTTACCAATTCAACCAATATAAGTAAAACAAATCCCCCAGGATTTACTTAGAAATCAGGCATTATTGCTTCTTTTATAAATATTGTAAGGACAGTGACGTTTGACTACCATATTTTTGGAATATACTGTAGTGCTGCATATGGACTGCTTTAATTATATTTTTGCAACTTTTTAAAGCTTAAACACTCCAGTTAACATTCATTGTAAAATGTAAATAGTGAATAAATATTCATTTTTGGATGAAATATACCTTTGAAAGAATATATATTGAGTTCAGTAAACATTTATTTGAGCATTTTGCTTGCTTTAGATACATTTTAAGCTCGATTCCATTACCACAACTCTTGCACTACGTGTGAAGTCTCAGCTGCTTTAAATATCCAGATCTACATGACACCTAAACCCCTCTAAGCTCTCTAACGCAGCCTGTGCTGCAGTGTTTGGCATAAGCAGCGGCCATAGCTGTCTAGATGAGCTGCTATAAACGGACCCTATGTTTGAAAAAGTCAGTAGACGCCCAAAAAAGAGCCTGTTTTGTTGTGTGTGCGCCTGTATTGCTCTGGCTTTGATATGCTATAATTATCAGGCTCTTTCATAGGAGCAAAACCTCTAAATATCTCCTAGTCCTAGCAGAGAAGGGCTAGATCCCTCCGCCAACGTGAAACGGATTAGAATCGTGAGCCAATCATTTTAAAGACCGAGAGCGAACCAGTTCCAGACTCAACAGAACAGAAAGCCTGCTCTTATATCATTCGCCATTCATATCACTGGCATTTGTCAACAGGCTAACACACACAGAGCTCGCTCTTAGGTCTTAATGAAAGTACAGCCTGGTCCCTGGATATGTGAAGTAGGGATCAGAGAGGACGGATGAGTCGTGAGGAGGACAGAGGAGGTGGAGAAACGCACAGACGTGTGTGTGGGGTAGCTGTGCAGGTGTGTCCTGCCTCCACATCTGCTGTCCTGATTTGGGAGTCTGATGTGTGACTGGACTGCTCCTAATCAACAGTCGGACCTCTGTTTTATGCAGATAGACAACTTCTTTCCTTGCAGTCACCCTTCCTCTCATCAGTTCCTCTGCATGCTTTAGCATACACACATTTATACACTGTGCACTTGTTTGATTTTTAAAGCGATAGTTTACCCAAAAATGTCAATTCTGTAACCCTTTACTCACCCTCATGCCTCTGCAGTGAGACTGACTTTCTTCTGTGGAACACAAATGTGAACTTTTGAAGAAAATTCAGGGCATTTTTAAATATTAAGCATCAAAGGCATAATAAGCAAAAAAATGGTAGTGATTGCTTTGTGTGAAGAATAGATTACATCGTTATTCACTGAAAATCTAGACGCTTACCCTAAGTTTTCCTATAAAATATAATATTAAATTAAATTAAATTAAACTTTAAATAAACTATAGACACCGATAGCCTCGTTGAGAGAGCACCAGCATATACAAATTGGGTGTCCTGAGTTATTATGGGCCTTTCCTGATCCTGTCTCTGTGTCTATCCACTGTCCTATCACAGTAAATGCAAAAATGCCAAAAATTCATTGTTAAAAAAAAAACCAACAACACACATTGGCACATGCGAGAGATCATGACATAAGTAACTAATATGTCTAATTTATGAATGGATCTGATTAATTTAAAAAAAAGTCAAATCTCTGAAATTATTCACTTTCAGGAATAGCTGGTCTAAATGATTCATTCACTTATTAGTTTAACCAAGTTATTAATGTGGTTAATCAATCTTGATTACTTAATGGTCCTTAGCAGCTCACATAACGAGAGATTAGCCATGAAGAACTTATTTTAATTTATGTACTGCTTTAAATCCAAAATGGTGCCTCTACTGCAGTTAAGACATGTCAGTACTGTATTCTGTTATTTAAAAGAAAAAAATTGCTTATTAAAACTGAAGGAAAGAAAGAAGGTTAGACATACAGATGGCAGAAGGCAGGAGCAGAAAGGGAAAGGGGTCAAAGGGGTGCTGGTTAGTGAGTATACTTCAGTTCTGTTACAGTTGGATGAAAGATGACAGGTGATGATTTATACTCTCATTTAATACTGCTCTTACAATCGGGTCTGGCTGCAGGCAGGGTGACCTTAAGACTGCCTGTCCAAGAAAAGAACAGTAAGCAGAACCGGTCATTTCATTATTGTGCCATCAATGTGCAAACGCAGGAAGAACTTTGCCAACATAATAGATAGATAGTAAAATAAAATAAAATGATCTCATTATCTCATAATTCACATACACCACTAAAGCCCATAAGCAATCCAAAAACATCAAAAGATTTGTTAATATTTAGTTGACTGTAATCAGAGACAATGTCTTTAATCCAATTATTTGAGATCCCTTCATACTGATCCATCAGAGAACAGCTGAAGAGGAAAAACTGGGCACAGAGAAGGCGAGCCTGAATTAATTGCTCCGATGTTCAATAGAAGTGAAAAGAGAGTGAATAGAGGTGCATCGGCGGGGTGTGGGCTGTGTCGGCACACTATGGCCCTCTCTCTACAGGTAGCGACGACTGGCTGTGTGGTTGCCAGGTTACAGACAGAGCAGGGCGTCAAAGAAGTAAATAAAAGTGCAGAGGGACACACTGACATAAACCTGCACACACATACAGTGAAAAGACACATCTTACTCCCCTCGAAAATCTGAACAACACACAGGGATTTGACTGCTGTTTTTAGTCGTGAAGGGGGCGCTAGAGAGCATTACGCTTTAGAAAGCGCAGATGACTAACAGGTACATAACGCTAAAACACTGTTGATTGACTTTGGAAGAATACAGCTGTTTATTTTTAAAAGAGGCTATCCAGAAGCGCAGTAAGTGAATTCAAAACCTTATTACTGGTTTCCTTTCCAAATATTTAAGGAATACAATCTGTGCCGATTTATAGCGGTGTTGTGCTATGGGCATCCTGAGCTTAAGCCCCAGCTTCTGGACCTTTCCTGATCCTGCATCTCACTCTCTCTTCCACTTTGCTTCCTGTCTTTACTACAATACTATCAAAACAAAGGCAAAAAAAAGAAAAGAAACAAATACAAACTTAAAAATCGAGATTATATTTTCAAAATAGGGTATATTTAAATTTAGGCCAACCTGTAAATCAGACATTTTGAGACAAAACTAATTCAAGTTTCATGTTTAAATTCTGCCTTCTGTTAATTTTTTCACACAGTTCTGTTTGTTTTTTCTGCAGATGGTGATGACAAGCACAGACAAAAATTAGGGCTGCATAAAGACACAAACCAGCATATTTTGAATGAATAACCCGCTGCAAGGATGACATCATTTAGTAGGCCAGCCCAGAAGCAAGCATCAACCTGGTTCCCTTGGCAAAACGATAATAGCTTTGTTTCGTTCATCAGTCTTCACAAATGAACACACTTGAAGACTAAATGCAATCATCAGAGGTAGCGATCACCTTTTTACCGTACAAAAAGAAAAAGTAATTGCAAGTAGGCTATTACTGATGTATGTTGAATAAACAGAATAATACAGAAATAGCTGAATAAATACAATAAGCATGTGTTAACAATAGGCCATATTATAATCATTAAAACAACATGCAGAATTTGTACAACAGAATCCACAGCTAAACTTTAAATACAGCGCAAGAACTGTGGTAAGCGAGTACATAGCCGAATCAGTTGCGCTGCACCTATTGATTTCTGTCACTTCCTGTTTTTTAGGCAACGCAATACTGATAATGACTAATCTAAACGATGTGTCAGTCCTGAGAGTCTCTTTATATTTCATTCAGTGCCACATTTCACCACTCGCGTTCTACTGGTGCATGCTGGGAAGGATCACATGACAGCTTCGCAGGGTGCATGTGTCGGGGTAGCGGGGTCTCTGTCAGGAAGTGAGAGACTGCAGAGATGGCGGCAGGGGTCCGCTAGTCTGATGGGCTCTAATTAACTGCTAATGCTTTCACTCCGCTGACCTACACAGGATTAGGCCCTGTCATTAGCTACAGACACACACCCACATCTCCCTATACTTGCCATTTGTTGGGCTAAAATGAAATTCGCCATCTCCAGCAGAGCCATCAGTTGTCTAGCACACGTTTGAACGCAAGAAACGGGAACGGTAAAGAAAAGCACAAACAGCTACAACAAATATCAGCAGGCCTCTCTACTGTCTGACCTGTACATCTCACTCCCAAATCCATTCCCTTCCTCTTTTATTCCTTTAGTCTCCTGCTGTCTTTCAGTCTCAGATCCTTTTCCTCCTTATCCTCAGGGCATTTTTTTCTGCTCTCTCTTCTTTAATCTTGGGAGGAGACATTATCCGAAGCACATCTCACTGCAGGGCTGTCTCGTTCTCTGCTGTTACTACTGTAGCATTCAACAGAGAGGGACGGCATGGCGTGAGAACTGGCTCCATCACGGCATGGTTAAACACACAGTCGAAGCAAAGATAAATTCATTTTATAGTGTCCCAATATTGATTCTTCACTATGTTGTTCATTGCCTAATTGATCTCTGCGGCTCTGTCGACTACTAAATGTGCTGTTTAGCTAATATCTGCATCTTTGAAACCTTCAGGCCATCAGCGGGAGGGCTGCAGATTCAGTTCCTTCTGTCAATAAAAGCTGGGTACGGACACATCTCTGAGGAATAACAATAGTGATTTTTTTCAAGACTTTAAATTTCACTTGCAATGCACCATATGGCAAGACTAATCAAACTGATAAACGTCTATTAGAAATTACGTGGCCTTGCATTAAAAATACTGTTTTATAATTGAGCTTACAGATGGCACTCCAAACACTAAATATGAGTCTCAATGTTTTACAAGCTGATTGTTTTAGAAGAAAAAGTAAACAATTATTAGTAGCAATGCATAATATACCAGTAACACAGTGGTTATCAGTTGATATTAGTAGTGATTTATAGTGATTGCTTTAACCTTAAAATAAATATCTATTTTTTCATACTGTTGATTTTAATGTTGTTATGCCTGATTGCTAAAATGCAACTTACAATAGAAATAGACAAAATAGTATTTTAATATCAGTGATTCATCATCTAACAGCCACAACATGAAAATAATTATTCCCTTGTCTGAGTCAGCCGGCATATTTAAATTGTCTTATATATAGTTCAGTCATGAAACTCTGGATGGTGCTGGATGATGGGTTTTTAATGTAACTGATGATATTCTGAGAGTTAAACGACCTGGCACAGTCTGATTGGTTCATGATGCATCCGCCAATGAGCTTATCTGCCTTTTATTGACAATATATGGCTGGCTATCATTCATTTAAGATTCTTCAATCATTCTAAGATTTCTCGGAAACCCTCCACCTTCCCCAGCTCCACTTGTTTAGATGTGGTATGTGTTATTTTATATGCTATTTGTTCTTCAAGGTGCAGTAGGAGATCTGGGAAAATGCTAACTTTAAGCTGATTGCACTGAAAACGCATGTCCCTCCTTAAAGCAAAATGCCATCCAAAGCCACGCCTCCTGAAGTCATGAAAGCGCACCATAAAGCACGTTTTCGGTTGTGTAGCAAGCAAAGCTTGTCGTTGTCTAATAATTTTTCTTACATGCAAGGATATCCACGATGAAAGCGCGCTTGGCTCCGCTGACGTCTCTATGGAGACAAGCACTTCGTCCAATGTGAACGTAGTGGTTGACACAGGGCGACGGGGTAACTTGCACAATGTTTTAATAGTAAAATTACCTTTTATATGTCAAAAGATCAAGGGATAACTAGGGACAGTTACTGTTGCAATGTTCGAAAAGCCAGGGCACTCTCACACTACACGTTCTGACACAGTAAAAAATACATTGTGAAACAAAGACGAAACTGACAACGTGCTGACAGACAAGACTTTCTATGAAAAAAGGTGTCAGCTTTCGAATTCAGATATTTTTAAGAAGTTCAAATAATGCCACTTTGCGGTTCTTTAATGTGATCGTGCCTCAGTTCAAGCAGCATATGAACCGATCCCATATATATTTAAAGCACAAAATAAACATGAATGAACATCAGAATGTATTTTGTTTCAACCACAAAAAGACGTCACTAAACACAGTGTCTTTAGTTTAAGTGCACTGAAGATAATAATTTGTTTGATGGACAAAATGGCAATTCTGTGTTATGAATGGTCAGATTGCCTTTCAAGTTCTTTGCCAAGGGTTCTTTTTGTTTTCTCAGTTCATGACCCCTTTAATATAAGTGCATACCTAATTAGGGGGCTTTGTGCTAAAGGTTTGATTGTTGTGATGGGTTACGCTGTGTTTTTGTGTCCAGGGGAAAGACATGGCCTTTTTGTTCATACCAGTGAGACCAAACATCTAGTTCACCCTCTGGTTCTGTTAAAGGTCACCAAACTTTAGATCCTCCCCGATTACACATGCCAGATAAAACCACAGCCTACACGTTCTCAATAATTAGGACACATGCTATCTCTGAACACATACATGGCAAGGTTTAAAAACTTACGATGATGAGGAATATGAAGTAGATGAAGTTGTAGAAGGAATGAGCGTCCATGACGTAGTACATGATCTCCACCCAGCCCTCCAGCGTGATCACCTGCACCAACCAGACCAGACCACAATCAAGCTCTTTATGAACCTGGTGAAGATCCATCTTAGATGATCCATCACAAGTCGCCAGTTCAGACAAATATTGCGTTTGCTATTTGTGACCAGATTTTTAGGGGAGAGTCTATAATTTTATGACTATATATAAAATTTATAATTTTATAAGATTTAGAATCATGAAGAGAACAACATCATGACTCATTAAAACCTCATTGTTGATGGATTCTTCAGCAATTCTAATGAAATGTGTATATATATATATATATATATATACACACACACACACACACACACACACACAGTGCATACTTCTCTATTGCTTTTTTCCTGTATTTAATTTCTTCTGTTGCTTTTGTACAAATCTATCTCATACTAAAACTGCAAAAAATGTCAAGTTGCTTTGGGTAAACACTTTGCTAAATTAATAAACGTAAATGCTTAAAAATATTTGCCAGTGGGTAAGAAAATTTGTAATTTATTCGAAGTGAAAACAAGCTGTTTTTTCTTACCTCATTTGCAAATAATATCTTTAAACCTTTGTTTTACCACTGTGGATGATTGACAGGTGTGTAGGCGCCCCACACTGTTGTCCAAGACGCATCAGGATGGATTAGCATTTGCAAACACGCTACTCATGCAGTGCTGTCACATGCATTTTCAACTTCCCCTGAATGTGTTTTTAGAGTGATTGGATCACGACATGCTTTGAATCGCATTTACACCTGTAGTAAGCACTGTTGACTTTTATTAGGATCAGAATCAGATGTGTAATTTCAACAAATGCCACTTGACTCAATTTCTCACCTGAAATATGACGATCCATGCATAACCTATGTTGTCAAAATTAATTGCTCCTTTATGTGGATTGGTGTGTCCTGTATGACAGCGGGTGTAGTACTGGTTCCAGTTCACACAGAGTCCCATGGCGGAGGCACTACCATTGACAAGCGGCTCCGCACTCAGACCCAGGGCCTGGCGGTGCAGCGCATCTTCTTTGTCTAGACAGCACTCCCGTCCGCCTTCTCTCCGAGTGGGCACGTCGCTGCAGGACATGATGCCGTTATCCTGAGCCAGCGAGCAGATGAAGGGCCGCTCGTCATCCTCCTCAGGCTGATAATATGGGGCGGGGAGGGTGAGGCCAGATGTGCTGAGAACAAGACGGAAGGAGAAGTGAAGGTTTTAAGTTAAGTTAAGAAATGAACCAGTTGAATGTGCTTTAAAAGAAAACTCATTTATCTTTCTCATCTATCTTTACAGTTGTGGTCAAATATTTTGGTTTAATAATTAACATTTTGTAGATGTTGCAAAAAATATCTACAAAATGTTAATTATTAAACCAAAATAAGAGGGATCTTACAAAATGCATTTATTATTATTTTTTTTTAATTTAATACTGGCCTGAATAACATAGTTCACACAGAAGACATAAACATGTAGTCCAAAAGAGAAATAAAAACTAAATTTATACAAATTACCCCATTCGAAAGTTAACATAAACTTGATTCTGAATACTGTGTTGTTCCATAGATGATGAAGCTGTATTTGTTTGTTTTTTATTTAGTGATAGTTGTTTATGAGTCCCTTGTTTGTCCTGAACCATTTAACCGCCTTCTGTTCTTCACAAAAATCCTGCAGGTCCCACAAATTTAATGTTTTTTCCAGCTTCTTTTGCATATGTGAACCTTTTCCAACAATGCCAGTCTGATTCTGAGACTCATTGTGTCACACTGAGGACAACTGAGGGACTCGAAATGCTCACTGAAGTACCAGAAAGAAATACGTACATTTTTTAATTTGCCTAAATATCACATTTTTCAAGCACTCCCAAAATTACGTAGATATTTCATATTAACAAAATGTTGTGGAACCCCCCCCCCACAAAAATACAATAGTAATAAAATAATAAAAATAAAAAGCTTAAATGAATAAATCATTTTGCATCTATCTGTAGACAGACCTAAAGAGATCTGAGCATTAACCAGTGTGGATTTATTCTACAGCGGACCAACTGAGCGTGTGTAGTGTGTGCGTACGTGTGTGAAGCCCATTTCTCTGTGAGTGACCCATTGAGGGCAGCCTGGCCCTTAATCACAGTGTTTCACTGCCCAGAAATAGCTGTTTCCATCAGCCACTCACCCTCTCATACACATAACAGGGTCACAATGACTATTTACACTCCTTTTTCCCCCTCTCTCATTTTTTTTTTTCTCTCTTTCCCCGTTTCTCTCTCACATCCACGTATTTGCGAATAAGCACCAACATGCAATGCTATTTGTCCACCCTAGCATAAAACAAGCAGAGCACATGCAAGCCACACTGACCAATCAATGCCTCTATTGCTTTGTGGTCTAGACAGTTGATCTAAATTCGCACACGCACAAAGCTTCCATGACAGCCATGTTGGAGGTATTGGGCGCCAAGAAAGGATTGGTTCATCATCCCCAGGGTGTAATTCTCCCCATTTGTACAGAGGACTCCTCCGCAGCCTCGCAGCTCGATAAAGGCCAAGAATGTTTCTGCTGTCGCGGAGGACGTTTTTCCTTTGCCCTTCAACAACACGGCAGCCAAAAGATCTGAACCACTCGATAGCAGTAATGAGCAATGGTATATCAGGCTACACCAGAAAAAGCAATTTGTCTAGGCAGGCCACCATGGTGACACTCGTGCGAGGATATGCGTGAGCACATTTCCAAACGCACAAAACTAATCAATGCCCGTGATATGGCAAATTGAGCCAATGCATCAAACCTTCGCAGATTCCCCCGTGGGCTTTGTGCGGCACACACTGAGATCTCTCCTATAGAAGTCAGTCTGCATTTTCAACACGACAGTCAAGCTGGACCGCGTGGCACCGCTTTTCTTTAAGAGCTCAGCGGTATGGCGACAACTAGGGGAGTTGGGAGAGAAAGACAGAGCGGCAGAGAATCAGTAAGTCTGTCAGGGCTCTGCAAGGAGTGCTGGAGTGTGAATGATGTTTGTGCCAGCGCCAGGGCTCGGGCACAGCATGGCAACGCACTGAGAAGCACAGCCCAGCGTGGCACACCGCTAACACCCCACTGTGGCACAAAATGCCATTCCACTGCCAATAAGACTGCTCTCGCACATGGAGATAATTGACCAATGACTGACAAGCTGTTTGTGGGTCGTCGCAGGCGGGCAGATGTTAAGGAATGCAGCATAAAACGAGCCCCGAGGAGAAGGGAATTTTTTTACGGAATTTCTTCCATTTGCGCAAGTCAAACTTCAGTAGATGTCGTAAAAAATTCAGTTTTACCTTTATTTTTTTATTTTTATTTTTTAACAGTTTTACCTTTCATTTTTAATTGAGCTTATATCACACACTTTTTTTCTGTTTCTGGTGATGTATGCAAGATTTTTAAAATAATTTAGCTATATATTATCTTATTCTCTGCCCCTCCATTTTACTGCAAACACTCTCATTTTTAATGCAACAATCACATCTTAAAATGAATAGCTAATGAACAGAATGAATAGAAGTTCTGCTTAAATCGTCTCTTTTTAATTAAAGAGATTGTTTAGAAAAAAATGAAAATTCTGTCATTGCTCATCCTTACGTCATTCTTAATCCAAAAACACCTTTGTTCATCTTCGAAAGACAAATTAGGACTATGTTCAAACTTGGCGTCTTTTTTTAAACTGCCAGTAGCCACGTTTCCATTACAGAGTTGCTCAGAAAGATGGCCCTATTTGAATAAGTTCCTATGGAGACTAGAACAGAGGAACATCCAATCAGAATTTAGAATTCATAAAGGCGTTCACTCAATCAGATCCCTAGCTCCCGAGCTCGTGAATCAGTAGATCGTGTACACCAGTTCGGTCACTGGTAAGTTCCCTGACTCAATGCACGTTGTGACAGTGATCACTCGAATTCCAGTGACGTGATTAGGTGCAGCGTCAACGGACAACATACTAGAATGTCATCACTGGAATTAATAAACAACACGCAGGACCAATATAATTTTCATATTACTTTTTATTCTCTTTAAATGTGCTTGCAACATTTTAGCCAGGTATTAATTCTAAAAGATAATTATGTGTACATTACCATTGTGGGTTTATGTTAATATATATATAAAAAAAAATCTGTATCCCTTTTCAAATCTTCTGTTATATTTATCACGTTCACTTCTGTGGTTTATGTTTCACGCTTCAGAAATGTGACATTATTTCTGGTAAGGGAGCATAGTGAGCATGTCCCAGTGCACTGGAAGGATTTAGGTGCCCTTACTACTGAACAAGGGAGCTGATTGAGATGCACCCTAAGACATGCAGATTTACATCTTGGAGTCTCAATCAATTTAATATTCCATCAGAAGCCGATCAGAAACGGAACAAAATTGCTAATATCAGCTTTAAAGATGTTTCCAATACGTTTTGACAGTATTAAAGTTTCGACGTTCGAAGAGTGTTTGAGCAGCCAACTGTTGCTATGGTTACATTGTTTTGGTTACGCAACCTCTGAAGCCAGTGGAAACACGTGTCCCGGCTAACTTGTGATCTAACATTCAGTTACTTACATGTCTGCAAAAGCTAAAGAGATTTCTCATATAAAGAGACCCCCTTAAACACTAAACTAAACTCTAACTGTGTAGCATTTGTTCTTTCAAACCCTATAAAACATTTAAGTAATTCATCTCCACCAGAAGGGAAGGAGAGTGTACATTTTAAAAAGACTGTAAGAGAATGTACGAAGCAGAAGAAAGCCAGGCGCACTCTCTGGAGACTCTATGATAGACTCTCCTTTCAAAACACTTCATCATCCTCTGACTACAGTGCCAGCCTGTAAATATACTCGCTGCAAAACAATAAACGACAATCAGGCCTCAGCTGACGTTTAAACTCAGACACGCGCTTCTTTATCCCACACACACACGCACAAACCAACGCACGGTGAGTCTCGCACGCTGCCATGCACCGCGAGTCCTTTCAAATCCAATCACACAGCAAAGAGAGGCAGGCACACCACGGTTGGCAGGGTAACCTCAGGCAGACACCCACTCATGAATATGGACGCCAATCTGAGTTTTAATCAACTGGAGCCATCGACTGGGTGGAACCACATTTGCATTTTTAGTGGCAGGTAGACAGTAAAAACAAGAAGATGAGAGGAGAGATTAAACAGAAGGATACATGTGAGAAGATGAGTGAAAGAAAGATCAGTTTGCATCTTAAAAACTACAACTTGGGGAATATACAGGATAATATTTTTTTGTGCTGAAACCAATGTATATTTCCTTTTTTTTAAAACAATGCCAAATCTCTACTGTGCAGAAAATATAAACACATTATTTTACATTTTTTGTTATTTTCTTATACATTAATGGCACATTGAAATCTCTGCTGTATTCTTCAGACTATTTTTTTTTACTTAAATATTAATATATACTGTATGTCTCTGGCCTAAAGTGAAAGAGCTGTGAAAATTATATATATAAAAAAAACATTGTTTTGTAAAACAAAACAACATTTGTTTGGAAAAACTAATTACACATTGATTATCTGTATTACATATGAAGGAAAATCTGTATACATTAAATTATTTAATTAACTGTCATGTTTGTAAATGTATTCATGTAAGCTATAGCTTCTGATCTTTAAAGGTACAGTACAGTTTGTACGATCAACAGCTAGCAGTTGAAGTGTGTACTGCAAAGGAATTTTCCCCCATAATGTACATTTCACAGTAGAATTAGTGGCTATATCAATACTGCTACGTAAATATAACATGAATCCTTGACAGCACTACGCTGTGTTTTCCGCCAGTTGGAAGTGGGCAGGATCATCCAGATCAAAGGACAGTATGTAATACTGCCAGCTAACTGTTAAAATGGGAATGCAATTCCGGCCCGGAATCTGCCCGTAACGCACGTTTCAGAGTAGAATTATAAGCAGCGTTATTTTTCAGAGAAACAGCTATGTAAACTTTACATGTTTGCTACATATCTACAAACATACTATACTATTTTTTGGCTTTAGAAGAATCAAACACTTACACCTACAGTACCTTTAAATCAAAACAGACTTGTGATTTTATGACATCAGTTAGTGCTTTATTTATACTGAAACAAGTATCTTAATGTTATTTGTGTATTTTACTTAATTATTCCAAGTAGGGCAACAGTGCCCCCTAGGTAAATAAAACGCTCTACAGGAGCGGCATTAGGAATTGGGAGAGGCTGCTGCTGCACGCACTAGTCACTGTGAATCTGCTGCACACCGGACGCGTTATTGTATACATACTTTATAAGTATGCGGCAATTCAAAATAGTGAAACTAATCATCATTCAGGCAGAAGTTTGCGTCAGGAACGAGCATACTACAGACACGATCTTATCACTAGAACACTCATGAGCACATATGAGTTATCAGTCTTATCGGCAAGCCATATCAGCGTATTTTTTTGCAAATTAGCTGATGCCGATGTTTACATTTTGAACCTTTATCGGTTAATTCCAATAATCGGATTTGCATTCCTACATGGAATTGAACAAATGATTTGTTTAGTGGCCCCAAGGTCCATATGCTCTCAAAATATCCATTGATCACACCAAGTATCCCTTCTTCAAGAGAAAGGACGTTTGAAATACAAGGCCAATCCAATGATGGAATGATCAGGTGCTCTGAAATGCATCTTCTAAAAGATCCGGCCTCCTAAATTCAATCTCTTTACCCTTGTAAACCTAAACTGTCATCCAAATAAACCCAAAGTTTGGATTCGGGTGCTTTAGTCCTCAGTGCTTTAGTCACAGTTCAGAAACATTCACTACATTCGGTCTTTTTCTCTCTCACTCCCTTAAGCCCACCAGCCATCCTCTCGTGGTACTCACAGGGTGAAGTTCTCCTCTGGGTAACAGCGATTTCTTAATAGTCCAGCCCACAGCTGCACGCCAATGATGCCAAAAATGAAGAAGACAAAGAAACAGAGCAGAAGCACATTTCCCAGCATGGGCAGAGTGTCCAGCAGCAGGTTCACCAAGATACGCATACCTACACAAACACAAGAACACAGAAAAATAGTTGTCATGCGAAAGAATAATATGCACTGAGCTATTCATTTAATTTTCAGAAAAAAGGTTTCATCTCCCTTCATAAAATGTAAGAACAATTTTTTTACCTCTGACACAACTTATTACAATTATTAAGCCAATCTCAAAGCATAAACATAAATTGTCATGTAACATAAATCAGCCATTCTTAGGTCATCCAGTCATTTATCCTTCATTTATTTGTAGATAATTTGTGTCACTGTGGCCATCTATCAACTCTTGAAAGCTGGTCTTCATAAAACTTAATTTGTGTTTTTACCTCTCCACCAGAGTTTGTTTGTGAGTGAGAGCGTGTGTGTCTGCGAAGCACTGCTGGGATTGAATGAAGGGTGTGTGTCCGTTTAGATTGGAGAACAGCAGCATGTGATTACTGCAGTGTTTGTGGTTTGGGGAAACACAACGGGGAACTAACACAACACTGATGGAAAACATTAACACATCCAGTCGTGTACGGTAACACACAGATGTTATAAACGTCAAGTGGACAGGTGAAGAGACTGGTGCTGTGAATATCTGGACATCTGGAATGAAAGCAGAATCGTTTTTTCAAGGAATCAGAGTTTAAAAACAAAGAGGATGTAAAAATAAAGAGGATGATTTTAAACATGTAATGCACAGCTCACATGAGAGTTTAGCTTCCAAGTGGGATGCTATTTTTTTTCAAGGTATTACAACATAAATTTCCATGTCTGTATCAAGACAGAAAGCTCCCCAAATGTTAAAAATTCTGTGATAATTTGAAAAACTATATCATTTGAATTATAATCTAATCTAATCAGAAATAGAAACTTCATTTTCTTGCCACTGAATTTTTACATTTCCCTGAAATTTCCAGGTTTGTGATAACCATGGGAACCATGCGAAATATCCACACTGCTCTTTTCCAACAAAACCAGATGGTGGTTTAGCAAACACTTAGCTAAATATGCTTTTGCCTATTCTACAGAAGCAGGAAAAATAAAATAAAAACTTCAGGTTTGGAATGACGTGAGAACGAGTAAATGACGACTGCATGTTTATCCCTTTAATACAATCTTGCATAAAGCCTTGCTACGATTTGGCATGCTACATGCACGGGTAAATGGATGTTAATTTAATTCTGTGTGCCTGCATGCAGGAGAGAGAGGGAGAGTAACAGAAACAGTGCGTATGCATCGGGTTTGTGTGCATCTTCAAAATCCAATGTTTTTTTCTCACATGCACACACACACAAAGACCTACATTCCACAAACACTTCCTGAAACCCTCCCCGAAAACTAACTATCTCTTCATCAAGACTTCGAGCAGTGAAATCAAGTGTGAGCTAATTCAGTTAGCATTCATATTTCATGCGCTACACCATTGCCATGGGCGCTGAAATATTGATAAATCCTGAGCTTCTTATAGAAGCTCAAAGAAAGGCCGCAATGTTTGGGAGGGGTGTGAACGTGAGACAGAGGAATATGAATTATGGCGTTTGTTCAAGGACAACTGTTTTTCTACCCAATTACAGGAGGAATTAATCTGGCTCTGCTAATGGCGGTGGCAGAAAAGTAATGGCTTTGAAATCCTCTTTGATTCATTCCAGCTTTGCTGTTCTGGAAGACCTGCACGCCAAAAACAAAGCTTCAAACGCACATTACCATGGGTTTGATAGGGCAGGGGTTGAAGCCGACACATGAGGGTGCTTTTCAGGCTTGGCATTAACACAACCAGTAAAATCCAACACACAATGAATCAGAGCATGAGTAATACCTGATGTTTGCAGAACACAGGGACAGTGTGTGTATGGGTTTACTCACTGGGTACTCTGTTGATGGCTTTGAGAGGTCTGAGTACACGCACTGTTCTGATGGCGGAGAAGTTGATGTTCTGAAGATCGAGGGAGTACTCAACCATCCTGAGAAGAAGAAACAAACAGAGAAAATTAGTGCTACCGTCACTGGGTACAGACAAACTATGTAGTTCAGACCAGCTCGTTACAGCAGAGTCGAGACAGAGAAGAGGGTCGAGTTCGAGTCCACAGGTTCTCCAGCCGATAAGACCAACTCCATTAAAATGAAGTCTTTGACTCAGGCTCCACACAAATGTGAGCCTTCTCTGAACTTGAGCAGATCTCGATAACAACACTAGTTTCTGCCACTCATTTCATTACCCACAAGGCGTCATCATCTTTAATACCGTAGTATTTTATTTTTCTTTTACATTTCTCATTCCAACAGCATTCTAATCATGACCATTTCTAACATCTCTTTAAATACCCCCTCACAAAATAATAATAGAAGGGGCTTGTCTTCCCACCTAATGCCAACATGTTTCGTGATAAATATCTCTGTTCTATATGTGTGCATTCTTGACTTTTGCAACATTGTCACAGTTATTAAACTGAACTGCATCATTTCACTGACTGGAGCTGAATAATGACACAATTGTCATTTTACTAATTTGGATTTGCCACATTTTTGAAGTTGAAATCCTTGTTTGTAACTTTCCTGTTCATTAATCTGAAGCCAGTTTGAATCTATATTGTGTAAAGCACTAAAAATATTTTTTATTTCATATACATTTTTGGTTATATTTTATTTTAATAGTCTACTTAATGCATGTTAGTAACTATAAGAAAAGTTCTCATAGTCAGTATGTTGTGGAGCCACCAAAATGTTAAAGTTATTAAGCAGACTGTTTACTAGTACTCTAATGACTACTAGTTAATGTAGACTACTAGTTAATGTTACTGTTACTAGAACGTCTAAAGTGGAGGATCAAAATAAAGTGTAACCACTAATTGCATTTTTCAAATCACGAACTGTTCTTATCATTTTTGGTAACACTTTATTTTACTTGCTTATTAGCCTACATATTACTAGAATACAGTATTATCCATCTACAGTATTAGTGCTAATTAAGCACGTTAATGCATTATTCTACATCCCTAATCCTACCCAAAACCAAACATAACAACTACCTTACTAACTATTAATAAGCAGCAAATTAAGAATTTATTGAGGGAAAATACGCAGTTAATTGTTAACAAGTGTTACCTTCTAAGTGTGCATTTAGAAAGTCATTTGCATTTCAAATAAATGGCGCTTTTTAACTCATCACAGAATTTTGATAAAATGTTTCTTCCACAAATACATAAATAAAAAACTAAATAGAAAACTGTTTGTAACATTAGAAATGTTTCTTAGGAAACAAATCGGCATATATATCTAAAACATCGCGTGACACTAAAGACTGGAATAATGACTGATGCAATTTTTTTTTTTACAGTAAACATTATTACAGTATATTATTATAATAATACTTCACAATTGAAGAGTTTTAATTTTGCAGTCAAATAAATGCAACATTGGTGAGCATAAGAGACTTATTTCAAACACACACACACTCAAAATGTATTGTGCGTCAGCATGTGAACTCATCCCATCTGTTTTGTCCTGACTCATTAGCAATCATTAAAAGGTTTTGGTCTTGCTTCCATTCTCAGCACCAGGTGACATCCACTGTACTGTAGGTGAGCAGCAGTTTAAAACTAGACTAACAGAGAGCTTCATTCATCACTCTGACACACACACACACACAGAAGGAGAACAGGCCATTCTAATGCAACTCAACCCAAAGCACAGCGCTGTTCATCTTGATCTGACCATGTGTACTCTGTCAGGGACTGAAGCGGCGGGGGTTCATCTCCCTCGTCTGTGAGAGAGCAGCTCTGTTTGGGATAGTTACCGACTGCTCTCTGCATCAAACGGCCCTGTGGGACAGTGTGTTTGAAAATAGAGGCCAGAGGGGTTCTTTTCCCAGACAGAAGCAGACATTATCTGCTGTTGATCTCCCCTTTAATCTGCACGGTTCATCACAGCGAACAAATCTAGATGCTGTTGTACAACCAAAAGCAGAGGGCCATCTTAAAACAGACACACCTCCCGTGATGTCACCAATCTCGTCAACCTCCCTTTAGACTCCGTCTCCATGAGATGTTTTCAACGGGAGGCATCTGCGGTGAGAGCTGAGTCACAGAATGGGAAGAATGAGCCATTGCTGCCACTGAGAATATACTGACAGCGTCTCATAGCAGCAGCGCGGGGAGTCACACATTCAACATGTCTACATAACCGCACAGCGAGAAATACTCCACAGCTCTCCAGAGCCACTCCGCTGCCAAAACCCTGCCCACATACACGCAATTAAACCATTTAGTAGCGTTTACTTTAACGAGAATGATCGGCGGGCCCATATGGAATCTGTAAACGCTGTTTCTGTGCTGATTTTGCAATGGAGGCGGTCATTTCATTGAACCGTTCAAACTGTGATGTTCTTGATTGGACAGGTGAAAATACTAATGTAATTAATTACAAAATTGCTACATTTTTTTTTTTGACAATAATAGAAATACTGAAAAAAAAAAATAGATATACTGCTGACAAAAAAAAAAAAAAAAATCTAGAAAGAATAAATTCCTTCAAATAAACCAGTTATGTCAGGGATTTGTGGATTGACTTTTCTGAGCTTCATACTGTAAACAGAAGTTGAACTGTGAGTGAACACCGGTAAACTGAACCGGTAATTAACTCATATTCATAAGATTATGAGTATATATACAGAACATAAATATAATTTATAAAAAAATTATTAAATATGATTAGCTACAATTTCACAATTGTATCACAATATTATGTTGTGCAATACTGGGTCACCATAGCATTCTTGTCAGGGTTCGTGCAGGAGGATGCAGGAAAATGCAGGAGATTGTAGAGTTCTCAAAAATAATAGTTTTTTAATAATACAAACACAAAGAGATTTCACTACACCTAACATAAACATTGAAGGACAAGACTGAACTCAAAAGACATGGCATTTAAATGAACTAAAGAGAAGACAGCTGGGAGACACAGGAGGAGCACAATCAACTAATAATGACATCAGGACAGGAAACACCAAATATGGGCATGACAAAACGAAACTAAAACATGAAGGCATGAAAATGAAACTAAACCAAAAATACAAAAACACAGACAAAACAGAACTAAACTAACACAGAACGTGACAATTCTCTACTGTACATGTTAAATAAACTACTATAGCACAAAGAGAAAATAATAATACTCAATTGATACTAATAAGAATAATTGATACAATTGCTGAATAATTTTAGGAGTTTAAATATTCAGTGGAGACAAAACATCTGGTTTCAAACGCTGCTTTTCAGCAGGCAGGTGCGGACATGCTGTGCCTTGATTAGAAAAGTAACCAATCATTATGACTGTACCAATGAGACTGCATGTTAATAAATGTTGTACAAAGGGCTTATGGGATATTCGTCACCCCCAGCGGCATGGATTTATCTAAATAAACTTGGCTTAATGGAAAAGAGCTAGCAATTCTAAGCTGGAAACGAGCCAGAAACAAGAGAGAGCAGAAGAGCACGAGGACACGGACTGTGTTCCTTCATAGTACTACCACAGAAGAACGATCGACTGCAGTGCTGTTGTAGAGCTTGACAATCCCATTATGTCAATTACTGTCTGACTGACAGCGGTGTCAGCACTCGAAGAGTAGTGGGACGATGCCACATGCGCCACTGCGGCTGCTTTGTGTGGCTCACACGTGTGCGGCTCAGGCAGCGAGAGACACACTCCCTAACAATCAAACATACCAGGGAATAATGTTTCATAATACCAATGCAAATCCTCATAAAAACAGGCAGAAGTTTTCTCTCAACAAATGTAACATGTACACCATGTCATAGCAATGAACGACGAGACAAGATTCCGGTGACAAGCAATGTTTTTTTCGTCCAAAGAGAAAATAAAAATGCTGCGTGATGCAAGAAAATCACAACCAATAAGCATCAATTGGATTTTATATGCTTTCCCAAGACACTGCTGCTGTAGAATGCACACCTTGTATTTTCATGACTGCCACGATGCTTCAGCAGACGGGATGCTTATTTATACATTTTTGCAAACCAGAGGAATTTTTCCATCTATTGTCTGATGCCACCAAATGTCCACAATAATGCATAAAAAAAGTATGTTCGGGGATCAGTGATGTTTGAGACATGCATAGCCTTGACCTGAAATGCAGATTCTGTTTTGTATCCACTGCATGCAAAGAATGTACTATACAAGTTTTTTTCTCATATGTAATGTCCTATAGCATCAGCCACTATACAGTAGCATCAGCAAGTCTGGAAAAACCTCAGTTTAAGTTCCTTGCTCTGGGCTACCCTGCAGATCGCCCCATGAACTTGAGATTTTCGGTCATCAGTCCTTAACTACTCTACTACCATCTCCTTTAAAATAATGCTAACAAGACAAAACCCTCACAATAACAATCTCAACTAGTGTGAACTGTTCAAAACGGCAGGTGCATGACTAAACAGACAGAACTAGCATGAATAGCATCTAGTGATCTACTGAAAAACAAATATGAGTGAGCGTTAGAGATAACCAAGTGACTATTTAAAAATTTGCAATGGTCACTTATTTATTAATTCATTTACTATTTTTTACCATTAAATCAGATGTTGTTTTTTTATTATTATTCTACAAACCATTGAACAACATGCACAGGATTGTGGGATATCATAGGCAGCAAAAAATAGATCTATGCTGCCTTCATCTCAGTAGATGTGGATGTTATGCAAACATTGGATTCAGAGGGGCCTTGATGCCTTCCTACCTCCATGCACCGCCTGAAATGCATTTTCGGACGTAGTCTATGTTAAGATACACACAGCTCCGCCGCCTTTTCTCCCTCCATCCTGCTCTCTCTCTCTCACTACATTTCTCTGCCTTCCTGCATGTTCGTGATGAATTATTGAAAAGCTTCAGACCAGCATGGCTTCAGGAAAACTCCCAAGTTTGATGTGCAGTCGTCACTGACTTGTTCTCCCTCTTTCCTTTTACTCAACCTCTTTCATTCTCTTTTTCCCTCTAGTATCCCCCTTTCTCACAACCATTTCTCTCTCCGTTAGTGTCAAAAATCTCCAGGACACCTCCATAATGTCTAACAGTATGATACCAGTCAAATTGGTGCTTCTCAATCGATGGGCATATATTTTAACATTAGTTTCTGGAGATATTACTACATTGTTCATTAACATTTTGAATTGATTTAATTTTTAGACTTAACTAAAAAAAAAAAAAATAAAAAATAAAAATCCGTTTGTGTTTGTGTTGTGTGATGTTGTCGTATTTTATTAGTTACTTTTTACTATTTATTTTCTATTATTTTATTCAATTATGTCAATTAATTGCAAAGAAAAATATCTAATTTACCTTGAAGTTTAAGGTTTTCATTACATGTTGTATTTTATTTTCATATTATTTCATTTCAATTACCAAGAATGACAACAATAACAGCAATGATCAACACACAAAAAACAGAGGTATTTTATAACCTGGAAAACCAGAAGACCTAGAATATGTAATGTATGCATAGAATATAAATAGTGTGGACAACTTTTATGATGTTTATGCCTTTTAATATGTTAGAAAACGTAGCCAGGATTGAGATTAAACAATAAAAGTCATTAAAAGTCACAGGTTTGCTTCCTAGAGAACACATAATGATAAAAAATGTATACTTTAAATGTGCTTTGGATAAAAGCATCTACCAAATGCATAAATGTAAATATAAAAGCAGTTCTTCTTTGAGAGTCTGGAGATCCCTGTGTTCTGTTCCACTCTATTGCACTCCATCTAGCATCTTGTGAGAGCAGCCTCTTGCACTGAACTCAAATAATACATAGCAATGCTAAGCATGAACTGCAAGTGTTGCTCCACAAACAGGTTCAGGTCGAGTACCTCAAGCTAAGCGGGACTGTGGTACAACTACCGTACATGCCACTTTAAACACAACGCTGCCATTATAAAATGGTTTCAATGGCATTATTTGGATTGATACTGCTATAAGAGCGATGTCCCTGACTGCTTCAACCCATTCTGAACATCTCATTCACTTTCAATCTAGTAGAAAAATATTTCTTCTCCTCTTTCATTTTGAATTTCCACAACATCTTTACTTATTCACGCCCGGGCCTGCTGAGGGAGGCAGAGCCTGCAGCGCTCCGTCCGTCACTCAATAAACACCTGCTAATCACATACAGCAGCTGGCCCTCTCATTAGCATACATACATTATTCATTCATGCAAAGAGAGCTGATTAGGATAGAGGATCAGAGAGGGGACTGGACAGCTAAGTGTAGAACACTACAAGTTGAGTTATTTTGTTTCTCAGTGAAGCCAGTGAGACTGGTGTGTAATCGGACAACATTGCAGCACTTTAAGTAGTGTTCTTCACAGTGTTCCTGATTACGAACAAAATAAACGCTCTATTTAGATGCATAAATGCAGGCTTTGGGTGAATACACACACATGCTCAAAGGGAAGTGCAAGGTTGCACTCAAGGCAAACATTCCGGCACAAGTCAGACTGACCAGGTTGGACGATCCAGAAATATCAGCACAGCTTTTTTTCTTTTTTGTAGAATCAGTTGAAATGTCAGCCTGGCGATTGAAATGTCATATAGAGTGAGAATACCTAAGAGAGCAGGATCTCTCCCCTCTACAAACACACTGACATTAACACAATTTACACAAACACGCTTTAATGGCAAAGGGCTCCGACCCTCAAAGGCATCATGATGCCTACATGGTGTCTTTAACAGAGGGACACGAGAGGACATGCAGAACTGAACTAGCCACATTTAGACAAATTAACCACTACCGACACACACACACACACACACACACACATACATAAACCACAGGGAGATGAGCTCATCAATTTCCTTTTCACCTGGAAGGATTAAACCTGCAGGAGGTCTTTCTGCATCAAATATTCTTGTAGAAGCAGTGCCTTCTGGACAGAGAGACACATAGCTGAAGACAAATTTGCTCATCTTTTGTACAGTTTGCATTATATGAAACCCATAGCTGGGTATAATACCAATAAATGCCAATGGAAGGTCAGAGATGACACAGACAGAATGATAGAACAGACAGAACCGTACACAATACAGTGTATAATAGGGGCAGGCGATATGTGATATCTGGATAAATGCATCTAACATCCGGATAAGTACATTTATTTCACCGTAATGATACAGTGAAACAAACATTATACTTATGTTTTCTTTAAATAAGGTCTTTGCGATATCAAAATGTTCAATTTACCATAGAAAGTGCATAATTCTTTTTACCAGCGTAAATATCGGGAAAAAAATGGGCCTAAAAACCTCAAGCTCACTGAAGACAAGTAAAAAGGCAGTGGTTTAATAAGAATAACAAACAAGTCACAAGCAAACAGAACAAAAAACTACAGTAGAACAAATAAATAAGATACATACATATAATAAACAGCTGTATTAAAAAACGGCATATTCTTTATTGTGTAAAATAAATATATTTCTTCTTATTAAAGTGATTTAGTCAAAAGCAATGAGAGATTTTCTCTTTTGTTGTTTGATTAAAATGAATGAGTTCTGTTGACTTCTGTCACTTTAAGAGCTGCCCAGATTCAATATACTAAGACATGTTTTCTTCCTGAGCTGTTTGCCTCTACTGTACTTAACAACTAAAGAACTGTGTTTATGAGGATACTAGCAAATTTAAAACATACAAATTAGTGTATTTAATCATTAAAATCCTATACATTTACAAAATAATAACTTGGTTCAATACTGCCATGCTCTATCAACACTTTTCATGCATGCAAATGAGTTTCTCTTTCACTGCTGATTCAATTTCAGTGGCATAAAATGATTTGCTTTTAATGCTTAAAAATGTGTGCAAACATTACTTTTTTCTGACTGTGTACCCACGGTGGAGATGGTAATCCAAAAATCTCTACCAGTTGACAAATTTTTACCTGTTAATAGTATATACGTATATATCGTCCACCTTAGTCTAATAACAGACAAATAGACAAAACGATGAATAGAATGATTAAGAAATAAAGCAACAGACAACCAGATAGCTACATAGACATACAGATGGAGAGATGATTCATTACTTTACTTTTGTAATGAATTTAGTCATTACTATATCTCAGGCCCCCCAGGTGAATCTAGTATAACTTCGACAGAATAATTGAATTACAAATCAACCAAGCTATGCCAAGCAGCGAGGGAACATGCCAACGTGATAAAGGGAGGGAAATAGAAAATAAAGCCTAAAATATAAGGGAGGGGGGGAAAAAAACAGCATATGTGAGGTATTGTGGGGAGAGACATAAATAAACCGAGGCAAATCCTTAACAGAGGCTCAGAAGGAAGACGAGTGAGAGAGAGAGATCTGTTTCAACACACATCAATCAGAGTGTGTGTCTGTGAGAGTAATTAGCTACCTGCCGACGGGCAGCCTCTCTCTAATTGTTTACTGCTTTGCTGCAGCCTCTTTCTCCTGCTCTTTCTTCATCTCCCTCACTTTCATGTACCGTGTTAATGTGTGGGGTGTGTGTGTGTGTGTGTGTGTGTGTACGTGTGCATCTTGTGAAATGAGACTGCAAAAATGATGACTCTTCTGTGGGTGTGGAGACGGAAGAGAGAAAAAGACACAGAGATAGCGACTAAAAAAGGCAGTGAGGCAATCTAAGCTTGTGAGAATAGAAACACTGATGCTGTGTGCGCGTGTTGGGGGGGCATGTAAGCTGGGTGTGTATTTAGTGATAGCCTCTCCGACTTCACCCACAGAGGGATTAGCCAAGAGTCGGCTAGAAAATATCACACTAGCATCCCACCACACAGGAGAGGGCTTGACGTAACAGGGCTTCTAATCCAGTGTTTACCAAGCAGGTGTGCATGTACCCCAGGGGGTACTTAGAAACATTTCGATTTTACTTTGTTAAACATGTCTCCGTCACCTGGAAGTCGCAGGTTCTCATTAAAACGTGCACTAATGGCGGTGTAGTCGCTCGTGGGTGATATTTCATACTTGTTGAGCTCCGGCGGTTTTTAAATTCTCCCATTCAAAGAGTGCAAATGACTTTACGTTTGTTAAACGTCCCATCTGGATTTCATTTTTTAAATGAATATGCCATTAGGTCTTACTCTGAGAATATTTCTGTATGATTGCCCCCAGAAGTGTCACAACTGCGGAAGACAAACAAGCGCAGGTGTCTTATTAAAGAGTGAGGAAGTAGCTTAGTCGGTCGGCTTTTCTTGACTGTTACATGTTTAAAAATCATTAGTTGACTAATTAAATACTGTGAGTGAGTTAAAGGAAACGATTTTGCCTACACAATGGTTAATTTTTTTTTTCTTTATTCTGTTAATGTTCCACAGTTTGAATATTCCCAAAAAGCATATTCCCAAAAAACGAACGAACGAACGAACACATCCTGCTATTCTCTTGTGGAAATACTCAATTGCTTTCCATTTATTTCAATCAGTCTCCAATGCAGTAATTTAACCCAATCAATAACTCTCACTAGTGTCCTTGATAACAATGAATAACAAAATACATGTTTTTGTTCAAAAGAAATTATTACTTTTATTCAGCGAGGGGATTAAATTGATCAAAAGCGGCAGTGAAATGTTTAAATATTTCAAATGAATGCAGATTTTGGCATTAAAATCTTTGATGAACTAATCCTTGCGGTTTTCTTAAGCACCAAATCAGCATATTAAAATGATTTCTGAATGATTATGTGACAGAAATTTCAACTTTGCTACCCTGGAAATAATTGATTTTAAAAGAGTTATTTTAAATCATAAAGTTACTGTTTTACTGGGCTTAAGATCAAATAATGCAGCCTTAATGAACATAATAGCATTTATTCTGATAATGAGAAACCAAAATATCAGTTTAATAAGGTTATGGTTGTATCAGGCTGGCATGTTTACATGAGGACTGCTGAATTAAAATATGACTAAAATGTGATATTTCCATGTTCTAGTAAAAATGCTGAAGGAATATTCAGCGTATGTACAATGATCCCTTCATGTATCCTAGAGTGAAAATATCTCTCCTACTGTTGCTGTCTCTAAATACCTTCAATCTGCCTGCATGGTGCAGTAAGTCCAACCTAAGGTTGACTCTCTCCTGACCTTCTTTCCTTACAGACTTGAGCCCTGTATGCTGGAAACAGAACACAGCACAACATAGCAACACTAAAACGCCCTACGATGTGTCTGAGCAGTTCAAAGGAACCGTTTACAGTACATCATCTCTAACATCTATATACATATACATTCTCTCCATTCGTTTACATCCACCTAAGACGATTTTCATATGCACCAGGTGGTCAAAACTGGTCTGTGCTGTACAAAAGGTCACATCCCTCTTTTGAAAGGTTTGGCTTCCTCATAACAAAGTAAAAAAAGAAGACATACACATTTGGAACAACATGAAGGGAAGTAAATGCTGACAGAATTGTAATTTTTATGTGAACTATTTCTTTAGACATTCCTCATACAGACTACATTTCCTGTATACTGTAAGTTATAAACTGTACGAGAAGCCGAACAGTCTGAAAGTGAGATGAAACGGTAATACTCAATTAAACTGCATAGTGGGATGCAACCCACTGGAGAGTGCAGAGAAAATATGTTTACTTCAGTTTTTTTCCCCGCTGGGTCATGGAAGTTACCTTTACAGTACTTTTAGACTTTCCAGTGGGTCACGTTTGACAGTTTTTCCCCTCAAATCATGACAAACACATTTAATAAAATACCATTTGATTGATCAATCACACATGCCCTTACCGTCTGCAGTTTTTTTATGGTTTTCTTGCACATTTCATTTGTGAAATAATCAACTTTAAAGCGATTTTGCAATTAGCCTGTTTGTCTTGAGTTCAGGAGGTAAATAGTAGGAAGCAGGGAAAACTAGATCACTTTAAAGCTGGTCTTCGAGCTAAGCCTGGTGTTCAGCTGTTTATCTGGTCAGCCATCTGGTCTTGCATCATTACTAACTATAAAATTTTTTTTTTTTTTTTTAAAACACAGCACCTCTCTAAAACCTTTAGAATAGATAAACAGATGTATAAAACCTTTAACTGCTTTAACTGACAAAATTAACATGCAAATTGATAAAAAATGGGAATTTATCACAGATCACAAAAAATGTGTATTTTGTGTGTGCGCATTACACAAAAAGTGGTTTATGCCAGAAGGACCAGCATGGGAGAGACTAATGTCTGTCATTACACAAGGCCACATTCAAGCCCATCATGTTATAATGAGTGTAATCTTTCACTCAGCAAATCCTGCCAGGCCTGAGAAGAACCTGGGATGGGGCTGCTCACTTTAACAAACCCTGAACTACCCTACAGTATTTTAACAGACATTTGGATGTCTAATTAAATTAGCACGCAAAAGTAGAAAGGAAAGATTAAAATGTTCTATGAAGAGAATGAAAAATTGTTATGGGACGCTTTGCTCACAGCCAATTAAAGTGGCATATAATAAAAAATTAACACCCTGTATCACATTACGGCTGTGTTCCAATTTGTTCAGCCTCTTAACTTATGAGTGTTTGTTTCCTGTGATCTAGAGAGGAAAGTCTGACAGAGACAGAGACAGAGTGTGTGTTACAAATGAAAACAAGTTTATCTCGCTGCAGCAGGTCTGTTGACTTTCTCTTCTGATGTCCTCTTTGAAGAACTGTCCAGAAAAGTTTGGTAAATCAACACTTCTTTAGCTGGTCTAGCTGTTTCACTTCTCTTTTCAGCAGGGAAAATTGGAAGATCTTGAAAACAGCATCAAAACAACATGTGGGATGCTCGCACTCGACATAAGTGAGATCTGAAGGACTGTAGCTGAAGTATTTAGTCTGGACATACAACAGAGTACACAAAAAGCCTATCAAGGGCATTCTGGACCTAAACATGAAGCACATATCCTTCAGAGACCACAAGGTAAACCTTTAGTCATATTGTACATCAATTTCACAGAACAACTGAAATGAAATGTCCATTAATACTAAAATAGGTCACAGAATGCAGACGTCTCTACTGAGATAAAAGATAAACCACTCAGGGTTCACTATAGCGCCCGATTCACCTGGAGCTGGAATGAATGGTGTGTCAAAAAAGGTTGAAAGAAAATAGATGTGCTCTTACCCTGCCATGACGATGAAAAAATCCAGTCTGTTCCATGTATCGCCAAGATAACAGCGACGGCCAAAGATCCCCAGAGCCACCATCTTCACCACCATCTCCAGTGCAAAGAATATATAGATAAATGCATCGAATGCCTGAAAGAGATCAACGAAGACACTTGTGCAATCAATTAGTTAATTAATTAAATAAACGAATTCCATATGTTGCTATCACTATAATTCGTCTAATCTGATGTACTGAAGAATGAGAATGCCGCTCCCCACATACCACAAATTTTTAGTCATAGCCATAGTCATGTCTTTTAAAGCAGGTTTTTCCTTCAGCTGTTCGTCAGACAACAAGTGGCAGACACATATTGTTTCCATCAATCGTAATTCCTATGTAAATCAGTGGGGGTTGGTGCTTTTCAGCAAAAAGAATGACAGATCGAACAACAGATAGAGCGACAGAACAACAGACAGCTTGATACATTGATACTGTAGATGCAACAGAGGGACCGACATGGCATAATTACTCAAATTTATAAGAAATGATTAGCAGTCAGGGTGGAATGAGCTCTCCAGATCTGGTTTACAATCCATTAATGGCTCTGCTAAACTCTATGCTCTGCAAATATAACCTCAGAGCATTCAAATTTGCTCTGGGAAGGACACAGTAACCGATATACTTAGGATGTGTTGCACAGCATGTTTTTTTCTAATACACAGTATCTGACTGCCAATGAGAGCTAATGAGATCCTGAGAGAAGTGAAACGAAAGGGCTTTTAAGAACTCTCGAACAAGTGAACGATTGATTATGAAGTCGAGTCAGCACCCAGCCTGTTCACCCTTACTTCACCTGACCCGGGACGACCCACCCTGCATCTCATTTCTCAGCCGACGCCGATCAGCGCAGACGATCCGTGTGACAGAAAGTGTTTCTTTCACAAACAATTGAGTCGCGCGAGTACACAGACTTTAAGAGGGCTGTTAATTAGCTCCTTACAAATACTCCGCCGCGTGATTGTTGCTGTCAAAGCCCTGCTGCGTTCTCATTACGACGCCACAGATAGCTGGGATTCCGAGCGACTGATTACACAGACCAGTCAAGCCGCAGTCGCCCTCATCAATAGCTTTGTTTCTGCTCTCATGTTGGTCACTCGTTTGGTTTTTAAGTTCAGCCCTGCAGGGATAATTATAACGATGTGAGAAGTGTAATTTTCTTGCAGAAAATAGAACGTCTGTTACGTTGCGCCCCTTAGTCTTAGTCACTTTGCATGTCCCCGGTTGCCAAGTAGAACTGATACAGGTTTTGCTTCACACTACAGAGTGTTTATGTGTGATACAGGGAGGAGGCCGTTGGGAAGCAATGCCAATTTGGATGGCCGCCCCGCACGAGAAAACGAAGAGTTTGAAGCCGGCCGGTGCGGATGAGCAAAACAACACTGGTTTAAGATCCCCTGTGGGACCAGAGGACGCAAACATCCTGCCGCCAAGAGGACACTTCCTCTAAAGCTACCTTCTTCCACATGCCATACCTGACATATGGCTCTCTATACGAGTCGGTACACACACAGCAAGCAGGAGTGAGACAGACTTTCGTTCCTACCCACACAGTTTTCATTTCAACCCGTCTTTTTGTTTTGCAGTCAATCCAAAAAACTAATGTGAGAAATATCGCATTGCAGACCTTCTTAATTTGCATTTCTCTCTCTTCAAAACTCTTTTTACACAATAAAAGTACAGCTCTGAACAGTGAGAGCTCACTGAGGGAATACTGTCAGCCATCTTGACTGGTAAAACATTGAGTCACGGCTCTCGCTCCATTTCAGCAGCACCTATGAGAAGGTAAAGCTGACGTCTGAAGCCTCCGGCCTGCCTGAGATACGAGGTAAGCTCACAGTCAGCGTTATTTCTTAATTCAGATGCGCACTGTGGAAAGTGATTGGGAATTGTTATGAAATTCAATTAAATTTGGCGGAAAGCCTAGTCATTAGGGGAAGATCTCGATAACTTATCATCTCTTGGACTAAAAGCCTATAAGATGACTTACAGCGATTCGCCTATGTTTCATCCTTGTAAAACTTAAAGGCATAGTTCATCTAGAACTACATGATTTACTTTCCTCTGATGTTATTTGTGTGTTTTACAATGGAAGTCAGTGGGGTTCAGTGTTGCTTTCAAAAACATAAATTTAAATATATTCGACAGAAGAAAGGTTTAGAAAGACATGAAAGTCTACAAATGACGACAGAACTTTCATTTTTGGGTGAATTATGCCTTTAAGCAGTAAGCTTTCCCATCACATTAAATTGGTCTCTGCCTCAATTATTGCGAACACAGGGTTTATGGTGTTGCACACACTGAGGACATTTACAACTGCACACAGAAGTCAAACTCACCAACCTTCAACCATCCCTGTTGACACTGGTCAACAAGAAGAGCATATAAATTCATCTCATATTGATGCATTGTGGGGACGAGCGGCTCACAAGAGCCCTATTTTATTTATAAGATACAGAGAGTGTTTATATTGAACACATTGGTGAATATTATGCAAAAGTAGGGCATAAACACTGCTACTACTTTATTATCTGAATATGAAAGTCAATGAAAGTTCACGCTGCTTCTAACACATATGAATGACTTTCTTCCACAGGACACAAAAGTAATTCTTCAGAATATTAACAGAAATGTAGGGTGCTGTTGTATCAATCCCCTTTTAGCAAACTTTTATAGTGTTTTCTGTCCTTTTTCACGAATTCGCACTTCTACATAAACTTAAATAAGCAAATTTGGCGTGCTGTCCGGGGAGCGAGCCGGGAGCTCGATGGACCCCGAGCCCTGCT
>JAUMHP010000043.1:11511487-11548608 GCA_032361065.1 Enteromius trimaculatus
CGGTGGACCCCGAGCCCTGCTGATAGTAACCCTAGCGAGGGCAGAGCTCGGAGCGAGGCTCGGTCCCGTTCGCCCCCTTTAAAAGGTGTGAAGGAAAAGGCGGAGAAGGGGAGGAAGGCTGGATCATGCAAAACTAGATACTGAGAAGAGTGTGACAATGGCATTTATGCCGAGGTGGATAAATGAAATTAGGAATAATTAATCTGCTAGTGGGCGATTATATTAATAAGCGTCAATGGGTACCAGCGTGCTCTTCCCGAAACTATGTTAAAACATCCCTTAAAGCATGAAAGGCTTAGTTTTTGTTTTTTTGGAAAATAATAATTTTCCCCAACTGGATCAATCAAAATATCTCCTTTTGTTCTCCGTAAAAGAAAGTCATAGAGGTGGAACACCATGAGTGAGTAAACGAGGACACAGTTTTTAGGTGAGCTAATCCTGTAATGAAGTGTGTTCATGTTTAAGCTGTGCCATGAAAGCTGAACTGGAGCAGTGCCATAGGCGATGATTTTTCTAACACACAACGATCATGTACGTTTTTATGTGAGGTCTCTGAACAGACTCCCTGGACCCAGCCGACACATCCAGGCAAGCTAATGAACACAGCAGAGCTCCTGGGACAGGAGATGCATGGAGAGTTTAGAGGACACATAAAAACGTCCCTAAAGCTCCCAAAAGATGACATAAGAAATTAAAGGCCGTCCTCTGTCAACACAACCCCCCCGAGTTCTGTCTGCTTCGTCAACCTCTCAGAGTGAGAGAGAGCCTCATTAACCACAGAGAGTTGAAAGGGATGATGATGATAATAAATGGAGGGAGAGGAAGAAGGAAGGAGGAATCTTGTAACAAGATGGGCTGGGAATCAGTGTATGATCCTTAAACTCTCTTTAACTGACACAAAAAAAACAATTGCATTTTGACAAGGCACATTAACAACATTCAGGGCTGGTCTGTTGCGTCAGTTTGATTTTATGTGTGAGAAAAAGAGCGATGCAGATTCTCTGTTTCAAAACCTACAGAGCTTCCCATGAAGGCAGCATTTTAAGGCATCCAAGGTTTGCTCCTGCTGTTAAAACTACTCAAAAAGAGACCTTAATGTAAATTATGCTTTAAATATTTGAGTTTCCAAAAAAAAATTTGGCGTACTTCCTGTACACTTTGGGGAGATGACAGTTTTATAGCAAAAATGTTACCTTTTTGTAACAGTACGGAAACTTGTCAGTGGGGCAGTACCCTCAAAGGGACAATGGTGTATTTTATCTACTCCTAAAAGGCATACATTATTACCTTCAAGCAGTAGTAGTTTACCCAAAAAGGCAATTCGGACATCATTTACACACCCTCATGCTGTTACAAACCCATAAGACTTTCCCCTCCTAAGGTCCCTCCATTATAAATTAAATTTGCCAAAATTTTTAATATTCACAAAAGTCATAAAGGCTCCATAAAACAAGACCAAGACCTTCTTGTGAAGAGATACTGATAAACAGATATAATTTATTCTAATAAATAAATAAATGATGTCAATTTTAATTTTTGGCTAAAATCTTCCTTCCAGATAGGCAGTCCATTTGTTTTATTGCATTTAGAATACTAACTTAGTAGGTTGCTCACTATCTTTTGAAGCGGAGCTAGTTAGTGTATGAGTGTGTTCACACTGACCTGTAGAATCTGACAGCGCTCTGAGGTACAGTCGATGTTCTCGCAGGGCTGGTACATCCCCAGAGTGACGCAGTTCAGCAGGATCACCATGATACTGATGCGCTCGAACCACGTGACGAAGCATGTGTTAAGGCCAATATTTATCAGTAAATGCAAGTACACGAAATTAGACATTTACACTTTTTGAATTTAGGAGCTTACCTGTGGGAACATTGCTATCATGTTGCTACAGTAGGACATACACCAGTTTTAAGGTTCTTATTCTGAAAGAAATGTTCTCAACAGAAAAAAAAAACAAAAACACATTTATAACTGTTACAGCATATTTCTATTTCAAACAAATTCTGAAAAGAAAAATGAAGAAATGCTGTTGACAGGTTTTCAACGTTAATAATTATTAGAATTGTTTCTCAAGCTCAAAATCAGCATGAGTGATGTCTAAAGAATCATGTGACATTGAAAACTAAAGTAATGATGCTGAAAATTCACCTTTGCCATCACAGAAATATAATAATATACAATATAGCTATATTTTAAAGTATATTAAAATAGTAAACATTCACCGGATAACTGTATTTATTTTATCAAATAATATATATATACACACACACCTGTATAAATCCCCACACTTTTGAATGGATATCTAATTAAGCAGTTTGCTACACAATTGCAAGCAGAATAAGGTCTGTGCTGCAGTTTAATGCTTAGAGTTTATTTATGTCACTGGTGAGCATTTATTGCTTCCTAAACAAATTCAGAAACAAGATTAGCTTTTTAGATTTATCTTCAATTATAGGACGCGTTTTGGGTTGATTTATGATTTATATATATATAAACATCTATTGTGCGTGTGTGTATACACTTTACATCACAGGTGTAATTTATTATTTCACACCAATGTAATCTCATCACATTAACAAACACCATACTGACTGGAGACCAGTCCGTACTGTAATAAGACCAATCCAAAGTAAACTCAATGAATCCAACCTTCACAGCGAAAGCACATCACAAAGAAACACAAAATACACCGAGAAGGCATTTGTCACTCCCTCGTCCCTCAGGCCTGTTAGCTGGAGTGAAATCTTCAGGCCTCTCCACTAAATCTCTACAAGCCTCATCTCTTCACCTTTATGGACCATTTCTTTTTCAATTTACTCTACTCCGTCTTTTCCTCCGGCTTGGTCAACCTTTTAGTGAGCTATTTTTTTGTGTTTGCACATACCCAACCCCTCCTCGTTTAACTTCCTTGTTCACTCTATCATGTTTCTCTCTTTCTCCCTCCCTCCTGCCTCTCACCTCCAACACTTTTATTTCCTGTTTTCATGAAACATTTCCTAGTGTTTGAACTGCTTTAGCCACAGGGCAAAAGGGCTGCTGATTTGGCTTTGTGCTGGATCTAACGGCGCTATACATTCCTCAATTAATTAGGAACTACCGAAAAGGCACTGCACCGGAAAGAGGCTTCTGGCACTCAGTTAAATGTGATTTATGAGCAATTTTTCACTTTTTTCCTCTTCATCCTCATTCAAACTTTCAATGAAGAAAAATGTACATTAAAATATGCATGTGTTATATTAGACGAAGGGATCTGCTACAGTGCTGGCCACACTCTGAACTTGCCTGTGTAATATTGTAAAAAGCCTCACAGGTTTGCGTTCCTGCTTTAATCATTAGAATGGAGACTGCAACCCCCATAGGGCTAAAGCAAGCACCCGCATCATGCTGCAAAGCGTTCACTATGGTTACTGCAGGAAATTGCTCCTTTCTTTTTTATATTATTGTTGATACCTCATCAGGTTCTAAGGCGAGCTTTTGGCAGAGGGAAAAAAGCGCCCACAGAAACACTTAAATGACATTAAAGGGACAGGAGCACAGAATCAATCTCACAATATACATCACAGAGAGCGAGAGAGAGGAGTGGGAGACAGAAAAGGAAGAGAGCGAGTCAAGGCCGATAGGTTGACAGAAACATGGCCTGTTTATTTAAAGAAAGATGGGCTGAAGGGGTGTGAAATGAGACAATCACATGCACACAGGGAAAAGATTTCATTCAAACAAAGATATTGGGGGAAAAATGTAGATGTGGTCACAGTGGGATCAGAGAGGATGGGGATTTGCTGCATGATCTCTCTTTGGATATCAAGTGGCAACCAAACAGTTCCAGCACTGTATATCATATAAAAGTGAATAAAAATGTCCTTAAAAATCAAATGCCTGAATTTATTAAAGGGATCATGAAATATTTATAAATATGAGAGATATGCACCACAATAAAAACAAGTTTCAGAACTAAGTCTGCAGTTTGAAATGTTAATTTTTCTTTTACACCCTTCTGAAATGCCCAGATGTGAAATTGCAATCAATGATCAATGATTTGATTTCGCCAAAACTCCCATTCTAATCAATAACATGATTTGTACTGCTTAACGAGACTCTTATTTACAGCATGTTTTCACTGTGTTATTTACGATTAAAGTATTTGTGTACTAGAAAAAAAACGTTGCAATAAGATGATCATGACATGACCGTGTTCGGCTACAGTGAAATGCAGCAATTATTGATGCGGTTGTAAATATAATACTATCATCTTGTTGAAAGTTCCATATTTAATGCTGGTTTTATATGCAAAGATGTTAGCCAACTACATCTGTGAGCTTTTATGCTGAATTCTCACGGCAGACAAACCCCTTCAAAAGAGAATTACCATTTAAATCCAAACTGTTTTGGATGTTTTTTAAAAAAAATACTAAGATTATAAATGCACCTTGGGAAACAGAATTAAATAATAATAAAAAAAAAATGCATTTAATGAGTCCTTTAATATTACCATGAACTCCACGGGCCAGAAAATATGCAAAATACATTTTGCATTTAAAAAAATATATATATAATTAAAACAAAAGTATAAACAAAATAAAGAAAAATAAGAAAAGAAAAAAAAATCAACAGTAAAAAAATAATGAAAATTTAAAAAGATAACTTTGCTGATTGTCAAATATGTTTGGAATTGTTAGAATGTGGGAAGAATATGAGATATGAATCGTATGCACTCTCTCTCCATATTACTTGAAAACATAAACACATTTATTTGTTTGCAAAAGTCACCCAAATCATGTAAAACTCATCATCTGGCTGCCAAATAAATGATATATCTGGGTGCATGTTTAATCCATGTGATTAAAAAGGGATATAACACAGATATAACACAGACATGTCATACCAACACTAACTATACAAAGCTAGTCATAAGTCAATTAAGAATATATTGCGTATATAAATTAAATGTGCAAAATAAAAAAAATAAAAATTACAGTAAAATTTACAGGTTATTTTACTCTATATAGAAAGACTACAGGGACATAAATATTTGTTTTATAAAAGATCAAAAAAGTTTATACTGTAGATATTTACTGTAAATAATTAGTTGATATTATCGACAACATCATTAATAGAAAAAAAATGCCTTAAAATCGGAGCAGATTTTAAAACCAAGGTTTTTTTTAAGGAAAATCCATCATACACTAAATGACTAAGGATGTCCTTCAAATCACAACAAATTCACTCATTTCACTGAGAAACATGTGACTCTTAGGAGACACAAATTAAAACAATGTATGTGTCTGACATCAGAGTGCATGGCATCACAGTCTGGAGGTAAAAAAAAACCCAAAACCATTATCCACTACGTGGTTTTCTATGGAATCTGTGAACTCAGACTGGCTCTGACTTTCAGCAACTAACGTCAACTAAACAAAAGTAATCATTTGTTGCATCCCTAATGGACAGTAAATATTCCCAATTCACTCACAATTGGCCAGTATGACAATGGTTTCTCATCCCTATGACAAGAATGTATAATGGCTCAATGATAAGATCATGCATGATGTATGAGAAAGCTCTTATCGGGGAAAGAGGAGGGTCAGAGTATCAACAGCCAATCACAGACACTTACAATCAGGCCTCCCGTGGCCCATCAAAAAAAACGGCACAGCACCAGCGCCAATACATAGTGATTAAGCGTAGCACTGACAGAGAGAAAAAGATGAACGAGAGCGAGAGAGAGAGAGAGAGAGAGGAGGAGCAGATGGATGATAAGCGTGATTAGTGACGAAACAAGTTCAGTTTGAGAGCAGCTCCATCAGTTACAAGTGTTAGCTGATTAAGACAGCCAAAGCTTATGTTTAAGTCAACAAAAGACTGCGACAACTGAGGAGGAGAAGGATGAAGATGGGACTGTAATTGGCACTCTGAAGTGAAAGAAACCAAAGCGCAGTAGCGTTGAATTTGCCTCCGAAGATGGACAGGACAGTTATAAAAAAGAGGGGTCAGACACAATGACGCAGAATTAGAAGGGAGGAACAGGTGTAGGCTGTTCATTTTGTGTTCATTATAGAAACGTGTTCTCAATGGTTATTAGGGCTACAGGGTACTACACTCACATTTAAGGAGAAGTGGTCATCAAAGATGGAAATGACAGGAAGAGACAGTAATGACTTCTCATTCTGAAGGCAACTGGAAACAAGTACATTCAACAAAGAAAAGTATATATACATATACTTTATATATATACTGTATATAGTCTCATTCGTTCTAATTTTGGATGGGGAGCTACAGTCAGCCCAAGATGTTGAGCGAAGGGAATGAGAAGCAGGAAATGAGGAGAAAGGGACCTATTTTAGGATATTTCGCTCCCCCTGAGACTATAATAATGAGACCAGGAGTCTAGGTCCCACAGAGGACACGATATTTGTCTCACGTCGCAGAACAAACTCTGATTTGAATGCACCACTGGTGCTGCGCAGAAGGATACTAAACAGATTTGACGGACAAGCTAGCTTGGTGTGAACCGACGGTTAAAGCACATGCTGTAAATGTTTCCTCACACACAGACAAGGCTGCAGGTGTGACATCTGGCCTCGTGCATGAGCTAATTCATCTACAAAAACAGCTCTGTCCATCCCACTTTATATGTTTCTCTGGAATTTCTGTTGCCATAGAGAAGCAGAATTTTAAGGCATCGTGCAGCTGATGTGGAGGCTGTTTAAAAAACATAGATAATTTAATTACTATGCCTCCAAAGACCTCATTAATGTCTCATTTTAGACTAATTTAAAGACAGCATCACATGCAATCTTCATGAAAGAAGGAAATCCCAAAATGCATTGCGGCTGGCTTAGTGAAAAAAAATCTATCCATGATGACAAAAAATATTGAGGTTAAGTATATTTAAGTATAAATTAAGTAGTATTTGAAAATGTATTCTTTTAACAATATTTGCTTGTGTTATTTTCATGCTTGTTAGAGTATTGCGGCATAAAAATTAATTATTGAACACAATATTTACATGATGTATCATTTAATGCTCAGAGTACTGTGGCCTATGTAAAATGGCCTTCCAATTGCCTTCATAAAATAATCGGTTATTTATGAGGCTTATAATGGTTAAGATCCTGCTGAAGAACAAGAAGAAAAAAAACGTAAGTTGTTTTTTTTGGTCTTTGTTGATTTATAGGCAGATCTACTGTAGCTGGTCTCCCATCTGCAAACTGTAAATTATGGGAGACGAGCAAAGACCAGCAAACCAGTTTGGATCAAGTCTGGATCAAGTAACTTTTTCATCCAACAGTTCACAAAGCTTCTTAAGCTTCTGCAGCCTTTAAGCATCAAATTTCTCAAATATGATTCACTGATTCACTGAATCACTTTGAATCAGCAAATCAAAGGGAAGAAAGGGGGACAGGATATTACAGATTCTTTCTCAAACTGCCATCGTATGTCTTCTTTCTGTCGCTCTCTCTCTGATGGAGACTTCTGAGGTGAGTTTGGTCGTCGCTAGCGCCTCAGACGACCTACAGCCATGCGGAGCTTCGCAAATAACTAAAGCCATTCCTCAGCTGACTGCCTCTGCGCTCGTTTAGCCGTTTCGCTTTAACCAGGCAACTCTCCATGGAAAAGGGAACAAATTCCAGAAGCACTGCCACCACCCTTCTGCGCATTAGCATTAAGTGTGCGTATGTAAAGAGCTCGCAGGCAGTGTGTGTTTTGAAGGGAGAGTGTGCGACGCTTGCTCTGGTTATTGGTGTTAAGAGATGTTAAGAGGAGGATTAATAACGGCAGTTAACTAAAACCTTTCACCGTTATCTCACTAAAAAAAGCAAGTATGCACGTCCCTTGAGTATCCCACAGCTCAGTGAAGAGAAACAGTGATGTCCCTCGTGTACATTCCACAGAGCACCTCTGAACTCTGCCTGCATCATTGTCCTTAATTGTGTGGGTTTGTATGGGCTGTTTGAACTTTGCCTGCTCTTCTGGTATACTCTGTGTATGTGTGTGTTTGTGTGTGTGAGTGATTGCATGCTGCACTCTCGTTAGATGACCGTGTGGTGTGAAGCGTGAGTGTCCGTGTGAAACTCTGTCGACGAAGGCCATGGTGACTCATGGCTGCCTGTGGGAGCAGACTCATCTTCCAGTAAATTAAAAACTCGCTCCGTCTCTCAGATCCAAGATCAACTCTTCAAATCTTGCTAAATAATATTAACCACAATCGGCAAAACAGCAGAAACGGATATCCGACCAGTGGAGTCTTTACTGAATGAATATCAGATACATGGCAATAAGAAGGTCGCATGACTTGTCTGTCTGAGAAAATACTGCAATAGAAGTATATTCTTAATTCTATTTTGTTCTTATTATAAATGATTATTTTAAGTAAAAAAAAAAAGGAAGAAAGAAACACTTTATATACTGATGTTTTAAAGTAATAGTTCACCCAAAAGTGATGTCTTCAGAATGAGAGTCTAAATAATTACTTGTGGATTTTTTTAGTTTTCAGCTGTTTGGACTCTTATTCTGATGGCACCCATTTACCGCAGAGGATACAATATTCAATTTCTCCAAATCTGTTGCAATGAAGAAACTAACTCCTCTACATGTTGGATACCTAGTGAAATATAATTTTTTTGAAATAAAATAAAAACATTATTAGTGAAAGTATCACTGCAATCCAGCCTTCTTTTTCTTGGTCACCATTTTATAATTTCTGTTTATTCCATAAATTCCCTCTCCTTATTTTTCCTCAGCCTTTTATCTGCTGCGTTTGTTAGCTAACTGCAGCACACATACTGCTCAAGAGTACAGCGTGTTGAGCCACCAGATAAAGGTAGGCAGATGCTGACTGGATGTCACTACTCATAGCGAGACACATACACTTCAGTAAAAACCTTCGACCTCCTCAACAACCTCATCGCTTTAAGAAAGACTCTCTTGTCAAGAAATTCTTGTTATCATCCAGCGAATCGCAGCTGAACACACACACTTTCCGCAGAGGACACTCCAGACAGTTGAACTTGAGTAGTATTTTTTTTTTTCATACTATGAAAGTCAATGGCTACCATTCACTGTTGGGTTACCAACATTCTTCAAAATACCGTCTTTTGTGCTCAACAGAAGAAATAATCTCATACAAGTTTGGCACTACTTGAGTAAATGTTATTTTTTGGATCTGTTTGGATCATTTCTATATCTGATCATATCCTTGTATATCACAACAGTCCAGTTACTGAAAATTAACTCACATGAAAGCTACATTTGGGTTATAAATTAACTGTCAATAAGTTGTGAATTTGCACATTTATTATTCCAAAATTACCAATTTGAACAGAAATCTTTACCTTTATCACACACAAACACAACCTACAGGCCTACAGCACTGTTCTGCAAATCCATGAGCATCACACTCAAGACCTAATGTGTTTGGCTGGCTTTGCACTAGTTGTTTTGTTCCATCTACATTTTAAATAGAAGAAACTTCATTGTAATTTTATGAGCAGCCTAGAGCAATAATAAACAGCTTCTTCTCAGGCAAACAAAGCAAAGTGTGTTTAAGCAGTATTCATTTAACACTTTAATGCTTGAAAATCTAGGCAAAGAGGGGACACCGTGCACAAACAGTGCACTTACAAACTGAAAGGGAACTTACAGCACAATCTCATGGCAATTGATACATATTATATGGCTAATTCGTATAAATTCATGAGATAAATTCATTTCATTTCTAAATCATAATTATTTTACGTTTGGTTGCACAATTCATATGAATTTGTACGAATGACCTAAACCTAACCCCGCCCCCTAAGCCTACCCATCACTGGAGTCTACACAAAGCATACAAAATGAGTGAGGTCGTACAAATTCGTACAAATTAGCAATATCGTAAAATGCATACGAATTTGTTATGAGATAGCGTTGTAACTTAACACATTGTATCTAGCATCACACAGGGATGTGAAAACTGAATGTGATGCTATTGACCAAAAAACAATCACCTTTAGACGTAGAGAGAGGACGGGGCATGTAAGAACACAACGGCCATGTTTCAAAACCGAGTTAGCTACCTAACTAGACAGAATTGATCCCAAAAGCAGTTTTAAATTAGATGGGCTCTGTTTTCATGTAGTCGAATGCTCAGAAGTGATTATGAACAACAAATAAATGTTTTTATGTTTTATTCTTTTAAAAAAATAATAATATGATGCATTACATTAGCATTTAGCTTGGAACAGGAGACTACTCAAATCATTTTTGAAATTCATGTTTTTGTTGTTTTCTTACAAGCTAAACATCCTTAAAACTAGATTAATTCACATCAGAAGCAAATAAGATATTAAGCGTAAGATATTAAGACTTGTTCTCAGAAATAATATCTTACGTTTATTTTCTTACCCCCCTGGCAAATTGTTTTTTTTTTTTACTTAACTAAATATTATTAGATTTGTTTAAATCAACAAAATGAGCCAAATGGGTAAGAAAAATGTTTAATTCAAGATATATTCTCTGAAAAGAAATGCAAAATGCGAACTTGCATTCAGAATCATTTAGACAGCACAACAATCCCGAATGTCACAGTGACGTAGTTGCACAGATTCACACAAACACACACTTGTCTTAAGGGTGTAAGGGTGGGCGAGAATAAAGCGAGGGAGAGGAAGGGAGTGTGTCTGTCTCCCAGATGTTAAGCTGCACTGGACCCTGACAGTAGCCCGAGACAAGCCGGGCCCTGTTGCCACAGCAACAGGATCAGATGAGGTGCCTCCTCAGATACTGAGCTAAACACAGTCTCTCCTGTGAGGGGAAACAAAATGGGAGATGCAAAGAGCGCACAAGCGTTTTGATTATACTTGCGTGTCGCTCATGTGTCAGAAGAACTGAAGATCATGCCGCAGATTGAAGAGACGGACCAGGCTCGTATGAACCCCATTTCCATAGCAATGAAATGACAATGAGGATGATAATGAGGTGATGTCATAAACACCAGGATGTAATGCTTTCTAAAAAAGGCGTTCGGGACGCTCACTTTCTGCTTTCATCACATGTTAACACACACACCCTCTCACCAGCTGGGTGCTAATTGATCCTCCAGTGTCCCAGAAGGCTTTGATCTATTGATCATGGCGGTGTTTTATCTGTGTGTATCAGAACGCTTAGCAGGGTTTGATCTTGGTCTGCTTTATGTTGGGAGAGTGCGCATTTATGTGTGCCACTCGCGACCTCAAACGGCTGCTCTTCTGTACTTAAGTGGGTCGTACAGGCCACCAAAATTTTTTAGCACCTCAAAAGACATGATTAAGACACCAGCGAATGAAGTTACAGACTTCTTTCTCTTTTGTTAAGAATGAATGAGATACAAGGCCATGCCGATATGACTGGATACAACTGGTTATATTCGTTGTGATTGGTTCATTCAATAAATATTGCCTTCCATGTTCGGGAATGAACTTTATATTGTTCATTCCATTTAAAAAAAAAAATAATGGCTTGTATAATGACTAATAAAAAAGTAAGTAAACAACTCACTTTGGTATAACCACTTTGCTAGGTCAAAAATGGCTGAAGTGAGATTTTTTTATATTAAATCAAATATTAAATCACATAGGTGTGATTTTAAATACCAGTTACATGAATATGGGTAGTATGAATTAGGGCTGAACGATATGGACAAAATTTCATATCTCGATTTTCATGCCAGATATCTCGATATTGATACGATACAATATGACTACGGGTTCGGTGAAAACCAAGCATTTCTCAGAAAAATAAAAACTAAAACAAACTAAAAAAAAAATAAAAATTATGTCTGCAGACAGCGGGTCTTGAGTTTGAGTTTGACTGTTAAACTTACGTATGGTTCAGTTGTCAGGCTCGTCCACAGGTCCGTGGTTGTGGCGAAATGATCGATTTCACGGAGCTCAGATTTAACACTTATTTTACACTCATAAAGTTTCGGAATGGCCACTTGATTAAAATGTGTTCGGGATGGTATTTTATAACACTTGTCCAGCGTCCAAACCATTTTTTAAAGCCTTCTTTTGAGAGTGTGTACACAGGTAGCATGTCTTTTGCAATGTGGTATAGTGTCTGTAATTTCTTTGTGTCTGGTGGACGTATGGCGTAACGCTACTGAACGCGTCAGCAATCAAACTTTCGTTTGGCTTATTTTTGGATGACTGAGAAGTCCCCGGTGTTTCTCTCATTGTCATGCACTCTTCATGCAGCACGCGATGGTGTTGTTTCAGGTGCTGAAACATGTTTGTTGTGCTACCTTGCTTAGTCGCAATTTTTGTAAGGCACGACCAGCACAACCCAAAATAATGGATTTATGTTTTGGCATCAAGTCAGATTCTGCACTACCACCGGCCGCATTATCTCCCGCACTCATTTTATTTCTTTTTAATTTCTCCGCTGTCTCTGTAGTGCGTGTGCGCTGTCTTTAGCGGTGCATTCAAGGGCACTCGTAAAACTGATGTTCGTGGTGTGACTGCCAGAGTTGTATGCAGGGCGGGGTGAGCGCGGAGAGGGGAAATCTATATCGTCTATATCGTTGCTTTTTTCGATAGTAATATCTTCAAAGTTCATATCTAGATATAGATACGATAACGAAATATCGTTCAGCCCTAGTATGAATCAAATTCAGACATGCAATATGTGCCATTTTGTTACTATCACATCTACCATTTCTGTCAGGACCACTATTGTCAAAATGATAGACACTTCTGTGCAAAAAAAGTCCATATGAAAACACCCTTAAGAACAACGCATAACAGAACAAAGCAGATCTCATTATTATACTTAATGTTATTTAAGCGTACCAAATTATTTAAGATAAAGGATTCTGATTCAACAAAGAATATCAGAAAGTCCTGACTGTGGCGAGAGGAGGAGCTGGGGATGGAGGAGAATAATCTGCCCCTGAAGCGAAAACGCTGCTGAATAAGTTGCAGCTACTGTATATGCCAACCTATTGAATTACTGAAATCTGTTTAGTACCTTTTGTCAAATCCTGCTAACCACCAAACACAAGTGGTGTTGAGAAAGTCATATGACGAATGAAAGCTCATCACAAGCAATTTTTCCACAAGCTGAGAAAGAAGATACTAATACATGGAAGGTGCACAGTATCATTCACACAAACGCCAAACAACAACTTAAAATTGAAATACTGCAATAAACATAAGATGTACAGTAACAACTTTAGATGTAACATACAACCCTAATGAACATAAATAATAAGAAAAAGAATGTTTCGTTTAGTTTTTTTCCCACTATAAATTCTACATTTGTATTCACGTCCAAGAACTGAATATCCCCATGAAATTATGTACTGTCCAACGCAATTTTTCACTGTACATAGTAGGGGAGCTTATGGTTAATCAATTAATAGGTTTTTACTGTAGCAGTTTTATATTCTTTTACCATTAAAATCACTGTCATGTTTTAGAGGGAAGGTCATTCGGGTACTTTCAGCCTCCAGTTTTTTTTTTAATAATTAAGACATTCTACTCTTCAAAGGAAGTCTATAATTCCTGAATTCATGTATTCCATCGTTAAGTCTGTTGCAATTGAAAATCTGCCATGTCACATTTCAGCTGTAAATGACAAGTAAAACCTACCTACATGTATTTATCTGACAACGTTTCAACATTGCAAAAATATGTTGTTTGGCAGGGGATAGTCAGAAAGTGTCGGAGATAATGAAGAGTACAAGAGCGCGACTGATGAGGATAGAAAAGTGATTGAGACCAAGTGACAGGTGGAAAGAGAGTTAAATCAACCAGAGAGAGAGTAAAAGTGACAAAGGAAACGGACTTCTGCATGACGACATGCAGAACTCCACCACGACACCAGCCTCCCTCCAGCCATCTGTCGCTCTCTGCCTCCTTCTCTGTTTCTCCCTGTCTTCAAATATTTCTCTATGTTTCCCTCATCGCTTCACTTTTGACCTTTCCTTTCACAATGTTTGCTCCTGGCACTGAGAGCAGAAGAGAACAAAGCGATGAAGGGAAGCCATGTGAACACATAAAGAAAGATCTTCCTGCAAGCAAGCCTCCTGCTCACTGCAGTATACAGAACAATATTTTCCAGAAAGTTTAGCACTTTTGAGGTGAAATGTGGCACCAAATGCAACTGTAGAAATGATTGTTTTCAAACAGTATTCTCAAAGATTTAATAGCTGACTGACATCACTGGTTGAGCTTGACATGCCAGACCATTTAAACTAACTAAACAACGCCTTAACTATGCTCAATTATGGCTAATACACTTAAACACCCTAGACTAACTTTATCCAGCACTCTAACCCAAACAGAAAACTTTTTGGCAGTTTCAGAATTAAAATAAACACTGTAGCATAATTTGGAAGTAATTCCTGTCTCTCTTCTTTTCAAAACCGCCTAATTTGAGAATGTGATATACTTTAGGGTAATTATAGCTCACTTTTCTTTCTCTCGCTGCCTAGCGTAATGAAATAACAGCTGGACAACAGCAGAGACTGAATTTACGGTAAAAAAAAAAAACCCAGTGTGGATGATAGTTTTCATGCAAGGTGGTGGAAGACGTGGCAGTTAAGTGATTCAGTAAGCCCCGGAGCTCAAGGCCTTCATTCATATTTTACATGAACCTAATTCAGAGACATGATCCATTTTACAGAGTGTCCAAAAGAGCCAGATCAGATGACCTGAGTGCAGCAAAGCATAACAAGCCTGGGACCAAACACTGTCTCTTACTTTCTCCAGCTCTCACTCGGCACGTCAGATCATTATCCGTCATTTTGATGGACTGAGATAAGCTTTCCATCATGATCTACTTATATCCAGTGTTGTTTATATTTTCCAAAATATTATACATACACATACATCATTGCATCCCCTTATGTAAGCCTAGTTTTACTTTTGCTATAGTTATTGTTAATATAAGCAAATTCAATTTTTTTTTAATTCAGCTCAATACCAAGAGCCTGATTACTGTCATATTAAGGCTAAACACTTCAGAATAGGGAACACATATTTACTATTAACGAAGAATTTTCCCTGAACAAACTCATAATTTGTTGCTGGTTAATAGTTAGTAAGGTGGTTGTTAAAGTGTAGTTATGGAGTAGGAATAAGGAATCTAAAATAAAGTCATGCATAATAAGGGACAAATTAAATAAATATATGGGTTATCAGCATTAATAATAGTCCGGCCAATCATTTTCAATCAATTCTTCAAATGACAGACAATTTTCTGTTAACAGAACTTTGCTCTTGCGCTCTCAGGATATGGAAAAGAAATCTAGGTGTGATCAGATAAAGAAGGCAAAGGACAGAAAAGTAATGGAAGACAGAGACTGGACAATGAAGAGAAAGATTTATAAAGTGCGAAGAAGAGGAAGGACCACATGAAGGAAAGGCAAGAATAGAGAAGACGCTGTTCTCATCTTGACGTGGCTTGGCTCATTTGCTCATCATTATGTTTAATGAATGCCACTACAAGTGGGGTATAAATAACGCATCTAACATGCCCCCTGTCACTGATAATCAGACCCAGCGCCACTGCATTCATGAGACGAAACTCAATCAAAACTCAATTCAAGCTCCAAATTTATTGACTATTCATCTGATTTTCAGCATCACCAAAAATATACAGGCTATTTTCAACATCCACACAGGTATGTTCAGAGAGTCGCGAGTCAGTCCTGACGGAGTGCGAGAGCAAATAGTGCAGGTGTCACAAGAGAAGAAACAAACGTGCCGAAAGCCTCAAAGGCCACACAATAGAAGCTGGCGGGCAGGAGAAAGGGAGCTAATTGCATTATTAATAGGTAGAGTCTGGGGCATTTTGTGATGGTAATTTGCAGAGCGGAAGGCGGGGGACTGTCACTCTTTGGGTGAATACCGGCGGTGGATGTGAAGAGCTGAATAGCTGCCGCTAATGAGCTGGCTATGCAGAAGACGCTGCTCTGGCGTGACGGCCCATCAGCGGCGCAGTGATCTGTTGGTCTATATTTCGTATGCCAGGATGAAAGAGCCTGATTAACAAGCCACCGTCCCAATGAAACTATAATGAGATTACGGTCTTAATGGCAATTTACACGCAATGCAATAGGTAGCGAATTTTACACTTGCATCTACAGATCAGAGATGGTCTTATTATCCGGAATACCAAGGTCCATGCTACTGAAGTAAGCTTCATGTCAGAGTTTTGCAACAGTTAAATAAAGTTGGTGGATACCACGAAAGTGCTGGAAATCTTACAAAAAACAATGACTTCTTTAATAAAACTTTGTGTGAATTCTAAAAAAAAAATGTTTAATGGCATTAGTAGATGTTGAAGATTCACCAATAGGATGTTGATTCATAGAGTAAATATATAAATATAGATAATATATATTTTTACATTAATACAAAGCATGTGTCTGTCTATGACAACAAAATCATTCTATATAAATATATAGGCTACATATACTGATATCAACATGCTCACAGATGTTTTTTGTGTGTTTGTTTTGTTTTTTAGTGATCATAAATCTGCTGCATGGATGAGATTCACTGGAGTCTCTTCAAGCTGTTCACTTCTAGGAGTGAGTTACATAACATGTTCAGCCAGACTGATATTCTCTGGTAAAACAAACTCCCTGAATACTGATGGTGGTTATTTTTTCTTGAACTCAAGGAAAGAAGCAGTAAACACTCAAATATCAGGTATTAACAGGGTTCATTTTCAGAATTGTCTCAAAGTTTGTTCACATCTCTGTAGTTAGATCAGTGTGCTCAATAATGTGTCTTTGACCTTCATTATGTATATTTAAATCATACTGTATTGTAAATAAAAAAACAAATCATTTAAAAAAAGTTTTTTTCAATCTCCTCACATTCTTTCTTACATGCATTGCTTGTCACTGTCACCAATGGGTCATTAGGGGAGGGGTTTGTCTCTTCAGGTGAGAATCACTGAATATTTATGGCCATTTTCACTCCCTCGCATACGGGCTTTCAGCCTCAAAACATGTCTTTTAAAATTTAAAACACTATATTGTTTTCTGTGAATAAGTAATTGAAATCTTCACATCATTCTGAAGTAAATATTCTTGCTGTCACAGGTGTCTGCAATGCAGGAATCACACAGAACTTGAATATTCAATGCAATAGTTTTAATTCAAACTTTGATGTAGAAGAAAAGAAATAGACACCAGGATACACATTCGGGAGACACTGATAGATACTTGAGGACTCGACAACAAAGACTAGAACAGAGGCACTATAAATACACAGACATTGATGACACGCAGCTGGACACTAATTAACATAATCAACTAAACCAGGAACCAAAACCATAAAAGGGCATAAAGGAAGTTAGTCTAAACCAAAGACACAGAACACGTGACAGGGAACACAGACAAGGGCGTTACACTAGCCTAATAGACTGGTTACTCTAAATTGTTATTCAGGACAAAAACAATTACATGTTGGTCAAAATATGTAGTATTTAATATAGTATGTTCTAAATAGCTGAAATAACCAAAAATATCAGAGCATGTCAAAACATCCTAGGGACCCCAAAATCACATCAGACCCCAGAGGGTTTATTGATTAACTGATAAGCACACAAAAGTAGCTTCTTTTCCATTGACAACCATTCAAAAAAAGACCTCTGGTCTCCTTTTCTGTGAACTGCAGCGTTAGCTTTTTAGGTTAACCTTGGAGGCTTGCCTTTAAGCAGCTTTGATACGGATCTCAGTGATGCAGGAAACCCAATAATGCATGTTGCAACATTTCATTAATGTCAGTGCTTCTTAACCTTTTTGACTTCAAAGCCCCACATTGTGCACAACTATATGTAAAGCCCTCACACTTAAATTTTCTGTAAATTAAATTGCAGGATTCCATAAGGATTACACAGAAGCTCTGCAATTTCATTCTAATTCTAAGTTTCAAGAGCTGAATGTTCTGAAGGTACTTTTCCAGTTGTTCATGTTTTACTTCAAAAAGATCAAGTATAATGTGTTTTTATTCATAATTTTCTACCAATTTCTAACTACAAAACGTAAATTCCTTATGAAAATGCCAATGGAGTTTAAAGATGTCTTTTTTTTTCAATTTACCTGTATTAAGGCATTTAAAGACTATGGGGAATAAAGAAAAAAATCATAAAGGGAATATCTATTTATTTGTAGCTGTTCGAGCTGATTGTAATGCTTTTTTTGTCTTTTTTTTTTATTTAAGGCCCTGGTTGAGAATCCCTGGTCTACACAGGTAAAACTCTGTTATTGGACAAAGAAAGAGGTAAGGCGAGAGGGACTAGGATCAAGGCTGGGCGGGGAGTTGATTTGTGGTAAGGTATTTGGGGTGTTTTTCACATACTTCACCTTTAAATTTCCCATGAGATTAATTAGATTCTCATTTGGCATGTTTTACTAAGGATGTCATGCCCATGAGAGACAACACTACTGTCTCCTGTTTTCCATCAGATTGATGTGAGCATGGCTCATTTGAGAGCGGCCTCTATGAAAGGAATGAGATGGAGACAGCTTCTTGAGATGTAACATTTGACCCAACAATAAGTGTTTACTGAGGCAGCTGCATTATTCCAGCTTTATGCAGAAAAAGAGGTCAACGTGCCAGAACATCAAAGATCAGGAAAGTACATAAAAACATTGCTGTGCCACAGCTGAGAGGATGCTAATCGCTAATGCTAGTGTTTGGCGGCTTCAGTAAGGGAACAAAAGCCACTGGTGACCACATACTTAAATATTAACATGTACACTGCATAAAAGATATTCGGATGGGATTAGTTTGATAAGTTAAGTAGCCTAATTACAACCAGAGCGTTCCTGTAAATTAATGCTGTTCAAGTCTGCCATGTCAGAGATCTGCACAATCTTCCCTCAGTGTTCCAAGTCCAGCTTACTGTCCCTTTAACTATTATTGTTTCTCAAGTTTTGTAGTGGACATGCTGTACTTACTTACTCATCAACTTATTCAGAGAGGTAACACTTGCTAATGAATTATGAAACATTATTCTCTCTGAAAAAAATGACACTAAAGAGAAAGACAAAAAACTTTGCCAAATATTCATGTCATTCATTTTGTGATTAATAATTTGCATAAAATGTCATCATTTCAGCCGTGTTTGTTTACAACTTGGTTCGTTTGTTCTTGCTTTTTAAATTCAGTCACTATTTTGTGATATTTATTCAAGTCAATTTTACTTAGAAACGTAATTTTACATAATGAAAATAATATTTGAAATTACTTTTTTAAACTGTAATAAACCTTGAGGACAATTTGGTTAAATAAAAAAATAAAATATATATATTTATTAAATACTGTATGTATAAACATCAATATATTAAAACAAGCAAATCAGGGACAAAAATCCTTTATTAACAAAATCTTTGTTGCGAAAACCTAAGATGCTTAAAGCATAAGCAACTTAAAAATATTGTTTTAAATAATTCTAAATAATCTTCTGTACTTTCAAGATGGGTAGCATTTGAGAATTTCCTGCAGGTTACTTTTCAGGTCAATTTTACGGTTACTGCAGTAAGCACTACAAGCACTTCTTTACAGAATCTGTCTTGGAAATGAATGAAGCCTCAATAAGCCATTGGTTTTATCTGTATCCTATTCGGTCTATTTCGGAGTTCTGCTTCGCTGGCTCAAACACAAACTCAAAGTCAATCCATAAACGTACATCTCTCCTTCTCTTGACCTTTCTCATCTTTCCTACACCAATCCATTGTTTTCCTGTCTCTGGGAATGAATCCATCCCTTCTATCCACTATCATCTCACATATCCACCACATTAACCTCCTTACGATAAATATTTGTCACGTTCGTGTTCCTCCTGGAATGAGTTACTTTAATCCCCCGTCTCCTATTTTGTCTCCATCTCTGTTGCTAATTTAGTGGCTGTAAGGAGAGCAGGGAGGCAGAGAGCTTACTTCACTAATGGCAGCATTCTACCAGTCACGTCAAGCCCAGCTGGAGATCCAATGTTCCTGTCTTTTTTAATTACCATCTAACTGACTTTCAACAGTGTGATCCCTCAGTCTTTCTCTCCCTCCCTCCCTTTCTTTTGTCTCTCACACACGTGATGAACTCCTCCGCTATGCATCCAACCTCCTGTGAACTTTGTCGAGGACAATCAGTACCTATCTGTTGTCTGAGAAATGGGGAGGAACACTTAGAAATATAAAACCTACTGGCTTGCTTATGAATATTAATTATGTCCTGTCATGTCATTGATATTCAATAAGCCCTTAAGTCTTAACTGATTTGCTTGTTGTAAATGGGTGCTGGGTGCTTAAGCCAATAAGTCTTGAGAGGCCATGCGTTTACAGTGATTTTACCATGATTAGGGGGAATTCTTAGGGGGCGTGGCGCAAAGCAGAGTGATGAAATGTGATGAAAAGCATCACATGTCTTCGATCTCCTGCCATTATTTGCTATTACAGAAGGAAGACAGGCGGTCCACCATTCTGTCACAAGAGGGTAAAATAATATTACAGTGGGAGCAGTAAATAACCATGTGCAGTAAAACATAGTGCAGTGATGGAGAACTCTGACTCTTAACTGGATTTGTATTCTCAGAACGTTGCTCTCACTCCTTTTAACATTACATGCCCATTCAGCTCTCAGCAATCACCCCTTTCATTACCACCATTACAGCAGCCCAGCAGTTATAGTCTTAATTTAATGTGCTCGTTAATACCTCTAATGCATTTAATTCCTACATCGGCGTCACAGTAGCGCTGTCAGAAAAAAGAAAAGAATTGTAAAAAAGTGAAAGAAAAAAAAATGGCAATGCTCTTCATGACTTTCTGTACATTTTTACATGATTTCAATAATTTTGTCATTTAAAATGGTTAGTTCACTCAAAAATTCCTCTAAAATTCATTAAGTATTCACCCTAATGTCATTTCAAACCCGTAAGACATGGCTGGGCATCTTTGGTGCTGGAGGGCCGGTGTCCAGCAGAGTTTAGCTCCAGGCCTAATCAAACACATCTGCCTGTAACTTTCTAGTGATCTTGAAGACATTGATTAGCTTCTTCAGGTGTGTTTGATTAGGGTCGGAGCTAAACCCAGGGTATGCAGACTTCCTCTGAAATGTCAATACATCAGAAAGCCGGGTAATTTAAAAATGGAGAGATTCTACAAAACGTCCCTCACGGGTTTGCCAAAGTTCACCTATGCCAACTTGACAAGAGTCGTTGAGGAAACTCCGTAACAAAGTGGAACAAACTGGATAAAGGAAATAAATGTTTCCACGAAGAGTTTATCCATAACTTTCAAGGTCTGTAACGCTTAATGCTTAATTCATAAAATAATTAACATAATATTATTAATATCAACAACAATATTAATATATTTTAATATTAATAATATTAATATTAACAAATTATTAGTGTGTCCACTTAGACCTAGGGCGGGTTATGTATGGATAGTATAGAGGAGATGTACTTTATTAAAGCAATAAAACAGTCATGGTCGTGATGTTACAAACAATATGACATTCACTCTCTGCCTTTTGGTCCAAGTCAACGTCTCGTGTGTAGCAGCTAGCGACGATAGCCTAATTTTAACGTTAGCCTAATGTTAGCCAAATGCTGCCATCATCAGTTAACATATATATATATTTTTTTCTCTGGCAATGTCTGTGTTTATGTTCGTGTGTTTGCTTGTCATAGTATCAAATGTAGTAGACGGCAGGTTTTTGTGAGGGCTAGATGCTACCCGTCTAGGAAAAACGAGGAGCCTCATAAACTAGAGGTTTTTGTCTTCTTTCTTCGTTAGGAGAGAAGGAGTGGAAAGATAAATAAGGCTGCTTTTGGGCATTGCAAGAACAGCCCAGTACGCTACAACAACTCTTGCTCGATGCTTGCGCCATCTTTGTTGTTTACCTGGTTACCCGTGTTAGAACATACCGGCATAATGGGGCAGAAATAGGTTTACATAGCAATTGCATATTTCCAGTGCAAAATACGGAAGCTGCGAGAAAAGTCTATACTACCATTCTTCTCCCATGGCTTACTGTCTAAAATGGCGAGTCAGAGGAGAAGAATGGTAGAGTTAAATTATGTTATTTTTGATTCATTGCTCAAAAAAAAAGTTGCTGTCACATGGACTGTTTTACCAGTGTTTTAGCACATTTCTGGGATAATTTCAGTTGTATTGCTGTCTGTGGAGGGTCAGATGGCTCTCTGATGTCGTCAAAAATTTTTAATTTGTCTTCTGAAGATGAACAAAGGTCTTACAGGTTTGGAACGACATAAGGGTGAGTAATTAATGACATAATTTTCTGGTGAACTAACCCTTTAATCATTATTTTGTTTTTAGGGTGACTGTTACATTCTGTCAAAGGACTACAATTAGGTACTGAGTTCAATTTCGGAAACCGATTAAATTTTGTTTCATGCTCACAATATCATATTGTTAGCTTAGCAACATGCTAAATCAAACTTAATTAAAGTAGAGCTGAAACACAAGTACTGACAGATAATTTCTTACGCATGAAGACCTACAGTACATCCAAGTGCAAAGGAGTATCGAAAAAGGAAATGAAATGTATGACGAGGACTTCTTTCCCTCGGATGCTGATTGGACGGAAGCAGACATAAAGGAAAGAAATAGGGACTGGTTTAAGTAAACAAAGTGATCAGAGATCATTTTGATTTATTAGAAGTGAATAAACATATTTAAGGAGAAATCTATTGCAAATAAGAGCAATAACATACATTTAGAAAAACAAAAGCATTGATGAATTTTCCTTTTCAAATCAATTACTATGCTGCGTATGAGTTGCTCCAATGTGATGATGTCTTAAAAGTCAGTGCGTAGGCGTTGTTGTAGCACACTAGGAGCTACTGTATGATGTTGAAACAGGTCTGTCATTATTGCTTATCACTAATTGTTGCTTAGACTTCATACTCATCTAGACAAAAGCATTGAGTAAATGTTGATTTTTACATTGTTCATTACAATGCAGCCACCAAAAGCTTGACAAAGAGCTTGACAATAACAACTTCTTTACTCTGTCCCCTCCCTCCATCTGTTCTTGTGTACAATCTGAAATCTCAAACACGAGTCTCTCTCCGCCTTCCCGCTGTTCCTGCCTCCTCTCTATTGGCTGAAGTTGTTTGCAGGGCAACAATGTTGAGAGCAAATCTAGGTCCTGTGTCAGAATGGATGACAGCGGACAAGCTGAAGTCTGAGCCTGGGGGACAGCAGCAGTCTGGAGGCAAAGGTGTGACATTTTGACAACATGCTTTTGTCACACTAAGTCAGTCGGTGACTCAGGGCCAAGGCTATCTCTACAAGGAACCATCTCTTCACACAATGCTATCCGGGAAGAGTTCAGCCCCATCGTCCCATTAGAGCACCTGCTGTCTGATTCACCAGAGGTTTGATCTATCTAAAACTGTTGCTTTTGCATTCAATTTTTTCGCTATCACTAGACACCCTGTTTTCTTTCGGGGCTTTTTTGTAGCCGTTTAAAACATCACTGTCACATGTGGTTACACAATCTGACAGCTCATCAGATAGTACAGCTCAGAAACAAGAAATCCTAAGCGAGAGAACAAACACACACAGTTGTTTGTCTATCACAGTAGATACTTTCAGTTGACTTCCATTGTTTCCTATTGTATTGTTTTCTAATATTATTATAATTTAAAATAACTGTTTTCGATGTTAATATATTTGAACGTTTTATAAAAAATATAAATTAAAACGGAGTGTCTATTTGCAATAAATGCAAACCGGCCGCTTTACTGGCAGCAGCTATTTACTCTAACTCCGCCCACCAGCATGTGATTGGGCTAGTCATCATTACAAAAGATATTCATTTAACATCAGCTCCAGTGGCGCAGAAGGTAAAAAGAGTGGTGGTCTTATTTTGATGCAATTAACCGGGGTTCGAGTACACCTTTTGACGATTTCTTTCTCCCTTTTTAAATTTCGAATCACACCATAAAAGCATTTATTTTCAATCAAATAAAAAACGAAGGAAGTAATCTAAAAGTTTAAACGTACAGTATTGGGCAGGGTTAGGGTAGGTGTAGGGAGGGCTTTATTGTCCCATCAGGAGGGTCAACCATGGCATCAATTTAATAATTTGAATTAAAATGAACATTTACACTCAATAAGTTGCCTTCCGATTTATAATGCACTTAAATACTGAGGTAATTGCCACTTGCAATTAGTATAAATAGCAGAAATAGCAATGTTGAATTTTTACAGTCTTCAGTGTTACACGTTTATTCCGAAATCATTCTGATACTCTGATTTTTTTATCAATGTTAAAAAGGATTTTTGTGGAAACTGTGATCCATTTTTTAGGCTTTGTGTTGAATAAAAAGTAGGCATGCTTTTTTTTGGCCGATACAAAGCAGATTTTAGAGTGATTCTGATTCTGTCATTTTCATAAAGGCTTAAAAATAATTAAAATAAATACATTAAATACATAAAAATGCCTTCTGCTGATGATTTAAATGAAATAGAAGCCCTGCAAGCGTGTGATGTGATCTTGTGTGAATCCATGTTCTACGCTATCCTGCTATTTTTGCTGGTTTCAAACATACAAAAAGCTGCATATTACCTGCTATTAATTTTACTTAAATATAGGCTTAATGTTTGCTGGTTCCTGACATATGCTCAGATAAACACAGTGGAATTGCCACTGTGACCTACCTATGATGAATGTACTGCTGAGTGCAGACACTTCACATATATTTTGTACAGGTATTACTTTGTTTTGGCAAGTATTTCATTATTTTGCAGAGAGAAAAACATTGGATTTTGTAACAGAAAAGCAACTCATTGTCGCCATGCAGTTTCAAGCTATTTTCGACAAGTCGATGGCTGTAAATAAATAAAATATTGCCGAATATATTGGCAGCAGATCCACTGGTGCATCCCTATTAAAAAGTTCATAAGTACAGAACTTATTTGAAATTGAAACCTCTGATGACATAACACTGTCTCTTTAGATCAATTTAATGCCTCTTTACGGAATACGAGCATTAATTAAGAGAGAAGACAAAAACAATCTTACTGATACCCAAACTGTCGAACAATAATGAATATATACACCATCTTGCAATTTAATTTATATAATAAATTATATAATATACAATAGCAATAAAGATTTTTAAACAATATATATTAAGTTATTAACAACAGCAATAATATTTATAAATCTTTAAAGCTCCACTACAGGTAAACTCCAAACACCTTGTTCATTGCAGACCACACGTTTTCAACAATTAAAACACTGTAAAAAGGCACAAAAGGCTGGAAGGCATGCTCATCCGAGACATTGCCACACATACACATAATTGCTTAAAAATATTTATGCATGAAGTTGGCCTGGTCTACATGTAAGTGGCCGTTCTAAGCCTCCCTCCCAGGTGCTCACCTATGTTTCCCCTTCATCCTGGTTTGCACACATTAGCATGGCGCTGCTGAAGCTTGCTGGCGGCGCATTACTTCAGCTCTAGGCACCCAGCGGGCTGCCCACACTGACGCTTATGGGTATTGGCAGCCCCTGGCCACTGAGAGAGGTGCTGTAGTCCAACCGCCAGCAGGGGGTGGTGTGTCGAACGCGCAATCACACTTCCGCAGAAAGACACACACAAGCAGATGTACAAACACACCTGGGTCTGCCAGATGCTCAGCTTAACCCTCTGCCATTATTCAATTTGCTACAGACCTCTATTGGCTGAGCTCTGAGGGCCGTAATGCCAGAGGGGAGAAAGACATGCTGAAATTAGCCTCTCTGAAAACATATAATCCATTCCCACTGAAAAAAGTAACACTTAGGTCAAGCTACAATAACAACATTTGTGAAAAACAACACAACAGTTTGGAACAATCCCTACATCCCAAAGCGCAAGCTACTCATACTAAAGAGTACGCCAGATTAAAAGTATGTCACAGTACGCTGAAAATGCACCAGAAAAAGTATTTTAGTAGGGCTCCCTTGGCATGCTATTTTCAAAGTGTACACCCATGCTAATCCAGCCATGGATAATATTGCTCATAGCCACATCCACAATGGAAGAGGGGGAGATTGTGATGGTTCTCAGTTGGCTCTTTGACCAGTGTTGAGGAATGCAAGACTTAAGCCACCAGTGTTGGGAAATATATTTTTTGCTGTGGACAAGTGTTCCATCTGCACAAAGTATGTGTGTTTATATGTTACATATATTCTAAGGAAACAATAGGTCTGCTTTAAAAAACATTGCACACACAGAAAAAACAGAGTAGGTTATTTTTTTTACATGAAACACGGTCTCAGCTTTCAATTTTTTTGATAAATTCAGACAATACATACTGTTTTGTGGACCTTTAATGTGTCGTGACAGATCACTGTTGTGCCTTCATTCAAGCAGAACATGAACCAAACACAAAATGCCAGAAAGCTCAACCAACAGAAAATAAGATTTGATAACAAAACTGACAATAGACCAACAAAAAATAATTGGGAACACCTGTGAGTTCCCTGTCTGTCAGTCACTATGACGTTATGTCGTGACGCCTGACTGGGGTCATTACTTGGGAGCCCTGATTCGCTCTGATATAGAGAAAACGCCAATGAAAATTGGCTAGTGGAATTTGCATGCTGAGCCACTCCCCGCAGAGTGGGTATAAATAGGCCAGCAGGTGCATCCACTTATCAGATTTTGCTTCGGAGCCAAGATATGTCCATGTGCAGTTCTCTCCTGAACGCAGTGCAAGAGAAAGAACTTTTCTTCAAGTGGAGGCTGTTCAGTGTGGCGTTACAACTCAATCAACAGAGTTTCTGTGTGTTCCTGCAATTCCCTTGGGCGTTTCACAAAAGAGCAGTTTCTGACACGGTTGGCAGTCGTCCTTTTAAGGATGCCGTTCCGGCCGTGTCCTCTTGGTTGCGGTCACTACCTTTCAGCCAGCATTGCGAGGAGATGTCCCTGGCAGTGCTGTGGCATCCCCTCTCTCTCCTTCGGGGAGGGGCGAGTGAATTGTCATCCGCTCCCCGTGTCGAGTGCGCCGCTCTCTGTGTTGACTCCACGGCGAAGGCGGGTGCCGACTCGAGGTCTGTGATAGCTTCCCCGCCAGGTACATCCTCGCGGCCCTCTCACACCTCTCGCAGGGACTGCCCTGTGCAGTTCACTTGCGATTTGCCTGGACCGCCTCCGGGTGGCCCTCACATTTCGTTCAGTGGACCGTTGGATGATCGGATATCGATCACAGCATCGGGGGATGGGTTTTCATCTGGCGAGGATGAAGATTCGGCTGGTTTGCTGCCTTCACTACCTTTGTGGGTTATTGTGGGTTATGAGGGCATTCCCCAGGTCGAGCGCGCTGTTGCGGTGCACTTGTGCCCGCGCAGCGAGGCCACCTGGCAGACTCACCCTCGTCTCCCGCCCGGCCCCTGTAGAGCCACAGCAGTTCTGACTGCCAAAGCCTACAGTGCGGCCGGGCAGGCTGCTTCAGCTCTACATGCCATGGCCATTCTGCAGGTCTATCAGGCCAAGGCATTGAAAGAGCTAGACGAGGGTAGTGCCGACCTGGGGTTGATGCAGGAACTGCGCTCGGCGACCGACCTTGCCCTCCGGGCGACAAAGGTCATGGCGCGGTCCCTTGGGCGGACAATGCCCACACTCGTGGCCCAGGAGCGCTACCTATGGCTGAGCCTGGCAGAAATGAAGGACACCAAGAAGGTTTGCTTTCTCAATGCCCCGATCACCCAGGCCGGCCTATTCGACGACACTGTGGAGAATTTTGCGCAGCAGTTACCGCAGTTCAGAAGCAGACAGAGGCCGTCCAGCACATCCTGCGATTGTGCGATCACAGGGAGTTGGTGCTTCAGCACCTCAGCCGGTTGGGGCTTCAGGTCAACTGGGAAAAGAACAAACTCTCCCCTGTGCAGAGAATCTCTTTTCTCGGTGTGGAGTTAGACTCGGTGAGTATGACAGCGCGCCTCACAGAGGCAGGAGAGTGGTGCCACTGAAGCAATTTCAGAGCCTGTAACGCCACTGGGATTACTCCATATGAGACCACTACAGCACTGGCTGAACTCCCGGGTCCCGAGATGGGCATGGCACCGCGGCACACTCCGAGTGGTTATTACCCCGGAGTGTCGTCGAACACTCTGTCTCCAAGCAGAGGTTGGCCCACTGGATAATGGATGCCATCGTCTTGGCGTACCAGTCCCAAGAAAAGCCTTGTCCCCTGGGGTGAAGCATCCTCCCATGCGTTGGCACACGGGGCCTCACTGGCAGATATTTGTCGAGCTGCGGGCTCGGCGACACCAAACACTTTCGCACTGTATTACAACTTCCGGGTCAGCCCCTGTACTGGGATAGGTGGCCACATGCCTGATTCCCCATGTGTAATCTCTTGCGAAGGTGACTCCACGAGAAAGTTTCCCAGATGGTAAACTCGTGTCTTCCCTCGGCCCGTCTCTGCGGACTAGTCTTTACCCTTGCGGGCAGAACTATCCCCTGAGGCATATTCGTATGTGTACTACCCTGCGGGTTAGTCCATATTTGTGTTACCGCACATTTACCTCCCTGTAGGCAGGGTGTGGTTCTCCGTAGCACCCTTATACGGAAGGCGCACTTCCCATTCGTTCTGCCAAACTGTAACAACAAAAAGGAGGATCTGAAGCAGTCCCTGTGAAGGTCGAAATCCCTTCTCTAGAGTTTAAACTATTCTCTAGCTCAGGAATGCACAGTTTGGCACTCTCCAGTAGCAAGGGGCTACCGTTGATCCCTGCGGGTATCGCGGTAAGCGAGACAGCCTACACTGGAGCGTTGGGAAGGTTACGACCTTGCGCATTAATCGTCGACACGCTTGCCTGTCAGAATGAATTGCAGTGCTGTTGGTTGTGACAGGGCTCTTGGCTGTGGCGCTTTCCATATGGACCCCAGTGTGTCATCACGACATAACGTCATAGTGATTGACAAACAGGGAACGTCTCGGTTACATACTGTAACACCTCCATCAGGGAACGGAAAGTTATGTCCCCTTGCCACAGCCTCGACCCATCGCTGGGGGCCCAGGGACCTGGCTCTCGGCTCCTCAGCAACATTTAATGAGTGGATGCACCTGCTGGCCTATTTATACCCGGTCTGCAGGGAGTGGCTCAGCATGCAAATTCCACTAGCCAATTTTCATTGGTGTTTTCTCTATATCAAAGCGAATCTGGGCTCCCAAGTAAAGACTCAAGTCTGCCGTCACGACATAACGTCTCCGTTCCCTCCATCAGAGAACGGGGGTTACAGTAGGTAACAGAGACGTTTCAGGCCAGAGCAAATCCTGCCTACATTAACCACTATCATATTACACCAGACTGACTGGCACACAACACACAAACTTAAAAGTAATATAATAATACAAAAAAACTGTTTTTATTCATCTTTACCAAGCTGCTAACAGTATTGGTTGTAACAATGAAATCCATCCGCCACCGAGAGCAAGGGAAGATCTGCCACTGAGCCGCTGTAGCTGCACATCTGCAGTCTATCACTTAGACATGACAGACTCAAATAAGCCAGTCATGAGCGCACCACCCCCACATCTGTCCTCCACAGCCCCACAGATGGCTAAATTACAGCCTACAAAACAAACGTGGCCCAAAAAAATGTGAAAAATCAATTATATCGAAGTATATAGGCTTCTAGGAAATAAGAAACCCATGAGGGCCCATCTATTTGTCTGATCTGTGAGACTATAAGACTTATTGGATAACTTCTGAGTAATAGCATTCAATTTTCTCCATTATGCTACCTAATAATCAGAAGGGTGTTAACATCATTTTCCTTTGTGCTTATGGCTACTGGCCGTTTAGGTAATATCTTTAAGAGTGCCTTATTGAAATTGGTTGAAATAGATCAGTTCCACACTAGCCATTAACAGAAACAGACGTAGCCCACAGAAGCCCTGCAGAGAGTTAGACAGACTTAGACGCATTAACGGAACAAAAGGACATAATTTAGTCTGACCACTAGCCCAGCACGAGATAATTGTACACTGCGAAAGAGAGGTCCGGGAGGGTCTGTTCTCAGAGGCTGCTGATACATGTTTTGTACAATAAGCCAATACGGTGTTAAATTAGCCCAATCCTGCTACTTCCTCGCTTCTAATATTGCCCAGAGGACTCTTCTGCCAAGTTCAATGCCAATACTGCTGATCTCAGCCACAACAAGAGCACACACCGAAACCGATACCACAGATACAAACGTGCAAAATGACACATGAGTTAATAAGCAAAATCCACAGAAAAGAAAAAAAAGCTCTTACTTTTAACTGACTAGCACAATTTAACTGTAAGATTACAAAATGAAATTAAAAAAAAATAAAAATAATAATAATAATAATAAGGTGTATCATCCATATTTTGAAGAGTTGGGGTGGCTGAAAGTGATTTCAGTGATAGGAAAGCAGGTGTGTGTGTGTGTGTATTTATGGGCAGGGCTGTGGGATTGTGATTCAGATCTCAGGTAAAGCTGAGTGTGAGGACAGCCAGCAATGAGTCACACAGCAGGGTCAAAAACAGACAAGTATGTGCATACGTGTGAGTGTAAGTGTGTGTGTGAGAGAGAGAGTGTGTGTGAGTGGAAGTGTGTGGAAGAGAAAGAGGGGATTTTTTTTTGATGCTCCTGACTCCGAATATTCAGGACTTACATTCTGTCACAAACATAAACAAAGCGTTTTCGACATTATTGCCACAGAATGTGTATTATGAGAGAAAACAAATTCTTCACAGACTCATTTCACGAGTCCAACACACGCCACTGATTTATATAGCAAGGCAAATCGAATGAACCTCTGGTGTTTGTTTAAAAAAGGTGAAATGGATTGAGGCCTGTGTGAGGCTGTTGTTGTGGTCCGTGATAACATCGTCTAAACTGCGTTCGGATCTCTGTGGACTTCTGTCTGCTTCCTCAATTTGTCTGGGAAATTGGCCAAAAAGAATCATCCTGATGAACTGGAGCTCTGTGGCACTTCATGTTTTAAAAGCAAATTGAAGCGAATTGCGCCGTCAATTCACATTTGAAGAAAAAGCAAGAACAGCATCTAGTCAAAAAGAGGTTTATATGAGAGTACGGTCAATGCTTAGAGGAGTTTAATAATTATGCGAATTCCGTACAGTATTTCCGTACAGAATTTCCTACAGTATGTTTGTTCCTATAGTCAAAGTAATGGCAAGGGAGCAACAACAGATGCCTGAGCATATCACTGTGAGATCTCAGCCATGTGTTCGAGCATGTAAGTGTGAAGCGTCTGGATATCGTGCATGTACTGTACTGTATGTACAACAACCACTGATGAATTTTCAGTTCAGAGGATTCAGTCATCTTCAGTCACCGAAAAAAGAAAATTTAGCATTTACTCCACAAGTATATAATAAGTATAATTTAATCTTTTTATAGAATGAGACATTATTAAAGCATTTTCAATGTTTTGTTTTTTTTGCATACCAATAGATAAAATTCCTCATGTATTACTGATTCATTTTTTTTTATTATCATTAAAACCATATTCAATTACCATAAGCGCCAGCTAGTGTCAGAGAGTGTCAAGCCTATGTGCAGTTTTTGTTTGGCCAAAAAAATTGACAGAATTTACTTGCCGTGCAGTTAATTTTAACTGAATGAAGAAAAGCAAATTTATGTGGATTCTACACATTTAAATAAATTGGATAAGGCATCTTGAGCTATTTATGAAGCAGATAATATACATATGATAATTTATTAATCCTTTTGACTTTTTTTCCCCTTTTCTTTATTTTAAGGCTGAAATGTGAAACACTGTGGATATTAATTTAGCTCAATATGGCCGATATAGGAAACGTTTACAACAGATGAAAAATCGTGAAAACATCATAAAAGTCTAACAATTTGTGAACTGTACTTCTGAAAAGTTCAAGAGATAATATCAGAAAGAAAATCATAACAGTTGAATGAAATGTGGCCCTGCTAATAATTGTTTGAATTATTCCTTCATATCTTGCAGTACAACTACCCCGGTTTTTCAAAAAAGATCAACTATAAATCACCTCACCTGAGCTAATTCACTCAGCAAAATATCTGCTCACTGTAATTTACATCATTATAATGAACACCATTATACTGTAATGAACTGACAGCTTGAATGAACCCTTTTGGAACTGTTTGGACAAGTGCGGCATAATTGCAATTACAAATCTTCATTTACTTGTCATTCAGCAGACGCTTGTTATTTAAAGTACACTACAGGACATTGATTGCAGGAACAGTCCCTTTGGAGGAACCTGGGGTTAAATGCCTTGCTCAAGAGCTACAGTACATGGGTAGAGAGCAGAAGACAACAGTCACTGTCTACAGAACTGTAGCAACCCAGGTAGAAACAAATTATATTATATTGAAACAAGACTGAAACAAGACAAAGGTTGTGACCTGGATTAGCATGTTTATGTGCTCTGAGCAGAACACCAAACATATTTCTCTCTCTTCGCTCCAAGCTGACAGCTCAGAGACATTAATCTGGATACTGTATAAATGTCTGAGAATGTTCTTCCTCTGATTAATCCTCTGACACCCAGAGAACTGGATGTCCCTGGGAACAGTAGGTCGACTGATCCAGGGTCAGTGGGAATGAATATCTTCTCCACAGGTCTAAGATGACAGATGCTAGTATGAAAAGCTGTGGATTAGGAGCCCACTTTTTCTTTTTCTTTTTTAACTCTGCTTGCTGCTTTCCAAGAAAAAGCCAGGACCCTTGATGTCCGTCTAACAAGCCCTGCATAACCTGCCTGCAATTTCCTGCAGAAACGGAACAGAAGCAGACGCCCTATTGTATGCCAAAACTGCACATATGTGAACCTCATAAAACCTCTCCAAAACGTGTCCAGACAAATTTTATACAATAACTCCAAATCAAAAGAAGAAAAAAAAAAAATTGCTTTGCTGAGAGAAAAATACATTTTATTTCAAATAAAAGACTGATCTTTTGATCCAAAAATATCCTAATAAAGAACCACATTATCCACAAAAAATATTAAACAGCACAACTGCTTCTGTTCATATGAAGCATATCAGCATATTACAATAAATCGCCATTCAGGACAATGAAAATTATTATCAAATCACAAAACATTGGAGAAAAACAATATTAGTTTAAAGAAACGTCATAATCCTTTAAAAAATAATATTAACAACACCTTTTTGGACCATTAAAAAAGCAAAATACGTATAATGAGAATGAGCGCATGTAGTATTTTAAGCATTTGCATGGAGATATTTATGCATGCACATATATCACATGTAGTGTTTTGAATAAATGCATAGCTGCATGTGTATCTGCGCAAACTGTACATGTGCCCAGTGTGCCGTCTGCACCATTACTTTAGCGCAGGAGGAGGTCTGATCCACTCGCATTGACAGTGACAAAGCACTGCCATTTCAGCCAACTCCCATGGTTCACTGATTGTTCTCTTACTCCTGCTATCTCTCTCTATCTGTGTGCGATGAGCAGATCGGTGGCTTGGCTCCACTAAAGGTGAAAGGTCAATGAGTAGGGCAAACACAGACATTGCTCATCTCTCTTCATGCTTTTCCTCTGGGAGTAAATACTGTATTCTAACCCCCTTCTCTTCACACAGCCTCTTCCCTTCCACTTGCCTTTGTCTGTTGTTCATTCTCCTTCCTCTATCTGTCACTGCTTCATGCTGCTCTGGGCACAGCCTATAACAGCCCCTGCCAACAGCACAGTTAGAGACACAGCGGTCCTCCTACCTGTTTATTGACAGAGTCTTAACAGACAGCAGTCATGACCTCCTTTAGACACACACACACAAACACACACAGAGCGCAAAGCAGACTGCATCCACTCGTCTTTCCACACACATTTTATCTGATTCAGAGGCAGGCCACTTGTTTTTGACAGAAAGCATGAATGAGGCCGAGCTAAATGCCAGCTGACCTGATACGCTCCAATGTTAAACTAAAAAAATAACATTAACCGCAAGGAACCATATCTTTTCAGCAGCATCATTTCTTTTAAAGCTTTACACTATGTCTTAACCAGACACAATATAATGCCTGACATGAGATGGCGATACACAAGGAGCAACAGGGGACTCAATTTAAGATACGGTTTCCATTTCTGCGACGCTGGAACAATTACATACACACTATGACACGATGATAATCTGAGGTACCGATTATGAGCTTTATTAATGTTTAAAAGGTTTAATGTGAGTTTAAATATTGTTTTGTGAGACCCTGATAGCCATACTGAAAGCCACAACAAAATAATTTAACCCAGATTTTGTAAATGTAAGTGAATAAGACCATTCAAACTCTCATGTAAACAAACCAGTGTACAGTATATCACTGCATCAGTATTTTTCTTTTAGTTAAAATGGCTTAGTGTCAAGTAAAACTGCCAAGTAGTATATAGTCAAGTATTCAACTACACACATGTTGACACTAATTACTATACTGCTAATTACTATATAACGAATTTAAATCAGTTTTCCGTCGAAATACCGAACCAGCAAAATCCACTATGTGCACTAATCACCAGTGCCATCTTATATTCAATTGTTTTACTTGCATGAGTTCAGGTTCAAGTATTCAAATCACACATTTGCTTACACTCACAAATTCTGTGCCAAGATAAAATGTGGACAATACATTTGCTTATAAAAATAGCTTAGACCTGCAGGAATTTCTATATGCTGGTTTAGGATGGTTCTATGGCTTTTACAGAGAGAAAAAAAAAGATTGGCCAGTGCTGGTGAACCAAGAAGTCTAGCTAGTAACTGATGGAAACACCAGCAACAAATGCTGGTGAATAGGCCATGCTAAAACTAAACTTATTTTAGTCCTACGTAAAAACATTCTGTTTTGAACAGAAACAAGCATTTATAGCCAAAAGTCTAGCAAAATAATACATTGATATTATATTGTGTTTTACCCGAAATTAGATTTTGAGATTGGATATTCATTGTATACACACTGAGTACTCATTTCCACTTTTTAGAATAATGAAGATCCAAAAGTAGGTTCGGGATTGACCTAATCAATCACACCTGTCAATCATCATTACAAAATCATTAAATTGATTAATTGATTTAAACAACAGAGTCAACATTTTTAATGGTGGCCATTCATCCGTTATAACATGGTTATGACATGAAAAATCATCTTATCAACCAGAATTGTAGTATTTGTGAAAACACAGACATGGTACGACAACGCATGCCTACTAAATGCTAGATATCCATTCACATTCAGGCCTGATGGGATCACTGATACTCACTCAACTTGACAAATAAACAGACTGGGAATTTGAGAATATCAGTTTTGCTACGACCCGAGACAACGACACAGAGCCGTATCATACCAATAGTCAAGAAAGAGGTGCTGTGAGACTACTGATGCCAATAATCCACAAGAGCCATGAAGATAAACCTACATGACAGAAGCGCGAGTGTGTCTGAGAAAGTGTGTGAAGGCATTTAGAGGTGCTGTTTGAAGAAAAACAATCTGTTCAACACAGTGCCCTGAGACCACAGCCCTGAAAGCTTTTAAAGCAGTCACAGATGGACCAGGAAGCTGTGCGTGTCTATTTGTGTTGAAGACAAATCCAGTTTCAGGAAATATGAACTGTGGGTCAATGTCAACAGCACAAAAAACATTTGTTAGCACAGAACAATTTGAGCTCGGAGAAGACAGAGAGCAGATTACACATCCCATCACCACAAGAAACAAGCGCCTGAACAATTTCAGCAAAACCGATCACCTGAAAAACAGAATTTCACTTTAAACGGTCTGAGAAATGTCTGTGAAATTAAAAGCATACACCTAAATCTTATGCATTTGTTGCTGTGTTTCATGTACATCACCCACACGGCTGTTACTCCAACACACCTCAGTTGTCTGACACCTTTACTGTATCAAATACAATTTTACAACACCATCTGTTTCTTAGACAGGAGACAGATACGAGCAACAGCATTTTAGTGACATCGATGAAGATAAAGCACTCATTTTTTGAACTCCAATCCAGAACTTGAGATGAGATTTAGCATATTTGCCTCAAAGCGGCATCATTTATAAAAAAAAAAAAAGCTGCTCACTTTAAAAGGTCAAAGCTCCTGTATGTTAAATAGATATTTCACACAAAAATGAAGATTCTGTCATCAAGCACTCGCCTTCATGCCATTCCAAACCTGAATGACTTACTTTCATCTGTGAAACACAAAAGACGACATTTCAAAGAGGCTTCTTGCTTCACTTTTTCATGTAATTACAAAGAACGGGGTCTGAGGCATCATACATATATCATAACCGTGATCTGAGTCTTAAAGTTCAGTCTATTTCATGCTTTGAGAGACTCAAAAGTTGTATGAACTACTTTTATGGTCCTTTTTAAAGCTTGAAAGCTTTTCCCACTCATTGCAACTATACAAAAACTATATCTTTTGCATTCCACAGAGAAAAGAAAGTCATGGAACAACATTAGTTTTTGGTTGAACTGTTTCTGGGAGATAATGGTTAATGGTTGTGTTGGATTGCTGCGCTCAGGTAGCTGTATATACAGTACGGCATATACAGTACTGACTCTAACGCTCCATTATCACAGAACTCTGGACTGATCTGCGCTCGGCCTGGATTTACTGTGCAGTGTCAGATTCACACACGCAAATAACGTTGGAGCGGAGGGAGGGGAGGAGAGCGATAGACAGCGAGAGATGGTAGTCCTCAGTAATTACTTTTACATGCTGTGACATAAATCACACACCAGAGAGTTCTTATTGAGTGCCTGGTGAGACAGAGGTGATGGAGAGAAAGAAAAAGAGGGAAAGAAAGCCCAATACAGAAAGAGGCTTAAGGGTCTTAAAGGGACAGTTCAAACTAAAATGAACGTTCTGAATGATATATTCACATTCTTATCATTCCAGATCTGTAGAACCTTATCTCTGCATTTCCTTTTATGAATGTTTTCCTTTAAAGAATTTTACTGTAATATTGTGAATTATTATTTGAATTTAAAATAACTGTTTTCTGTGTGAATATATTTTAAAACGCAATTTATTCCTGTGATACAAAGCATCATTACTCCAGTCTTCAGTGTCACGTGATCCTTTCAGAAATCATTCTAATAT
>JAUMHP010000043.1:11564465-11580172 GCA_032361065.1 Enteromius trimaculatus
TCCCTGAAAATAATTGCACACCTCAGAACGTTCGTCAGCCAATCAGATTCAAGCATTCAACGGCCCCGTAGTATAACTAATAATAAACCTCTGTTTCATTTAGTTATTTCTACGACACTCGCATTGCCTCGTTGGCGAGGGTCCGATGCAGTCCTGATGGTTCCAAGGTTTTGGATTGGCAATCATGTTCCTCCTGGTTTGAAAAGCAATGAATTCCAAAGATGTCCTGAATCTGGTGATTGGTAGATGAAAGGAGAGCTGAGAGAGATCTATCGCGATCCGTGGATTTTGAGTTACATGAAAAGTTAAGATAAAACTTAGGTGTTGCCATGGAGTTAAATCTTAATCTTAGTGTCTCACAAGACTGCAGACTGCACTACATCTAGGCCCACCTTATGTGTCTGCATCGGGCCCGGGGGCTGAGCCAGGAGACAAGAGAGATGGTGGGGGTCCAGCCTCAAGAAAAAGCAAGGCGGGTTCCTGCCGTGGGCCTTTTGAAACATGTTGAGGTCACACCTCTTGTGGGTCAAAGAGCCAATAGTGTGTGGATAATTTGGAGGAAACTTTATAGCTCTTTGTTTTCTAAGCATGGTCATTTGCATATGCACTGGATTGAAGGTTGATGTTAGCCTGGGCCCGCCCATACTTCCTTTGACGCTACATTCATTTCGCGAGCAAAGTTAGTCTGGCAAAGCTGCCATTTTAGAGCATTTCTCTTCCCAAAAAAGTGGGAACCAATGAGAAACGAGCTTCATGAGTGGTCTGATTGGTTGTAGATTCGTCCAGTGCTATTCAGAGGCATCTGATGGATGCAGGTTAAGACCGCCTCCCAGAAGGCGGGTAGTAAGGTAGCTTGGCCAGACTAAGCTATATGAGCTATATATGAGCTTTAAAGTCATGGAAGCCAGGCTAGGTTGATGTACAAATTAAAAGAGATTCTTAAAAAACTGAATGCTGCAAAGATATCAACATATAACATGTACTCTCAATTAACATGCATGAAACAGTATACCACAGACTAGACAAGCACAATAACAATGAAGGATATGTGTTCACTCAACGAAAGTTTTCCTGTGAATTAATTTAGGGAAAAGGCACAGTGCGGTGCCTTAAAATTGGAACACATTATCTTCACTGGTGGGTTCCAGCTACGTTTCAGGACATTATTCATTAAATCACATTATATTTGCCATAAATTATTAAGGTACATAATGACTTCACCCTAGGCAGGAAGATTGTGTACTATGCAATTTTCAGCAAAACATTAGCCTTTCTGTTTTACTTCAAATGAAGTCATATATAGAGAGCTATAATAATATATGGCACTTTTCTCTTTCTCTCTCTGATTTTTCAAACACTGAAGGTCATCAAAACCACGTTGTCACTTCACTGATGTCACCTCTGCCTGTTAAGTGATTGGAGTGTTTTGGACAATGAACTGCTAAAAATGTACATTCTGCAAAGGAAATGTTTTATATACAAACTACAACAGTGAACAGAACATCATAGGAATGATGAATGATCATCAATGTGTGAACACAAGTCATTTAAAATGCTGTCAAGACCATTTTCCACACAACTCTAAAAAATACTGCTACATGTGGGCAGAGACAAATCATACAGAACAGTGAAATCACTCACAGTAACATCAACGTCTCCTCCATCTTGCCTACACTCACTACATTGTGTCACTGGAGGCACACCATGTACGATCGAATGTCTGCACTCCTATTGGTAGTCTCAACATCACATCACTGCTCATTTGCTTAACTTTGTCACATAGCGAAGCTCCACTACAAACTCTTCCAGATCATCAGCCCTCTAATTAAAAATAATTCCCGTTGTTTTTAGCATTTTAGCATTTAGTATTTTCAGCAATTAAACCCAATTTCATCAACTAAATGACCATTTTGAACTGTCTTGCGATAGTTTGCTCACAAAACACCAGTTACATAGAACTGCAATTCCCAATTTAACTTAATGGAAAAACCATTTGCAAGGAAAATAAAAGCAATGGTACAATAGATTGGCAAGAAGGGGCTAGGGATCTCGTGCCTTCCGCAGTTGGATGAAGGCAGTTCTCACTGAGGTCCTCTAGCAGCACCTGCAGCTGCTCTGAATGCAGAGAGTGCCGTCTACTTTCCAGAGTAAACAGCTGGTGGCCATGAGGAATATTTCACATTTGCTGCCTCCTAATTCGATCAATTAGGAGCAGTTAAGAAAGAGAAGGGTGTGATTTGGTTCACAGATTTTGCAGCTAAACACAGCACTAATCCCCTACCATCACAGCATCACAGCAGAGAGATGAGAAGAGAGAGGCAGACTGCTTTCCAGACAGTGCTTTATATTTCAAACTAAGATTACAACCTCATTATTTCATATGAACAGTTAACAACTGCAAAATGCAAAAAAATATAGTCAGTCAGGACGGGGGTTTGTCACTGCATTGTCAAAGAAGCTAGTCGTTTGCAGGTGTTTTAAAGCCTTTAGTGCTATCTACACATTTAAGTGTTATTAATGCATTCAAATGCATGAAGATGTGTTCATTCAGTTCTGTGTGCGCAGTGTGCTTGCATAGAGCCGCATCTCAGACAATGCGCAAACAATGTGAAGTAAAGAACCCTGCAGTGAGTGTACACGTGTGTATATTTGTGTGCAGCGAGGGCAGACTTTACAAAGTGAAGGGCACTCAAGAAAGTCCTCCTCATTCCCTTCCTCTCCTCTTGCTTCTGCCAGTCCTTATTGGCTCTTTTACAACTTTTTGAGCTTAAACCAACAGATTCATTTAAACACTGAAATGATTTTTTTGCACAAAAAGAAAACAAAAATAACAATTTACTAAACCATTCTTCTCTCCTGAGTTCCACCATTTTGGAGAGTGCTAACAACTAACAATGCGCGCATTTTTATTGTTTTATTGTTGATGATTGTTAGTCATGTTAGTTAATACATTAACTAATGTTCACAAATGACCCAACCATAACAAATATTATTACACACATTAAATACTCAAGGTTAAAAGAATATGGGTTGATTATGCTCTTTTGATTGTCTCTCATCTTATATCAAAAACCGCCCAACAGTAATGCAAATTACAGATTCTTTCTCTATTGCCTTTGAAATGCTCAAAACACACACAAACAAAATAAATCTGTCTGGCCTTGGTTTCACAGTTTCCATAATGCAGCTCATTTACCCAGAGGCAGTGCTAAATCTCCAGCAGTTGTGAGCGCAGACAGACAGCAGCACTGATAGTGTGGCCATACACACATCCTGACAACTCGACAACAAACACAACCAGCCTTACCAGACAAGCCTTTCTAGCCATGAACAGCTAATGAGTTCTAAAGATCCTTGGGAATTTCACTCAGTTATTAAAACCCTCAGCAACAACACAACATAGAGCAGCAGCGGTGCTGAAACAGTGCTTTTATGAATTTACCATCGCTGGGGAATTCAGACTCCAACTCAGCCCACTGACCAGAAATGTGGCGTTAATCCATCTTAAACACTAGACATCTCTTCCAGGTAATACAGAATGTATGTAGTGTAATAATAACAAGTACACAGCCATGAGGGAATTCTGCAGTGTTGTTGGTTTTGGGCAGGAGATCAGGGGTGGCTGGACTCTTGAGCGGTGACTTGTCCAGAGTCACTTTCTCTGAGAGAACTGAAGAGCATCTGACTGAAGTAAAAAACCCTGCAGTGAGTGAACACGTGTGTATATTTGTGTGCAGCGAGGGCAGACTTTACAAAGTGAAGAGCACTCAAGCAGGTCCTCCTCATTCCCTTCCTCTCGTCTTGCTTCTGCCAGTCCTTATTGGCTGCTAGATTATCACACGCTCTTTTGTTCTCTCTTATATGGTATCGGCAGCTTGCTCTGCAAACTCTAAGCCGCCCTACATGCTCAACAACCCATTTCAGCATCCGTCTCTGGCACAGTATCCCTCTGTCTTCCTCATTGTGTCCCATGATCCATGCATGCAGAAATCCCACAACCTACCACATGGCATATATTTAATATATTATCAGCACTGAGCACAAATGTAATTCCAGGACTGGTGGGGATGCAGCTTTTTAATGAGTAATCTGGCTCTGTGTATAACCAAATCTGTCTAAGCCATGAGTTTATACATAAATCAGTGCTAAAGAGCAATGGGACCTCAAGCGTATATAGCGGGTTCAGCTAAAACAATTCTGTGTTGTCCACTGATGAAATATTACTGCAATATTAATTTATGGGCCAATGATCATTTGCAAATGAGATCATGTTCCTATGTTGTCTGTTCATATCTGATCATATTTAGCTAATAACAGAAATAGCGATTGATTCAAAGCCATCAACACTGTCACAGCCACATTTCAATATTTTACAGCCACTATGCAACAACAAATTGTTAAATTTACCAGAAATAAACCGAAAGCTGATGCTGACAGAGCTTTACAATACAAAAAAAAAAAAAAAAATGCAGTAACAAGAGGAGCCATTTTGGGTACTGTATATTTAACAGACCCTTACTGTAATGAATAATACAAATACCAACCTATCTGTTTGTTACTGTAAACAGCACTGGTGGTATACTCAGGGTCATGTGACTTGCTTGTAAAATCTGTGGATAGATCCTTTAATGCTAAACAAAACAAGTCATCATATCTAATTGTTATCAAAAAGTGGAAAGCAACTTTTTTAAATAAAATCAAACAAATGTGATTGTTTAATAAGGCAACTGACTTCTAAAAACAATACTATAATAACAGTTGAAAGTAAATATTGACATGGTAACAAAAATAGATGTAATGCTTTAGTAAAATCTGCTACTGCAAGTTACCTTACATTGTATTTTACATTGAGTAAAAAAGTATCACTAAGTTAACTTAAAAAGTAGAAATTATTTTAATTATAAGTGAATAGTACGGGAAACCACTCATTTAATAAGAAAATATTTACAGTACAGCCTTTGTGATAATGCAGTTGTGAAACATCTTGCGTCACAACAGCTGAGATGTCAATATCAGACACGATGTAGCTTGATAAATGTTTTGTCTGTAAGCAGATCAGATTTGCTGTAATGGCCCTGGAACGTTTGTTAACAAGCAGATTCGTAACAATTCAGCTTTCGTCTGACAGGTGGCCTGGTCAGTGATGAGCACGAGCTGAGCCGAAGCATGCCGCTCACAGGCACTGTTGCAAAAAACATCGTTTTTAATGGTGTTACAAAAGCTATAAAATATTGAGATCATTACTGCTGTCACACCTGCGTCAACAATAAAAACCGGTGTCTCCGCAGTCTCGTCACAAAGATAATCGAACTTGTAAAATAAGCAGTGCGTGAGATTTTTTTCTCCATTCTAACTGTTGCGCTGAAATGTGGCGGTCCGTCTATAATAACGCACCCCAGATAATCAAACGCCAGAGTCTCGCTGCTTTGTTTGAGCAGGTACTTTTCTTTATCTTGCAAGTTACAGTGATGACCACAGAAAGGCATGACTGCAAGCATACAAGTGTCCTCGCATCGTATTCCTGACTTTAATTGACCCAAAAGGGGTTTCGAGTGCTTATTTAATCTGTTAAACGAGGCAGACTCGCAATTCATCTGATTAGAAGCAAAAGCGCGGAATTGAGACGAAATGTGCCACAAGGATTCACAACGAACTGTAGACTTCTTCACCAGAGGAATACAAAATTACCGTCGAGGTGTACTTCTGCAGTGACAGAGGTATTAAATATGAGCAAAAGACCGTTTGTAGCTATATAATAACGGGATGGAGACATGAAACATTAACTGCAATAAGGAGTTGCCTTACCTCTTGTGACATCAAAATTGCGTGCCGCAGGGCACTAAAAAAGAGCGACGTTGATTTCCAAAAAAAGATCCTATACGAAAAAAAGCGTCTAATCAAACTGAAGCAAAATTCCAGCTTGCAGCACTGTGACAAGGAAATGTCATTCTCAGTTCTTGCATTACATAACCTCTGTTTAAATGTCCACAAAATGACTTGTCTTCAGCCAATTACATTACGAGCCAAAACTCAGCGCTAACTCTGAGTCTTTTACGTATTTTAACAATCGATTTGTTCATTTAGACCAAGAAATTAAATCTGTACTCCCACATCCTGAAAATCCAAGTCATCGCCGTTATCCGTTGATGTTCTTTCCATTTTTTCCGATGGTGTCTACTCCTCAAGTTTGACACGAGAATGCAACCGATTTGTCTGGAAGGGAAATAGGATTCAGTAGTCTGACCGACTGAATTACCTCCGTCTGCTATTTTAACTTACTGGTCCTTCCTATTACTCAACGAAATTAGATTCTCCTTCCCAAAGGTGCAGAAATCTTCCCAAATCCTTTTCCACGCTGCGCATATATTCCCAATGAAAAAAGAAAAACCGGTTTCGTCGCGAGGTTTGGAGGAAGGGGAGCGAGTTGCATCGCTTTCCTTCAGTGTTCTTGCTTCAATTGCTCGGGGATGTTTCTCATTTATCTGCACGCTCAATAATCCACATAAAACGCCGAGTGTCCTTATTTCCAAACATTATGGGTCGAAACTCATATTTTATTATTCAACTATAACTTCGGTAGCCCCGCAGCGTGATCACAGTGCTCCAGCAGGTGAATTCGCATTGCCTCACGCTCGCTGAACTGCGGAGAAGAACTCCAACTGAGCGACGCGGATGTACGCGCGCACTGACGCGCCTGACGCTGGCGAGTTCAGAGTCCCTTTCACCTGCGTCTCACGAGATGGGGCATGTTCGGTACACACACATGAATGGTTTGCTCTCGAGCTGTGTGTACCGGCAACTCCCCTTTTCTCCTGTGCCACTGCCATATCTAAAAGAATCTACGGGAGAAAATGTGCGGAAAAAAACACTATTACCACAAAACAGTGTGGTGGCGTGCGGGGGATATGCGTTTGACGAATCTTAAAACGCGCAGTGAAGTGTTGTGGCACGTCGTTGTGACATTACTGCGTGCGAGAACGTCCTACATACACGTGCGCAACGAACGCAGACTGTTGAGCGCAGAGCAGGTAGCTCCTAAAATAGGTTGTTATCCATTTTTATTATTTATGTAACGCGCGTGTATGAGTCTTTGGAATAAAGAAACTGTGTGCAATAAGAAACGTTCGTTATGTGCAATGTAAGAACAGAATTGCCCAAGTCGACTGGCTAATCAACGCGAGAAAACGGTCAGTAGTAATGTATAACAGGCGTGTTGAGGAACATAATTTGCCTATTATGGTGTAAAACAGACCGATATCTTATGCAGTGCACAAACACGTGGATTTATTTTACTAGATGGCGAAGGCGTCTTTAGACAGCAATGGCATGAAAACGCTGCATCTGAAGTGGCTTGCATTTCTAGAAAGAAAAAAAAAACACTTACAAAGACAGTTTAATACTGCATAACGCATCTACACATGAATTACAGCAGAGGTACGGGTTATGAAATGAATGTTTTAAATATGAAATGAGCAAAGAAAGATTAAAATAAAAAAGGCTGCTTAAGGCTGATATAATGCTGTATTTTCAACCTGGCTGTCTCAAGACTACTTTAGATACATTGGCATTTTATACTTCTCTTAATTAGTTTAATCAGTGAGGACACTGCGGTAGTGCATTTGCCTACTTTGCCCAAGCTGTTGCGTTTTGCTTCAGCACCATGGACAGAGAGCAAGTGGCGCTGTCCGTGGTGCTGCACGCCTGCAACACATTTCTGATGCCTGGGCACGTGTGATAAACCGCTAGCAGCTAATAATATGGCTGGAAGGTCTTAGCTATACCTTAACTGCAAAGAAATCGTTTTAACCATTTACATCAAAGCAGTGTATAATTCAGCACGTAATCCATATTCTCCTTTAAATAAATCATGCTTTTTGGTATAAAAATACATGTCTGGTTTGCACAATTAAAAGGATTCAGTAAATAGAAGCTCTTGATTCTATTACACACAGCACCATGGATTAAGCTGATCCTTTTAGAACCACTCCTGCCATTCTTTAGAAATTCATTCCAGAATGACCACACAGGCAAGGAATATTGACAGGAAAGCCAGTGGTAAGTGCTACAGACTAATTCAAGCGACAATGCGAGATCTCTCAAGACAGCCCTACCTTTGGGACACTAGAAGTCATTTCTGCTAAATCTTGAAAGAGGTAATCAACCATGACCTGGAGGTGCACGCTTGGAGTCACACACCGAAGAGTGCTTACAGGAACTACAGAGAGGGCAAAGCGTGACCAGGCCTCAGTAGATTCAGGGCAAAACAGTCTACACAAAAGACATCTAATAGCGTACAAATGCACTAAAAACTGTGTGTAACCATCAGTGACAAAAAAGAAAAACTGGTAGCAATATTAAACATGCAAAATTTACAGTCTTCATCTTTTCCAGATGATTAATCTCATGACACTCATCGTAAAGAGTAGGGGCGTAACCCCGGTGTCCTGGCCAAATTCCCACTGGCCTTTGTCTATCATGGCCTTCCAATAATCCCCATCCATTGATTGGCTGTATCTCTCTTTTCTCTTCACCTGTAGCTGGTGTGTGGTGAGCACACTGGCGCCATTGTCCTGTGGCTGCCGTCGCAACATCCAGGTGGATGCTGCACACTGGTGGTGTGATATGATAAAGCGCTATATAAAATGCATCATTCATTCATTCACCATGAAGGTATCCACTATCCAACCACCGCCTATGCGTATTAAGAGCAGTTAAAGTTTTTTGACGCATTTAAATAATGGGAAATAGGCACTATTAAGATCCTTCAGGCATAACAAAGATTAAATTAAGCTGGATTTGAGTGTGGATTTGGTATTCACTCATTTCGAGAATGAAAATAAACTACTTGTTTCTTGAGTAGTTTCTTCTGTGGTCTTCCAAAAGCCAATCTTTCAAGGTTCACTGGACTTGCAATTCTCTAAAATAGTGAAACAGGTAAAAAAAGGTAAAAAGGCTCTGTTTGTCGTTGGCTAGGCAACCCCCTGTGCTAAACAGGGTACCAGCGCTAGAGCCAAGCTATAAGCCTTCATGAAAAATTCACAGCAAAGGGGCGTCTACAGCTGTTCTCTTTTTGTTCAGAGAACAAACCAAACAATGCGTCTATTTTTGGGTTCTATTCCCACTCTCTGCACTGTCTTTAATCGTCCATCATCAGAGACAGTAAGCCAGAGCTCACACACATACCAACCCACTATCAAATGGTGCTACCTAACATCTCTGCCAATAGTACATGTTCAAATGCCACAGTCAGCTGATCCCCATCACCCAAATGCAAAAGAAGAGTAACCGTAGCACAGATCCTGTTGCCAGAAAGAGAGTGGAGCACTCCTACATCCTGCTAAAAATGGGGAGTAATCACATTACACAACTGTAGTCCATGCATATAACACTAGGTGTTATCCAATGCACTATCACAAATAACAGAAACACTTAAAGCAAGATTGTCATTCATTATAATCCTTCATTATCAATAATTCATGTAGTTGCCAACATATTTTATGGGATGTAAACAACAAATTCTTACAGCATTTATCAACTTATAATTAATATTAAATTCTACATATCCTTTTACATTTATATACATACATTTATATAGGTGTGTAAATTTACATTAAATTGTTATGAGCATTTAATAATGAACAATAGTATATGTATATTATAGTTTAAAAGTTTGGCGTAAATAAGATGTTCTTAATGTCTCAAAAAAAAAAGTCTCCTATAAAAAGGCTGCAATTATATACTAGTTAATACAGTAATATTGTGAAAAAATCTAGGTTTTAGAGAAGTGTAAAACAAAAACCTCATTCTAAGTTCCTGAAACCAAATGAATTAACTAATTTTAACAAACTGATCTTTGCTGTAAAGTGTTATGCACACAAAAGTGCAAGACAAATCAGCAAAAATGGTCAACCCATATTAAAACATACAACATATACAAAAGACCCCTAATCTGTCTGAACAATTATTTATATTTAGTGACATTCTCAGTAATTTCAGCAAACCAATCAGCAAATTAATAAGTGAATGCTCTCCCTTCTCATTCTTCAGAAATGTTTTGCATGTTATGAAAACATACCTGTCTTACTGAAATCTGGCTATAATCCAACCCCATTATAAAATTCTAAACTTCACAGATGCTGCAGCCTGTAAAAAGTCATTAAAAAAGTATGTAAGTGTGAGTTGTCTATTTTCAAACTTACTAATAATAAAGTTAATTATGAGATCAAGATTTTTCCAACATGCTCCCTGATGCCTCATATTAACTGTCCAATCAGAGTCGGTCTCAACTGGCAGCATTAAAAACTCCATTGACATGCTGATTGACCCCCCCCTCCACCTATTGACAGACATACATAAAACTAAGTGGAGGAATGTAGAATCTGGCATCCCACCAACACCACTAGTAGATTTTGCAATACACACAAATCGAATGAACCCAGCTTGCGTTCCTTCCCCCGCAGAGATATTGAGGTGAGCGCTGATTGGTGTTCATTCCCCTAAACAGACCTGTATCTTCCCACCAACTGTCACACCGTTCCCTGCCCCACAAACATCCCATTGGACTGGAAGGGAGAGTAAACAGAGAGTAGTTTGTTCTTCCATTAGAGACGTAATTCTATTATGGCTATTTACGGTATCGATTCTCCAGTGGAGTAGAGAGGAACAAGTCACCCAGGCTGTACAGGAAGGGCCACCGAGGAGAGGCGGAATAAAAAGTCAGCCGTCGCTAACCCCAAGTGACACAAATTACTCTGAGTGACACGAGCATTCTCTAAACTCAGTGGGGAACGATGATGTGGCATTGATTAGAATTATTCAAATGTCACTCCTGTCTTCTGAAGGGTAGAATGTGAGATGGCAATGCGATTTTTCACAGCGCTTCGTCTTTTTGAAGATGAGACAACAAAATTAGCAGCACTCTTCTCTTCCTGTCCAAACCTGCCCTGTAGTCACAAAGTGCTTTAGGGAAATACAGCAGGTTGCCAACTCTTCTGCTCTCATCCCAGTTGTTACTCAAACTTGTTTTATAATCAGAATTAAAACGACAAAGTGGCAGTTGTAGAGCCACTGCCTAAGGCAGTTCAGCGCATGCAGGGAGAGCAGGAAAGATTGTATTACACCTTCAGGAATGGACAGAAAGGTTGTGAGGCCGCAGCACCTCGGACTCCCTGAAGACAAAAAAGACCCCCATGAGAAGTTTCGAGATGAATCGCTACAAACACACTTGCACAGACAGATAATACAAAGTCTCTCACATGCACAAACACACATTTACACTTTAAGGGGACTATATGGCACCTGGGTGGCCTGACAGAGATGACAAGGTGCTTATCAGCTCGAACCGGGTGAGTCAAAAGGGACCAGAGTGAGAAAGCGACAAGATGAGAGAAGAAAGAAAAGGAGAGAGTTAGCAGAGGAAAGTGAGAGACACTGCATGATAGACAGGGAGGGTGTGTGTGAAAGAGAGAGTCTGGACTGGAGTTACCCACCACTGCTCTCAAGGGCGAGAGTCCCCTCATGCACGCTACTGATAAAATGAAACCCTGACAACAGAAAGTGCAGATACGTTTGGTGTAAAATGCAGTTTTGAAATGTGTCGATTTCAAACGTTAAAAGAGCTATACCGAAGTGTCCAGTAAAGATGTGTGTGGACTGGTAAATGACAGCAAATACTGGCAATATACTAAGCAAAATGTAAACAGTTAATCCCAGCAGAATCTTATTAGTATGGCAGTAGGTCGTATCAAAGATTTATTCAAAGAGTCAAAGAGAGAAGGAAAAACATGCTGCAAATAATGAAACTAACCACATAATTGTGCAAATAAATAGACTTATTAGGCTTAATAGGAAGGAGAAAACATTCTCCATATCTTCTGTTGACGTTAAAGACCATGCATCCAAATGACATTATCACATCAAAAGGGAATAGGCCCTGATATGCACAAGGATTTTTTTCGCCAGTGCTTCAAATTTTTCCTTGGACCAGGACGTCTTCAAAAATACCGGTAAATGGTGGACATTTTTCCGGCAATTTTTAAAAAGGTCCTGTTCACACATTATCTCTTTATGGCAATTTACCAGTAAGGTCTGTATGTTTTAAAGGGGCTATTGTGTCAGAGTAAACCGATGCCATGAGATTACCAGTAAATTGCCGGAAACTATGCTGTAAGTGAACGCAGAATGAAGACTGCCGGTATGAGCATGTAGGAGTTCAGAATGAGGTGACGTAAGACATCTAACTCCATGCCAATCTCAACAGCTCTAGGACTATTGTAACATGACGCAGTTGATGCACAGTGTATTTTGGTTTGTTATGGTTATGGTGTCTCTGGGCCAAAAGCCCTGCATGAACGTGAACATTTGACACAAAAATGAAAAACAGCAAAAATACTGACCCTTTCATGTCTACAAACACAACAACGGGAGGTGTAGCCATTTAGAGGTGGTATCTAGTTAATGATGTCACAGAATACAGTTAGGAATACAGTTCCAGAATACAATATATACAATATAGTGGTACACATTCAATTTCTTTCTCAGCTGTTTACTATTCACTTCAGATATAACAGACTGTTTTCAAGGATACTTGCAGAGATGGTTATTTTGACATAACTATCCATCAACTGTAGCCAAATTTCTCGACATGTCTGTGTTTGGTGGCTCTTGATGCCTTGACCCCAGCCTAGGGGTGGGCGATATAACCAAAATTTTCTGTCACGGTAGAAGCAATTTTTTACCTCGATAACGATATATAATTACAATATAGCAATTTGTATCTGAAAATGCACAAACAAAAATTCCAACAAGTCCAAGAAGTCACTTGTCGCTTTTTTGGAAAAATGTCACCAAGGGGGTCTGAAAAGTCGAAAAGTTGGCGACACTGCTTTTTCCATTGTCGAAGTTAATGTTTATTGCATGGTTACGTTAAATGCAACGTCACGTGTTTTCAACAGCGGTAAGGACAGTAGACCAAAATCTACTGGTTGACAAATTTCTACCGGTTAATCATGTCTACCGGTATATCGCCCAACCCTATCCCAGCCTCACTCCATTCCTTGTGAGGTTCTTCAATCAATTTTGCATGAAAATCCTCATAAGGCTGTGCTTCTCTTAGTTTGTTTGTGCATCTTTTTCTTCCACACTTTTTCTTTCCATGCTTGGACACAGCACTTTGTGAACAGCCATCTTCTTTGGCAATGATTGTTTGAATAACAAATAAAGTTGGATTTGAATGAAAAAAATGAGAAGTCACATACACCTAGGATGCTTCGAAGGTGAGTAAAACACAGTTTTGGGTAAGCTCACCCAAAACAAAGGAGTTCGCTATAATAATAAGCTTGCTTTGGACCAGAATGTGTTTCAAGCGGTGGCTAAGAGCAAGAAATTAAAATTAAAGATAGATGTAGAATTCAAAGTTGCTGTTGTTGTTTTTTCTATTTAGTATGCTTTGTGTTAATAATTTAGAAAATCATTGTATATATGCAATTCATATAATATTAATGAAGTTTGATATCTGAATGTGAAAAACATTTTGTTTACTTGCACAAAACAATTTGGGACTGTATCGTATCATCACTTGATCCCCGAAGCAAGAACTGTTGTGATTAATGTGGAATAAACAATGAGATTATTGATCCATAACCACAATCAAGTAGAATTATAACACCATGACTATCCTATTACAGTCTTTCTGATATTGTGCAACAAACTACTGATCCCTATTATGCCCATCAGCATTTCCAGTCTACAACGGGGAATTGTTGCATATATGAAAACAATATTAAGTTAAGTTTAAATATATATATATATATATAAAATATTATATTTCAGTATTACTGTCTTAAAGTCAATAAAACAATGGATTCCATTGTGTTTGGATGTGGTTACACACACAGTCACATGCACGTATTCACATGAATTGTTCTGCCTTCAGGCATCTCTCTCTTTCTCTCTCTCTCTCTCTCTCTCTCTCTCTCTCCCTCTCAAGCACAAAGCTATGTAAACAGACTTTCATTACCTTTCATTATCTGTCTGGGTCAATGAGCAGCTGCGGTCTGATGCACTGGTACCCAATAAAAACTGGTAGTGAATGAGACCACCAGTACCCCTCCAACTGTCAGGATCGCCAACTGACTCACGCAGATGTACTGTTACATATTACGTTAACACTAGCTTCCCACCATAAATAAAAAAAATTACAACTAAAGATTTAAAGCCAGATAGAGCGCTTAATTGCTCATGTGAAAAGATTTACAAACTAAGTTGTGCATTAGAAATACTGAATTAGAGATTTAGCTATCTGATGGACTTTATTCAGACAATGTAAGGCACTAGAGTGCAAGCATAAAGCTTTAAAATTAAAATACATTTCGCTTTTATAAAGCTTTGTTGCATTGGCATGCTCATTTTAACTCACCAGCACTCAATTTGGACTGTAATGGATTAGTTGGAATGCCAGCAGGAGACATTAAAACGAGCTTTAGTTGTTGTAGGTCTAATCTCATTGCGTATTAATATTAAAGGCTATTGGAATCCTTGGCCAAGCATCCTATAGAGAGGAAATGATTTAATCACCGACTGCTGTTCTACACTCGGTCTCACACTGTGCGTATATGAGTCTGACATTGAAAGCGAGTGCAGAAGGGGAATAGTAAAGGCTGGTTGAAGAGAGCTGAAGGTCACATCAGAAGAAGAGCTCCGTGCACAGCTGCAGGGGTTATCGCACCGAGAGTGAGAGTGGCAGCAGGGAGCACTTCTTTACACATTTAAAGCCACCTCACAGGCACCAGTAGGGATGAAGGTCAGCGGGGCCCGAAATGCATAAACATGCACATGGGAATAGAACGGACACGCAAATAAACTCATACTGTAGGTGATTTTAAAGGTAACAGACACATTCGAATCCTCAAAAAAAAGAGGATTTCCAAGATAAAACTATTTATGAAGAGACTTTTTGGAGGCGTCACATTGTGTATTACATTGTGATAAACACATCATAAGTCTATAAAAAGAGCAAGATTACACCTAATGCTGTAATCACACTGATTAGCTATGTTATGACAACATCAACAACTTCTATTCTCTCGGTACACAAATTGATGACTTGTAGAATGAGTCAGTTCTGACCTGATTCGGGTCAGAAATAGGTTTGGATGTACTATTTTCGATCCCATATATGTAGAAAATTCCGCAAAAAAATACCTCTAACATTCACATTTCATGCCCTCACAAACAGAGGTTGCACTGCAAATAATCATTATCTGTCATTTTGATAGACTGGGTTGTACATTTTCCTTCATGCTGCACTTTTATCTGTCAGTAAAATATTGTAATGCTTGCTATTTAGAGTGCCATCATCACAAGAACTGCTGTGACAAGAGATCTTTCAGTCTTAACCTACTTTGAGCTCTTTGGCTTCACGATAGGCAAGATACTTTATTTATCTCTGTGAATGTTAGTTATTTTCATAAGAGAAAATAAAACGTGTTACTGTACAAACCTGTTACCTTCTCATATTGTAGCACTTGAACCAATCAGACACATTTTTAATTAGATTAACTAACAATCACAGACCCCTCACTAGGGATGTTAACCGATGACCGTTTGACCGGTGGTTGACCGTATCAACGCTAACCGGTCAACGTTGTCGGTAGTCGGTTAAAAAAAAAAGTGATATCTAAATTAGGCTATTATAGACAGTGGACTAT
>JAUMHP010000043.1:11580272-11593701 GCA_032361065.1 Enteromius trimaculatus
GCGCTAATCAAAGAACCGGCTTTACTGATGAGATGCGCATAATATATCGTACGATATATATCGCCCAGCCCTACTTGTGTGTTCAGTTTTGTGTGTTTAGTTAATAAAGCGTTAATATAGCATTTTTTTTCACAATGTTTAATAAAACTTTTTTGCACAAATTACATAAGTTCTGGTCCCTTCACAATTTTGACCCTTGCTAGATGCTCTAATGCATTGATACTGTGGCCAGAGTTTATATGAGCTTACACTATATGTTCAGTGAATTAACAGATTAGTAATTCTGCTACAGTTACTACTGTCAGCTGATATAAATAATTGCAATTAATCATAATTAATTGTAATTATTTATATACATTTCCCTTAATTAGCTGATTTGCTACAATGTACTATAGATAACTTAAATTTTTTTGTCCTTTTATTAAACAATGAGACATTTTAGAAAAAAGTTCTGGCAAACACATTTATAATGTAAAAAAGATTTTATTATTTAATCATCAAGAATCCAGTTTCTACAAAAATAATAAACAGCAAAGCTTTTTGGAATATTTACAATAATAAGAAAAATGTATTAAGCACCAAATGAGCATATTAGAATGATTTCTGATGGACCTCATATGTAAAAGCTGATGAAAATTCAAATATGCCATATAATAACATATAATAAAACTAAAATACATTTCACAATATTACAATTTTTCTACTGCATCAAATATATGTAATGAAAATAAATGCAATAATAAAACTATTAAAAATCTCACAGACCTTAAACTTTTGAACAGTATCTTCAAATATAATACAACCAATTTAACTGAGAGAAAAAAATGTTTTTAAAGTTGGTCATATGATGCGATTTCAAGTTTTTCTTTCTCTTTGGGGTGTTCTTATTTAAAGAATCTGCTACTTACTATTCAACCTTCAGCAGTGTAGCGTATAGTCCTGGTTTGTCTCCCTTCACAAATGCTGACATGGTGTTATGTTTATATGGCACGGTGCAATGTAACTTGTAGAAAGACAGTAATAAGTCATTATAATCAGTAATTATGCCCCCACTGGATGCAACAAATGCGTTTGTAATGTATTTTATTGTTTTGGGGTCAAAGTGCCGCGTCACATTATGGTGAGGGGCGTAACATTTCTATCACTCGTATGGCCAATCACAATGCATTAGATGGCTGGCCAATCAAACACCTCGATTTTTTAGAACGATGTTTCAGAAAGGCGGGGTTTAGAGGAGAAACCTTTATGTACAGTATGTGGAAAATAATGTTTTTTGAACCCTAAAATGCATAAAAACATTGTATTATACCAAATACACAAAATAATGTTATTTTTACCAACGTCATATGACCCCTTTAATTAAATGGATAATTTATGAACAACATTCATATTATTTATATTTAACAAGGCAATAAAAATATACTTGACACCTGTAAAATGTTTTCTAAATTTTCAAAAAGCCATGAAAGCCGCATGTGAGTGTGATACAAGCTCATACACACCAGATCAATCTACACTCACAAAGTCTCATATCAAAACACACTCACAATCAGCCGATACACAGCAGCTCAACTCTGATAATAGAAACCACTGTGCAGCCTGAGATAAACTACTGTAACATACAGTATAATAAATGCTCAACAGACTTATATACAGCAACACACCGCAGATCAGCAGCAGCAGTCCAATACATATTTATCTCCAACAAAGTAGCATTAGGCTGATACAGGCAGGCAAAAGCATTTCGAATGCGGTTTGTGCATGAGGAACACTGAGGCCCACACGCATATCAATGTGGTCGATCACTCTGGTGCAGAAATCTGAAGTCACGCTGTCTAAATATAGAGCTAGGGTTTATGTAAGTCTAGGTGAATAACTCCTTTCCACAGATTCCTTCTCACACACCCGCCCTCTCTCTCTCTACCTTGAATCACATCTCAATAACCTACGGTTGTTAAAAATACAATCAAACAGCTCTGCAAAGAAAGTATGATACAGATTTCAGTCAAATCTGGACGGTATGTAAACACATACACCTACTAGCGTACTGTCTTTGGCTTTAATAAACAGGAGGTTTTACGTCTTCATTTCTCGCTGGCACGCTCACTCATGTGCTGTGTAATCTCCTCTATATTCAGCGATGTGGGAAATTGCTCTTAGTGAGGGTGGGTGATAGGGTGTAATATCTATAATGGCATACTGTGGCAACACTGCTGTCAAACATATTAACCTGATTACACTCACACTAGCCCCATCAAACAGAAAAGGCTAAATCTTTGCCATCTGTTGAATGATAAGGCAGAAACATGTACCGTTGAAGGGAAGTATAAGTGGTGCTTGAATATGTGAAATATTCAAACTTCATTACCCCCTTAAATATATTCGTTCATGTGAGAAAACAGCTTTGCTAATGTAAAACTAAGTAGCATTCCTGGATCCTCTACTACCTTTGTGAAGGTGTGAAGTGTCTGAGTGGCCAGCTTTGAAGAGGTCCAGATGACGAGAGTAATTAAATCCTGCTAATCATGTATTAATGAGAGAGATTATGCAGGTGCACTGGGGAAAAAAAAAGGTGCAGGGTTTACATTTTCACTCAGAAATTGCTAGTAAATAGTATAAAAGAACAGCACTGACTTACAAGTAAAATTACCTTCTTGTAAAGGAAATTTCAATAATCTTCATAGCAAAGAAAAGTTTGCGTGAGCCTTTCAGAGAACTATGCTACGCTTCAAACAACCGCTCCGATTGAAGAATTCAATCTTCACTCACTCTTATCGTCACTCGCTTGCTGTCACTCAAGACCTGCACACAAACACGTAGATAAACACATATCAGAGTGGAGGAGGGGAGGAGGTGAGGACACGGCCGAGGAGGAGAGGTGAAATGCGGAGGGAAGCAAGAGGTCTCAAGACAGGGCTAAAAATATCTGGTTGCTGAACTCAATGCTTTCACGCTTTCATGGAGCTCTCTCTCTCACACACACACACACACAAAGACAGACAGAGATCCAAACAAGCAAACAGTCGTCTGGTGTGAATTTTTGTCTGAGACATGTATAAAGCAAGGTGGGTTACAAACATCTTCATCTCCCTGATGCAACATACACAGAGACGATCACAATCCCTATACTACACGAACCTGCACAGCGCTGAACAGAGGAATGGTAATATGGCACTAAGTGAAGCATGAAAAAAAGAGAAACTAGATGTGCAACAGTGCTTTGCAAGGCAACAATATAGACATGTTAAAGTTTTAGGTATAAGGCTTTGATTTTATGAAATGTTGCAATGTTTTGAGGCTTGTGTGCGAAAACAAGACATGCAGTCACTTCACCATGTCAAATTAAAATGGTTAAATATATTTATATATGAAAAAGACAACACTCAATTCAAAATTCAGTATTAAAAGAGACCTAAGAAAATCAAAATTCCTCATTGATGTCACTGTTAACATTTCAAATTCTATTCTATTCTATATTCTTGCAGTAATATTAATGTGATTAAGATTTTGTATATTTTATCGCATTTAATCTTATATTTTTTAAACTGTGACTTCACAATAAAACATGTATTGTGATTTACATCCAAGTGAAACTAATTAATTAGAAACAGTTTAATTGACTGGATGGGAGCATGTATGTAAGCATCTGAATGTAAGCTCGTAGTCGACTGTAAGAAAAGTCAAGAGTTTAAAAGGAATAAAATGACTGGAGATGTCTAGAGTTGTACATCACTGGAGACATGCCTGATATCTGTCGCAATACATGAAAAACTAATTTCAAATAAATACTACAAGCTGATAACAACGGCTTAAACTTACGCTGTTTTAACAGTGTTCTGTAAGCCATTAAAAAACTCTCCATAATTACTCTCCATGACATAGACCTTTATCAACAGTTCAGGTCACCCAGGAATCATGACCCCCACACAATCAAGAATTTTAGACTGAAAGATTTGCCCATTGAGATAATGCAACAGTTACAGTTCAGCCACTGTTTGACCAACAGAGAGATGCTTAGTTTGAAAGTGGAATCTGCATGCCACCAGGTGAGCGTTTGGCTGTTGGTCAACATCGGGCCAGCATCTGTCAGCTCAGCTTTTGTGGTTTTTCGCACTGCCGTACCCGCACAATGAACATTGGCCAGTTGAGCATGCTGTAGCCACCTTGGGCAATCAGTGGCACATATCATTTTCATTAGAAAAAAAAAGCGATGAAAGTAAACAAATGACATGTCAAAATAACACACAGAAGGCTATTCTTTTCTTAACATTATTACCAGGACCATACTATGACGAGCGTCCTGAGGAATCATCAGTATCGCCCTGGAAACAGACTAGGAGGGTCTGCAGACACAAAGGGTGAGAACCTTCTCCATGAGAGCTCACGCTATCGTTTCCTCTCCTTCTGCCCTCTTGCTTTGGCTCTTGGCGAAGGCTATCCCATCTTCTATCCCTCCCTTATCTCTCCCCGCTTGCTCCTCTTGTCCAGTGAGTTCTATCTCTGAGACTCTCTTTGCCTGGCTCTTCAAACGAAAAGGAATTATGGATTTGATCAACTGGTCTCTGAACGCAATTGAGACTATCTTCTCGACGAGAAGCCTGGGTTCGGGGGAACCTACTTGCCCTGCGGAGACGTTTGCAGCTGGATACATGATGAACGGGTGTGAGAAGTGGCGCGTTGTGTGTTTGGCTGTGCTCTCTCTGGAGGATGTTAAAGATATCTACCTATTCAGAAATCTAATGACAGGGATTCTGCTGATTGGATGAGGTGGGGCCCTTGGATATCGAAAAAGTTTAAGAGCGACCAGTCATAACCCCATTAAACTGGTCGACTGGATTGAAACAGTTGTGATGAAAGCTGTTAGCACTCAGACTGTGGCTTTGGACCGCAAATTGGAAAACATCTTGGAGAAACTAACAGTTATGCAACAGGATTTGGGCAGACCTGGAGACCAGTGACGGACATTAAATATCTGCGGAATTGGCAGATATTGATCCAAATTGGAAAGTACCGCTTTTCTATTCTATTTTTTGGCTTCTCCCTTCTTCTAGCTGACACCTGGCCTTGGCTAAGGTTGTTGCTGGAGACTAAACTCTCCCGGAGAGCGAGATAACGAGACGCTCTGAAAAATTCCATTCCCTTTTCAAGGTCAACTGGTATGGACTGTTACAGCCTTCGCAGGCAAACACATCAATGGCACGCACACAAAAATCAAAACACAGCTAGAATCACTACCTTCCCCCCACCCAACGCCTTCGTGTGGACCCCTGATCGCACACTGCCCATCTCGAAGGATAGTCTGGGATGCTTTTTTTTTACCCTTGTTCTCCTAATGTATCTTACTCCTTATTTTCTATGATGGTGTCGGTAAGGTGGCTGCCATCACAACTTTGTGGTCGCACAAAATCCTTTCACTGCATATTGTACTCTGTACGATTGTGTATGTGACAAATAAAATTTGAACTTTGACAGCAGCCCATGACTGACTGGCCTCACGGTCACAGGAAGACTTTTCTCATTGACTACCTTCTCACTTACCATCACTTACTCGCTATTGTAAATAAAATCCACCCTCCAGGACTTTCATTGCATATCCTTGTCGTGTGATTCTTCTTCCTGCTACATCTGGTGGAGAAGCATTGCAGTGAGTGCACTTATTTAGTTTTTTTTAAACCGCACAATAAGTTGTTTTTTAAAGATGTTCAAAATGACTGCAATTGAGGAAATCGGGCACAGAGATGATTGAGCACAGCTGTTAACTGGTGAAGCGGAACCCCAAGACGGTTTATGAGTTTGTGGAGGCCATCGAGCTGGCAGATGCTGCCTACCACTGGAAGGCTGGGGAGAGAACGCTGCCGTTCCCCCGAAGAGTGGTCCAGGAACGACGCACACCAGAGGGCACCCCACGAGCAGTAGGCAGACCAGCGGATCCCTCTCCAAGTGATGAGCCCATGCCAACGGAGGTCCCCGTTCCAACCACCTGGACGTGGCTGGCAGGCTGCAGCATGCACCATGATCTACTTGTTAGGGCACCATCCATAGAGGTTTAGATTACTGGGAGGCCGTATCGAGCCATCCTTGACTCCGGTATGGGGTCACCCTGGTCCAGTCCATTTTTTCTGGCCCCACGACCGGAATCCAAGACCTCGCTACCCATTACCTGTATGCACGGTGACACATGACAAGCACCTTACCCGCAGGGTGACCATTTCAGTAGCCACTGGCACCTGGCCGGTGGAGGTGGGATTGATGAAGGGTCTTCCGGTGCCCCTTCTGCTGGGAAGGGACTGGCCAGGGTTTGACCACCTACTCACCTCCGCGACGCAGCCTGCCAACCCCAGAGGGAGCCGCCGAAGATGGAGGCCAGCCACCAGGAAAACCCAGCGTCCAGCACTCCTGGCCTCCGACAGCAGGAGAGATGGTGAGTCCCCCTCTCAAAATACTAACCTTTTCTATGATGTTTTCCAGCAGGTGATGGGAGGGGGCTCTTTTGCAAAAGAACAACGTGGGAATGACAGGCCGAAGCACTGCTGGACCCAAGTCCAGGTCAATGAGGGAATGGACACGCAGCCTGGTCCCCAACCTCTCCCACACTTCCTTGTAAAGTACGGTCTGTTCTACAGTGTTTCACAGTGACGGGGGTGGGGGGGTAGTTGGGGAAGATGTTGTTGGTTGTCCCTAAATCCCAGACGGAAGCTGTGCTGACCGTTTTTACTGTCCGGGATTGGATGCAGAGGTGAAACTGTTTTGTCAAGCCTGTCCAACCTGACAAAAGATGACACCTAGAACTCCTCCCCCCAGTCCGCTCATAGCTCTACCCATCACCCTTCGAGCGCATCAGGATGGACCTTGCGGGGAATGAAAACATCCAGGTCATCGTCAACTATGCCACCCGGTACCCAGAAGCAGTTCCCCTCTGTAAAGCCATCACACAGAAGCTGTTTCTGCTGGCCAGCCAAGTCGGCATACCACCAGAGATCCTTACCGATCAAGGTACCCCCTTCATGTCCCGGCTAACGGCTGACCTTTGCAAACTGCTGAGGGTAAAACCGTTGAGGTTGTTGCAGTATATCACCCGCAAACAGATGGCCTCATAGAGAGGTTTAAACATACTTTAAAGCAAATGCTGACACAAGTGGCAGCAGTGGACCGGAAGGACCGGTACCTTATGTGCTCTTCGGCATCCGTGAAGTCCACCTTCGAGCTCCTCTTTGGCCGCCAAACCCAGAGGCCTCTTCGATGTAGCTAAGGAAGCCCGGGAGCAGCAGCCTGTGTGGAGTGTGATGAGCGTCCAGAAGAATCATCAGCATTGCCCTGGAAACAGATGAAGAACACCTGCCCTGTCTCGTCACCAACTGATCGGTTATAGCTTCCACAGATAAGCCACGTGTGCAGCCATAGAGGGCGAGAACCTTCTCTATGAGAGCACACGCTAACATATCCTCTCATTCTGCCCTCAGACAGCAGCCTGTGCCCGACCGGCCTCACCCTCACAGGAACATTTTTTACAAATTATTACATGTACATGCAAATTGGTTGTTGGCTGTAGTTCTCGCGGTGTGTACTAGGGCAACTTTTTGAACTAGGCACATCTGATATGAGGCTTTTGACACTGCTGGTTATTGACACTGATTTTGTGAACACACATCAAACACTGACATGAAAAAAAAGAAATTGTCAAATAAATGTGTTATTTTTGTTTTCTTTGTGCACAAAATAAATATTCTTGTAGCTTCATAAAATTACGGTTGAACTACTGATGTCAAATAGGCTATTTTATCACTTTCCTAAAGGACATATTGTGGTTTAAAAACAAGTGATTTTAGACCATTGAAATGCAATCAGCAGTGAAAGAAATTTCGCTGTACGCTGTCAAAGAGACATTTCTGAATGAGGTCAAAGAAGTGCATACTTGTGAAGACGGTGATCATAGAGTATTGAACTGAGGTTTTTGAACGGTTAAATACACTCAATTGTATGTGACAATTTTCCTGTATTTGCAAGTATCCTCATAAACAGTCATTTGGATCTTAAGTGAAAGCAAACTGCTAAGAAAGAAAACATGCAAAATTATTACATGCATGCATTAGTTTTCTTATTCTTATATTGGCACTGGGACAAGAATGATGAGATTTCAATGGTATCACAAAATTTTAGATCTTAAGTATCATATTTAAAACAAAAATAACTATGTTGTTCTGTAATATCATCATTTTGAGATACAAATGACTGCATGAATATTGTGATAAAAGATTTTGGTCATATCGATCACGGCCCACCCCTAGTCCTTTCTACTCCCAGATTTCATTAAAAATATAAAAATTTGTGTTCTTAAGATAAAAAAAGGTCTAACGGGTTTGGAACAACATGAGGGGGAGTTATTAAGACAGAATTGCGACATTTTTGGGTGAACTAACCCCAGCCAGAGGTCTAACCTTTAATGTGATACACAGCGTCCGGGATTTTCTTGTTTTTACTCATTTTCGAATCATGTAGTTCTAGGCCAAGCAACATTTCCACAAGCAAAGAGGACAAACGTCCAGACAGAATAAATTCTTAGTTCAATTCTCAACCAAAACACATTGTAGACCTCATGGAAACCTATGTATGCAACCAAACAAATCAGGATTATATATAAACCCAAAAAGCATTGTGTATTTGCTTGGTTGCAAATGAGACCCGTTTGTCTTCCCACCTGTTAGCACAAGCTGTTTTGTTAGCCATAATCCAAAGACTTTCATTAGGTTGCATTATCTTACATCAGATTATATAAATAGGAGCCAGACGCAGGCATACAGTACATTGCAGTAAATTACAGCCACCGAGGTCTAGTGACACGAGAGTAAGAAGATCTGATGAGACCGAGTGCAGCGGCACGTGAAAGACGGACAGCGATATGAAAATGCAGAAAGGAAACTGAGCGCTAAAGAAAAAAAAAAGAGACTTGATCCGGAAAAGGTGGAATAGCAAGAGATTCGGCAGCGTACAAAAAGGTTGATGATAACACAAGGAGAGAGGGGAGAGCCAGAAAGGCCAGCAGCTCTTAATCACTGTGGACATAACCCCTCGTATCACTGAAAAAAGCAGCTCTTCTCCTATCAGCCAGCAAAGCAGCACATCATGCTAGGAGCCTCCGGCAGCACCACCCGGGAAAAAATTCCTCTCTCCATCCCACCACTGTAAGAGCGTCCAGCGGCTACAACCGGGTCATGGACTTGCTTCATTCTGCCTCCCAGCTTTGCGTAGAATAAATGAGTCGATTACAGGCTTTTGATCAGAGCCACGCAAGGGCAAAAGGCTGTCCCGCTCTGCATACGCTGAAACACGAGTCAGGTGTCTGGATGTCCTCTGAGTCTGGGCTTCAATCCTAAGCACCTGCTTAAAACAGCAGTCATCACTATTAAGGGTTTGAACATGGATAAACGAGACAGGATTTGAATATTATTTTGAGAAATGCATTTTTAGATATCAATAACAGCCTCATAGACTCGAGGGCACACTCTTCTCTGAGAGACCAGGGTCTGTGTAGGACTCAGACCTACGAGTTGCAGTGGGGTTTGAACACACAGTCATCCATCTCACTTAGACTCAGCCCTGCACCCATGCACCGACGTAACGGATGGGTCCCATTATCGCCTTACTCTTTCACTGCCACTAAACACATTTCTCTACACCGGTTACTTATTCCATTTGTTTTTCCTGTCAGGATTCTGACACTGTCACTCCATCCGTTTAAACGGATAATGCATATGCAGTCTTTTTGCCTGACTGTGGGAGAGAAAACGAAAGAAGCAGACAAAGAGTAAGAGCAAGTCGAATGATTTGATACTTGTAAAATACAATTTGGTTTCCATATCTTTAGCACCGTTGAAACCACGGAGAGTGTAAGACACAGACAGATGGCGGAGAATACGATGGAGCACTTGCACATAGCACAGAGATTTTTTAAAGGCTATAACAATATTCAATTTTTGTCAGGAAGGGGAAAACTAGACAGTGAGGGTAGTACAGTGAGAAGTACATTGTGCTCAGTGAATTGTGATAATAGTAAAACATTTTTTTCTAAAACAAAAGTTTCAAAGTTGTGAATTTTGAAAAATACATGGGATCAAGGACCTTGATACAGTGCATGGCTTTGTAATCTTTTTTACAGTATCTGCGTAAAATTTAATATGGTATCTAACCAGACTAAGGTCTGTAATTTTGTAGGAAAAGGTTTCAATGAGATGAGAAATATGATGTAAAAAAATGCAGAATGCAACACTGACTGTGTATATACAAATTGCCAAGATCAGTAAAACTATGAAAATATCATTAATGGAAAAAGCAGCATGTTCTCGGTAACGTAGTGGCATCTAGTGGTTTTTTCAAGATCATATTTTGTTAAAGAGGTAAAAAATTGAATTTACAAGCTTCAAACATTTTTTTCCGCACAGCTTTTAGGCAGTAGAGCAAAAGGGAACTAGTAAGGACACATCTGCCATCTGATTTATCATCGTAGTTTAAAGAGCGTAAAATGAAGGAATCATCTTACTGATTGCCCCATTAACTTGATTTTCCGCTCGTTAATTATAGTAATTAGTACAATTGTATATATGCTTTGATAAACTGGTCAGAATTATATAGCTTATTCCAGAACGAACACTTCATCGTTAATATACTTGAAAAATAACTCTGGCAAAGAGTCATTTACTGCCACAACAAAGCAATTCTCAAGCGTAGCACATCACAGTATCTCTTACACAAGAGCGAATTTATTTCATTTATGTGATAATAACAGAGGCAGGCAGCTAATCACTTGTCTTGCCCCTTGCTGTGGCTGGCACTGCAGACGATGATTTAGGGTAAATGCCACCGTCTGACCTCTGTGAATGTTAAAACATGCTAATAACCACTGCACATCTCTACGCACATGCCCAGTACAGACCGTCCTTCCCGATTATGCATGTCCACTCTCAACACTCAGAATGTCAGCTCTCCATGGAAACCAGAGCCCTAAAAAGCACCCAGTCAATGACAGAAGACATTCCATGGCAATGAATTAACATCCAGTAGAACAACAAAGCGATCAAAGGAAATACAAACACAGAGACAGGACTGTCCCAGCATTTGGCAGTTTGCTATTATGAGACTGATAGAATGAATATTTACATAAAGCAGAAGTGAAAGCTATTCACTTGCGAGAAAAAAAATGCACTTTCCTGAATTAATCATTTAAAAAATGTTCGTGCGACATTATAGCTGACCCATTATGATCACTATATTCTAATACTAATTATTCTGCTCTGCTTTCAGAGGCATACCAAAGATGTCCTTTATTCACAGGCAGAGTGGTTAATAATGGCATTTCCATTCAACATGACCACAAGAACAAAAACCAAAAAAACTGGTAGAGTGTGGCGGTAACAATGTTGAGCTCATGGGTTCAGTTCCCAAGGAATACACACTTACAATCTGTGTATATTGAACGTACCATGTCCTTTTGGATAAAATCATTTGCTAAATGCAATAATGTAAACGTAAAACCTAAAGGCCATAAAACATTACCTCTCATACCTGTCAAAAGGTAGCCTAGCTGACACCGAGTGCGTTATAGCTCTGTTGAAGGACACGAGGAATGGAAAGAAAACTCTTCTGTCATGGTCCATCAGTTCCAGAAAAACAATGTATAGTGATACAAACTGTAAGCTGTGCTGTGCCTGAACAAAACAAAGCACTAGAACATCTAAAGACCAAATACTTGCAACTCAGGTGAAAACTGTTTGGCTGTAAATACAATAAAACTAACATTCTCAAACAAGCAAATTAAATGTGTGTGTTTCAGAGAGAGAGAGAGAGATCTTTTACCAAAACAACAACTATATTTTAAGTTCAAGCATCTAATTCATTCATTCATTCATTAAAAGACTAAGCAAATATTAGCTACAAAAACTCTTACCACTGAAGTTTTGCTGCCAATGGACAATTTTTCAAAAATCCATTTTGTTCCTGATCCCTCTTATTTTGTTGCCTTTTTTATAAAGTTCGTGTAGGTTTCAGTTTCAAATGACGTTTAATGGAAAATGAACATGCAAAAACAAAAAGAGTGATAGCTGTGATATAAAACTTTAAAAACGAAGATAGTTTGCTCCTTTATCGTTAATTTGATTCGAATCGTGCGAATCCCGCGCGTAGTGGAGGTCATGGTCTGCTTCAGACTCGCTCGCGCGGGGGGTTATGGGACAAACAGCAGAAGAAGCTAAAATAAAATGTTGAAAATAAATCCTCTTTTAACATTTAGCAGCTGAAAGAAGTGTAGAAAACACTGGCAAATTATAGACAAAAACAACAGCAGAGCTACAAATCGCTGCACAAGACCGATAGTGACGTCTGTATGGATAGCTATAGGGCTGAAGCAAGTTGGGACATTCACTTGTTGACTTCACTGATCGGTTATAACTATTTTCTACTGTACCTATAGAGTAAAATAGAGAATAATACTTTATTGCAGTGTAAAAAAATGTGTGTGCGTGTGTATTGACTTTGCCAATGTACAGTCATTTTAAAACACTTCAAAGTTTAAAATCAAGAAACGGAACAGTTTACCAGAGGGCAAAAATGATTTTGATGCATACAGCATGTCCAGTTTACATAAGATATTCTGTGCAGTTATGCTGGCTATTCATCTCCCAAACCTACAAAGCCAAGAGGTGTTGAGATCTGAAGTGTGTATTTTAAAAGATTTCTTTAGCAGTAGCCTACAGGAAATATGCAGGGCATAGACTTTTTCCTTCTGAAGAAAGATAAGGTGATGTAGAATTTCATTGCCACTGGATGGATCATTGCTGTGGTCTTAAGATTGTTCTCTCAAGCTCAGGACTTTGTGTGCCGCCTGTCAAAACCTCACATCAAGTTCTTTTGCAATGGTCCAGGGTTTCTTTACTTTCCCAAAACTAAAAAATGTATCAGTTCATTGTTTTACTTTATAATTTATAATTGCAATCGCAATATAGATTGAATCTTATGGAAAATCACAGATATTCTTTCACAATTTAAAAAAAAACATTTGACCTTGAATCAAAACAATATAGGGAAGTTAATGATAACATAATACATTTTATTTTAACTGTACTGTCAGTCTAGTAGTGCATTTTTAACAAATCTCTGCTAAAGAGTTTTTTTTAATGATGCTTTATATTAATGAGTGTAGTCAATTTCACCCTAAGTTACCCTAAGTTAATGGGGCAATCACCTTTTTGAAAAATAAAAAAATGCCTTGCACATCAGTTTGATGTAAAGTATTATTAGTATTAGTAGTAGTATTATGACTACATTAAAGTCTTGTTGTTTTAATGTAATAATGTATGCATATTTGCTCTTCAAAAATACCTCTATATATCAAGAATAATATATGGGCATTGGTATATACAGTATACACTGGTAGATATAT
>JAUMHP010000043.1:11593801-11619204 GCA_032361065.1 Enteromius trimaculatus
TAGCTTTAAAAGCTAACAAAAAACTGCTTTAAATGTAACCGACCAATCACTGGAGGTGTTTAGACAAATGAATCATGGAACGTATCGTTTGGGAGTCATTCAACAAATAAGGTAAAAATAAGTGCATTTTAACTTGCATGAATGTCAACCTGTCATTTGGTACTTCCCAAAACATTCAAAATATGAACTTTCATAACCCATAATAGGGGTGCTTTATGTACAAAAAAGAGGCCTTGTTTTATTTGTGAATACAGGTTTTATTTTATATGCCAACAGGTATAGCTTGTGAGTTTGCTTTTAAGCCATGATGTTTTATTGTAGAAAGGTAGTAGAAAAACAACTAGATTGAAACCTCAGACTGGTTTAAATGTACCGCTAAAGCTCATGGCAATTTATTATACTTGTGCTCCCTCTAGTGGTTTAGTGGTTTAGTCACAGCAAAATTAAAACACCGATTTGGCAAACAAATGTGATTGAGATCCTGAACAAGTAAGAATTGTGGGATAACAGAGCTGGATAAGTGACAAAATTAAGGCAGAGTCATTCAGCATTTAGGATACAACAGTATTATTTTAGTGTTGATTAGTCTACTTGATTTCAATCCCACTGATCCTGACCTCGCCATCAAAGTGCATATATTTGTACTTCTCAGCGCCTTGACGGTTAGGGAAGTTAATCTGAGAACCATCAGGAAGAGTCACCAGGAACTCCTCATTGGTGAAAGTGATTTTTATCTGAAGGAAGGAAAAAAGATAACATGCAAATTGAAATCCCAAGGGCCATTAAATTTCACCCACAGGCCATGTATTATGATTACCATCTGCTTAAACAGCAGTTTTATTAAGATATATACATATATATATATATATATATATATATATATATAAGTCTTGCCTGGAACTCCTCGTTCTGATTAAATGGAAAGTTGGCCCCTCTCTGTTCCTCACACCAGTTGCCGCCCTCGAATGAATTGCACACTATAGTTTGCTGGTCACCATGGGCATCAAAACGAGGGTTCATGTGAAGAGCGATGTCATCGGCACTGTGACCAATGTTAACGGCAAAACTGCAACAGAGCAAATGGGAAATAAGACTCCTTGTGCTTATAAAGTCCTGAATTCTAGATGTTGCTTTGCAGAGACTTACTTTGTGGAATCAGCACTGGGGACTCCTGTAACAGTCAGGGTCTGTCCCATCTTGAAGGACATATTCTGCACAAGCATGCCCTGTTAGCAACAGAGAGAAAGAGAGAGAGCTGAAGTTACTCTTTATTTGTAATCTGATTTTCTTTTTGTAGATCTCATACACTACTCGCATGAATAGCCGAACATGTGTATCCACTTAAATCTGACTTGTACGGCTGGGCACTGTGCCTGGTTTTCCTTATAAGCCAAATAGAGACTGTATAGCTATAATGATGGAGTGGACAGAATCAGCCCCACAAAAGCAATGCTGTCAAACTTTCCAATGCGTTGAAAGGAAAATCCTAGTCTCATGGTGAAAGGCAAAGAGCCAGACTTTCTAAAAAACTACAGATGTGGCACAAATGCTCTACCGGAAAACCACTACATGAGTCCGGTCTGAAGAAAAAGGTACAAAACTGTCACTGGAGCAGTAACCTTTCAAATATGCTAGAATTTAGACCTACCTTTTAGGGGTAAATTCAGCTTTTGTACTTCAGGGTACCACCACTGTGACAGCTTTGTACCCTTTTTCTGAGAAGATGGATACAAGAAAAGCTATCTTTTAATCGTTTGACCTGGCCGTGCCATCTCTGAGAGATTTGGTGTAAGTTTAGAAGCCAAGTTGGGTTGGCAGCTGCGAGATCAATTTACACAAGGCCTCTGTTTGTGATTCACAGCTGCCGATTTTTATAGCTGTTGTAATGATAGCAAGAGATGGGCTACAGCTGGCTGAATTGTGGAGAGAAAGGAGGGTCAGAAAGAGAGATAGGTTGAGGGAAGAAAGGAAAAAGTCACTTGAGAATGTGAAAGAACAGATGTGTAGGAGAGGTGAATTCTTTCCACATTAGTCGGTGCTAGTAAATGTAAACCAGCTCTCAGACGGAAGCTGCTGCAGAGCAAAACTCTTCTTTCTGGACTTTTAAACTGCTGATTTTCACTGCAAAGGGAAGCTGGCTAGTGATGCTCAGTTGTTTCGGCATAAGAATGACTGAGTCATGCTGCTTTCGCTGAGCTTTAGAGAAAGTGAGCTAAAGGTCTCCTTCTCAATGCGCCTGTGTACTGTATGATTTCAGACCATAGTTGGACTTGAATTGGTCAGTCTTGCTTCAATTCTAGAAATGCCAGAGGACTAAACATGTTACTGAAAGATGAACTGCCCTAAAATGTTGAAGGGTTATAGACTATGTGTATTGCAAACACAATAGCCAAGGCTACAAAGCCAACCTCTGTCTCTCCAGTCTTCAGTGTCGCATAAGCCACCAGAAATCATTCTAATATGCTTATTTGGTGCTCAAGAATCATTTATTATTAACACAGCTGGACATGGTTGAGCCATTATGTTGAAACTGTGATTTATTTGATTGAACCTTATTTAAAATGCATATATGCACATATATTTTTGTAACAATGTATAGCCAAAAATCTTTACTTTCACTTTTGGTCAATTTAATGCAAAAAAAAAACTTTGAACTGTGTGTGTGTGTGTGTGTGTGTGTGTGTGTGTGTGTGTCATATAATCTGCAGTCCAGGTTTCCTCACTGTCACTGGTTTGGTTTTTGAAAAGTTTTTCAAATAATAATAACTACACAAATGTGTCTCACTGCTTATTTTTTTTTAAGAAAGCAATAATAATACGTTTGTTTCAAACTACTTCCAGACGTTTCTGCCTTTTAGTGAGACGCCTGAGATGCAATTTATTAATAGCTTTTTTAACATATTTCTGAATACCTTACCAGACAAAAAAGGACATAACCAGTACAACATTGTGACAGAAATGGATGATGGACTTCACGACAGCATTAGAGTGAGCGCACAAGATATGTGCAAGTCACACCCATCCGCAATGCACGTGGGCCTATTCTATAATAACTATGCAATGCACCAAAGACAGCTTACTGCACAGTATCAAAAGCCATAAACACCGAACCTCAACTGCTACGAGGAGTATATTATTTGTGCTGACTTAAGATAGAAAAGACATTCCAACATATGCTGCCTTAACTGCAAACAAATCTTAAAAAACACCACTTGACAAAAAAACTAAAGAATATTGTATCGTTTTAAAATGACTCACGCTCATTTTGACTTCCTTTGAGAGCCAGTGAAGTGAAACGAAGTGTCTGGGAAAAAGTTGCGTTGTGTGGTGGGCTTCTTATGTCCACTGCGGACGAGGAGTGCTCAGATTTTGACTGATGTTTGTTTCATCCAATTGGGATTCTTTGCCTACTCCATCTCGACCAATAGCAAAAAGGCATGTGGATTTACTGTATGTAGTCTATTTCTAGACGTACCCTGGTAATGTGCTATGAAAATAATTCAAACAAATGACCACAACCAAAATCATTGCTGGGGTACAGAACATAATTAATGCAATTATACGCTTGTAGGGCATAACTGATCTACTTATTAAAGCTTTATTGAAAAATAATTGGTCACAATTTACAACGCGATCAAACGCGTAATTACAGTCGACATGCTTATAAATTGATTGAAAAATGTCGCACGTTGTAAAACATACCGATCATGTCACGAAAATAAGTCATGATGAGTTGGTCTGAGAGGTGATGTATTTGTGGTCTGGGTGCTGGTATTTTGGAGCTGGTGACACGAGGGTGTGGTACTACCAATTTGCACTGCTTTGTGAAAATGACGAGCATTATAACACCACAATGTAGTTTGAAATTAATACAAATAAGCATTTAAATAAACAGTTTCTTCTTCTCCCTCTTCTGTTTCTACGTAAGTTATGTCTTGGCAACAGCAAAATATTTGTACAGGGCTCCAGGATGTGTCTTAAGATAGTCACAAGACGGCCAACTAACCGCAAACTCAGGATATTATTTGAGAAGTGAGAACTTCAGACTGTGCAATATGAAAGGGAAACCCGTCGGTTTAATACAAAGTACATTTCACAGAAAATAGTTTAATCTGTTTTTAAATGGTGTCTTGTAGTATTGCCTATAATATGCACTTTTCTCATACAAAGCGAAATCGACGATGAACTGAGAAAATAAGTTATTTATTCAGTAACACACAGGCAATATGTTTTGACAGCAGCAACCGCAAATAATAGGCTAGCTGCATGCACTTCTTCATTATCATCATCAAGACGCTCGGCCAGGAGGAGAGCGATCTCTCTGCGTCCTGCAATCTTCCGAACCACGCCCACGCCACGCCCAAGGGTTTCTGAGGCCCTGGTAAAATCTAATGTGGCATGAAACACGGGGCCAGTTAGCAGTTAACCGAATGATAATCAGTCTAACTCTTCGGATTCAAATGAGACTAGTTTATGTTTATATGTTTTTAAAAAGATTATGGCCAGTCTTGTGGAAAAAAAGATAGATAACTTACTTTGTGCTAGTCTAAGCAGTTTATACATGCATATAGTTTGTTTCCAGAGATGTCAAACATTTTCTAATATGATTTAAACACGGTGGTAGCTTTGTTTGTTTGTTTAAGTTAAATAGAAAGTACTTTTAAATTGCACAAAAAATCTTGAAAAAGAAATTATTGTGGGCGCGGCTTGACGCTGATGCACAACCATTCCGGCAGATGGTGCTGCAACCACAACATATGTGACACACACACGCGAAGAAATTCACCATGGAATTCACACATGCGTCTTCCGTAGCCTAGTAAGAGCATCAAGCACGCAGACTCGCATGATATTAAAATATGAACGACACACGTCCACTGGCAGGTAAAGAAGAGGAAGGAATGAGCCACAAAACAAGAAAGGACATCATACACACCTTTCACGTCAACTTCTTCGCTATGAGTCTTTTAAATACATTCCCGTGGGATGTAAGTAGAACTTGCCATAATAATGCATTAAGAAACTACCTTCTTTCTTTCTTTCTGTTATTTGGTTTGAGTTTTCAGGAAGCCAAATTAACAGTTGTAATGTTTATATGTTTTCGCAGTCTTTAGAGAGAGAAATTATGACCACAACAACTTCAGACATCATAGTGGAGATTCTTCAGAAGGTAAACAAGTTGTTATGAAAATGAATTCATTATTTATTGCATAAAATTAAAGTTTTTCTTTTCTTTGGCAGACGTGTTTACATCCCATTTGCCTCAAGAATCCCCCCTCTTTGAAATACAGAAGACGCTTTCTGACAGAATTGATAAAAAGGGTTGGTTCAGTGTCATTGCAAACATGTATGTTTTACATTTTTCCCTGCACATTTTGAGATGCAGCATATTCTCATGGAGGCTCATTGTTGTAGCACGAGATGTTGGCTGCTGAACCTCTGGATGTACTGTATGAAGCGCTCGGAGAGGTCATGTGTGCACAGGAGGAGGACATGTGCTACAAAACCTATTTACTGGTGAGTCTGAGCACACTAGCACCGGACCTTGAAGATATGTATACCTCATGACAAAATCTCTGAAAGTGTCAAATCTCAGCCAACAGGAGAAGCTGTTAGTCTAGCAGAGAACGTGGCTCTCATCTCCCAAGGAACCACAGGTCTGGTCACCTGGGAGGCTGCCCTGTATCTGTCTGAATGGGCTTTGGAGAATGCACACATCTTCAAAAACAAGTGAATCTGACAGCTCACTACTCCATGCCATTTTGGTTTTGATTATTGATTATGTGGGATACAATTATTTAGACATATTTAAGATGCGCTGTCATTTAATCAAATCAGCCAATTTGGACAAAAGGCAAATTAATGACTTGCTTCATAATTGATTTAGTAATTAAAACAAATGTTTAATCATTTATACATTGTTTCTCATACTGTTCATGCACAATAAAAAATGACTGCAGCTACTTGCAGGATTAATTGAAATGACTTTATTTATTTAGTTTGACTTATTCCATTTGCACGCAACTGTAAGTGCAGACTGTTGATCTCTGTGTTGTGCATGCAGGACAGTGCTAGAGCTGGGCAGCGGAATTGGACTTACTGGCATTGTAGTGTGTCGGTCATCCAGCCCAACCAAATACATCTTTAGCGACTGCCATCAAACTGTCCTTCAGAGGCTGAAGGACAACATCACAAACTGCTTGACTAACTGTGACAGCAACAGTGGGTCAGTGTGCATGGAGGAACTGGACTGGGAAAATGTGTCTGACGAGCAGCTGCAAAGAATACAGGCCAACACCATCATTGCCGCAGGTGACACAAAACCCAGGAGTATTTGCAGGAACACACACACGTTATAGTTTCATATGCGATTTATTTTCATTCATTGATTAAAAGATCTCTAAATCTGATCACATGAAATTATGACGTTTGAGAAGTTTCGAGTAACATTACTGTTGTTTTTAAAAAACAGATGTGGTGTATGACCCTGATATAATTGCTTGTTTGGTGAGACTGCTGAGCAGGCTTCTGAACGGCAAAGTTCAAGAGAAACATCCTGATGTTTACATTGCATCCACCATACGCAACCCACAGACATATGACTGCTTTAAGAAAGAATTAGGTAGGTTTCATATTGTTAATAACATCCTATTCTATTGATGTCAAATGTTTTCTTAATCCTGATTCCCCATAACGAATGAAATGTTTCCTTTATTTGCAGAAATGGCTGGACTGAGACACATTGTCATGAAAGCTACTGTCCCTCAAGTGTTTCCATACAACCGAGCCTCCACTATAGAAATGATCAAAATATATGTATGACAAAACGACCTCTTTGTAATAAAGTATTTATTTACATATTTACAAAGATAGTGTGCTTTTTATTCTCATATTCAAGTCTTTCCCAATTGCATTGCTGGAATGCTGATTGTCCCGTTGTGGGGACAGTTAGCTTAAAAATAAGTACCCTGTGCAAATACCTGACAGTAACTTTCCAATGAATGGGAGTCAAAGGATTTGAGAGAACGTTACATAAAGCATTAATCGCAGTGCTCTTTAATAAGTGGCAGGACATTTTGGGCCCAATTCTCATCCCAGCGCTGCTGCCCGCTTTCCCTTAGATTCTTCCTGAAGTTGCCCAGCTTCCCCTGATCACTAGGGAAGTCTGAAAACAGAAGCTACAGAGATAACAGAATTAGCACTAAGCATGTAATATTAGCAATTATCTTTAAAGGCACAGTATGCAGTATTGATAAGTTGAAATAGCTGCTGCAGTCCGAATTCATGCGTAGACCGGTTGCCAGATTAAGGATGGACAACAGGATCCTAAATGGAAGGCAATGATCCTTACGTTGATTTATCTGCATTTTAATATGCTTCTAATCATAGAGCCTTTTCGCAATCTCCGACCCAGTGCAATAGAGTGTGTTTTCCTATAACTGGCAACCTGGGGTGTTAAAATACTATTGGTTATACTGTCAGTGGGTGGAATCAGACCAAAACAAAAACACGGAACATTTTCACATTGTAGGATTGTTCTTGTAAAAAATTAGCATGTTACCTAAATATGGAAAGTTACATACAGCACCTTTAAGAAACATCTTGATTTTGGAATGTTGAGTAATATATAGCAGTTTTTTAATTAACCTATATCTTACCTTTAATTGTCCAGAAAGCTCCTTGGAGTCTTTGAAAATAAGCCCGTTTCCCTCATGTTTCACCAGTTCATGCAAGCTAACAAGATACAGATGATGAGGAGATGACACCTTACATAACCTACAGCTACTATAAAAGACCAGTTTCACAATCTTACCACTGAAAGTGTATGGCACAGACTGGTAGACAACATCCAAACATGTCAACGACTTTCATTGGAAGGTCAAGACCACTGGAGGATTTGTGCAAGCAGACCCCAAGATCAGCAGAACCTGTGACAAAAACATACTCATGTAAGTACATGTTTTAGGGCAAGACACTTGTCTATAACATATATAATGGCATTAATGAGATCCTCTCACCAAGTAAAATAGGATAATCCTCTGCTTCCAGCCATGGAGTGCAAATCTTGATATGTTGTAATTCTTTAGAGTCAATCAGCTTCTTGTAATACTCCTTCTGAGGACCTTTACCTGTATTAATATATTGCAGTTTTTGAAAAACACAGGTGTTGGTCCACAGATGATTTTATGGACATTTATGTATATTAGAAATCACAGTCTACCTGTAATTACACAGACCAATGACGGAAGTTTGTGCCCTGCCTCAACAAACTTCTCATACTCTATTGGAGACAGAAGGAAATAAATAAAGTTAGAGAATGCATAGTCTATTAGGTTTCAATACATAAATATGTAACCACAAATTACAGAAAAGAGTGTGATACACAACAACAGTTCGAATTAAGTTTTTCAAATACAAGTTTTTTCTAATAAATGTATTAAAATAGTAATATTGTGATATTTTTTTTTTTTTTAAATAAAACATTGTACTTTACTTTTTGTCTATTTTGGTCAATTTAATGCATCTTTGGCAAATATATTTATCAAACCCACCCCCTTCTGGATCTTCCTGACCCCAAACAATACAGTAGAATATATGGAGAGAGAGAAAAGATAATAGTAACCTTCAAGAGCTTGTAAAAGAATTGAAAAGTCTTCATCCTCTGCATATAAAAACATACATGATTAAAAGTTAATAATGAACATTTAAAAAAACAAAAACAAAGCCTGATAACATCCCTATAGCTCAGTGTAGACGGCACTGACCAGTCCAGCTGGTGCTGCTGATAAGCAGAGCAGGTCGTCCAGCAGAGCGCGTCACAGCACCTGTCAGAGTATTGCGCTCTGTGAAGGCTGTCAGTTCCATGTACTCCTTAGTGACATCAGGACTAAGATATAAAGAAATATGTCAAACATTTATAAGATACCAAAGTGTAAATTGTGAAAAGCTATTACAGTTTTCAAAAACACTTTCATGCCACTATATGCATAATAGCAAGGAAGTGGAAAATACTTACCTAGGCCTAAATGGTAAATAAGCACTGCCCAATCTGATAAACAGCTCATGTTGAAGTTTCAGAGGCGTTTCTCTAAATATCGGGGGTGGCTTGTCGTATAATGTGGTTGCCCTACAATTGAAAATTGATTAACTGGCTTGTCTTAAAAGTAAACTGTTTCACTGTTATTGTTATTATACTTATTTATTTAAAAAGTAAATAAAAATTATAAAAAATTTGAAATGAACATACTCAATGTTCCAGTTTTTCCGAAGATCTTCTCTCATTGCGTTAGTGACACATAAGTTATGATCCGAGAAACATCCAAAGAGCTTCTCGTACCTGCCAACATCACCAAGCACAGTTCAGATGATTCCCAAATACACCTCAAAACACTGTCCTGGCAAGATACTTAAAAAAAAAAAAAAAAAAAAGGGTACTTACCATTTTGCTAGCTTAACGATGAAATGATTCTGCCCATGAGTAAGACCCATTATGGTGTATCCGTAGTTGTGCCAGTCTATGATGAACTGGTTTCCCCTGCAACGGCTTGCCACCCATGCCACTGCTATAGCTGGCAATCCAGGAGGATTCTACAGAATGTGTGACTTAGAATTTCACTTTTAAGACATGATTACATACAGAAATGACAAGAGAGATACCTGCATAAGTATATAGCCCTGGTCCTCAATCTTCATCAACACGTAGAACAGCTGGAAAGTCTGGAATATCACCTTTGAAGCATACCTGAAAATTCTGGGGCCAACTGAAAGGCAAAATGTATTTGACATTCTTTATATTATAATGAATGTGCATGGACTTTTCTTACTGTGTATGTTTGTTACCTGTAAGCCCCTTTAGTTCTGAAATGGGAAGTATGTCTATCCTGTCATCCTCAAGAATGTCTTGATGAGGTTTAGTGCCTATGTGAGCAACATGCCAGTGTTAAAAGGTATACAAACTAAGCCCTGTGACCTGCATTTGTAAGTATTTATTAGCATGCCTTGCATTCAATCATAGGGGGAGATTTGACACATGCATAATAAGCAAAATATGTGGCGCAATGTAAAAGTGCATGCGTTAAAATGTATATACCAAGGAAGCCAATTATGGTGACATTGTATCCATGTCTGCTGAGAGAGAGCGCATGATACTGCATGCGAGGACTGCGCCCTATATCTCCCAGCACCAACACGCAAACGTTCAGATGTGCAAGTTCATCTCGCCCCTTTAATCCACTGGCTAGTACAAAAATAAGCACCACTACAGCGACTGGTAGAAGAGCCCACGACCAGCTTAACCCCGATAAAAGTCCCAAAAGAACCAATGAAACTGTCACTACAGCTACTGCCGCATTGGCATCCGCCATTGTGTTTTCCTGGTTATGACGTGGCTGAATGTAGGGCAGGAAATTTAAAGAGACACGAACCACTGGCGAACAAATAATACACCCGTGTATGAGTTAATGAGCATTTCAGTTGGCACATTTGAAATAATTTTTATGTAAATCTTTTCTTAAATTGTGCATTGACCCCTAAGAAATACATTAAACATCTAATCCGAATATTTTTTTGAATTCTGTAATTCTATTTAGAACAATTAAATTTCAGATATAGCTAAGTAATTACTACTAATTACTACTATATCATTATAGCCTAAATATAATAATAATAACAACTTGTTTTTATTATTATCATTATTATTATTATTATTATTATTACTACTACTACTACTAATAATAATAATAATACCACTGAAATCTTCAACAGAGAAAGCCTGATGGCAGCTACAATAACAGATTTTTACCAGCTTTTTTCGAAAGAAAGAAACCTGGAATTTAAACTGTCAAAGGAAAGAGGAGAAATCCCACTCACAACATATTGTTGTAATGTTTTTCTAGCAAAGGCAATAATATTCAAACTGTGGTATGCCAGAGTGCAACCCTGAAGCACTGCAGTCACGCCATCTGCGCTGAAAGATTTGTTGCGCGTCTACATGGCATTGTACGGTAGTGTAGTGACGATGGCCACGAAACCTCGAAATCAAACTGAAACCACGGTCAGTTAATCAATAGGTTAATTAAAAAAGCAAAATGGTATCAGTACTGTTTACAGCTTTACTCAACAGATATTTTTAAAATTACCTTAGTGGTATGAGATATAGAACAAGAATGTTTTGAAGCTTACGGAATATATATTTTTTAATTCTAAAAATATGAAGGCTATATCATACCAACACCAAGTGTCCAAAACATGCATAGACCATTTCACAGAAACGAAACCATTGCAAATGTTTTATTGAAAACTTAATACAATAAATGCAATTAAAAAGCTTGACGGACATCACTACCACGCAACCCCACTTAGACGCGCAACCAGTCTATCAGCGCAGATGGCGTGACCGTAGTCAAAGCAGCGGACCTGAGTCACGTGATGGGTTTGCTATGACAAACAGCTTCGCCTTCAAAATAAGAAAAAAAAAAAGCTGGACAGACCACTCGCCCATTAACCATTTTCCCTGTTTATTTTGTATTCTCAGAGCTCTTAAAATGTGGTATCCTTTCCTTATGATTCTTGTTCTCTCGTTTACAACTGATTTATCAAATCAGGATGTCATTGATAACATACTTATGAGTTTATCCAAGGGAATCACATACTTTGACATGCAGGGAAGAAACATCAACCTGGACGGTGTTGTTGGATACCTAATACTTCAAGGTAAGCCATTATTTTACAGCTTGTCTTTTTTATATCACTTCTGTTTGAGTGCCAACTTTAGGTTTGAGTTATGAACATTGTTTCAACTTTATACTGATCGTAATTACCAATGTGCGGTATTTTTTTCACGCATGTAACACTTTAAGAGACTCTTGTAAAATCACTCTCCTCGCGCGAATCAATATTAGTTAGTTACCTATCATTTACTTTAAAGACGATTTAAGTCTTTGTCACTTAAGTGTATTTTTTTTTTGTAATTACGTTTGTAATATGTAAATTAAATGAAAGAATAACAATTTTGTCGTTATCCTCCGATAATAAACTGCAAGTGCTCGAGCAAGCAACGCACTGCTCTACCCGATCTCGTGAATGTGCGTATAAATAGTACGTCAACTAAAAACGAAAATTGGTGGTGTATAAGCAACAATGGACTTTGGCGTGTTTATGCCATGGGAAAGATTGGGGTTGTGGGGTAGATGCGTATCATATGTAAGCGTAAACTGCGTATTATATGCACGCTTAACACGTGCGTGTCATATATACGCCAAGTAATTTTTTTGAATACCACAAATTCTCAATTTTATAAGACCGGACTACTCTGTTGATTACACCAGTTAAGCGTGAATGATTCATATTTAGCGCACTCTGAAAGAACTTGTCATGTGGGATAACTTTTCTAATGAGTAAAAAGTTGTCTGAAATGGATGTTTGAAGATGATTGAAAGCGAACAAAAAAAAGTTTGATGTTGACTTATTTTTGGATGACTAAATAGGCTACTCAATTTGGGGGCTCGAAACGCCCCCAGAATGCACCAAGTTCAGAACTTCTGAAGTAAACAGTCCATCACTATTAGGCTTTTTTTCTGCTTATATAACTCAGCGCAGCTGCAGGAGGCAACACGAACTTGGCCGCATTCAGATTTTCTGAGTCTCTCTCAGCGCGCAGCTGCTGTTTCTATGTTGAAGAGACTGAACAAGAGCCTTTCTACTGCCGTCAGTGCTCTTCAGGAGACAGACCCCAAATACTTCAAAGGTAAGGCTCTTTGGGGGAAAGATCTATTCTAAACAGTCTAGTCTAATAATGGCACAGAAAACAAGAGCTGTTTCTCCTACAGAGTTTGAGCCCATTTTGGACAGCTCCTTCTGGTCCCTGCCTGCAGATTGGAGCTCAACAGATCCTTCACTTGTTTATACCTCAGTGAGGTCTATGGAGTGCTATGATGAGCAGCTGAGTGACAAGTGTATGACTCTCCTCCTGGGAACATGGTAAGATTAAAGTAAAATAAAAAATAGCATCAAAAATGATAAAAATCAGTCAATACCACAACTGTTATTTTATCGCAAGGAAAGACAATGGAACCCCATGTATTGTGACTAAGTCTTGCAGAGACACAATGACACAATTTGGATGTCCGCACTATTCCTTGTCCCACCAGCTACTGTACTTCATGATAGGAACGATGGTAAGGTACCTTAACAATCTTTACTGAAGTATTAGAAATTGACTGTTTGTCTTTTTTTAAGTAAAGAAAGAATATTTTCTTATTTGCCCTGAAGTAAATCTGTGTGGATTCACTCTGACACTTGTGTCCTCAGAAAGGGTGCTCCAGGATGCTGAAGGGGGACCTGAGATTGTCTCGTGTCAACATTACTGTGGAACATTATAAGAGAATCTTCTGCTCCAACATGATGAAAAGCAACCAAGATATTTCCAAGAATGCTATTACTGGCCAAATGCAGGACATTTTTATAGAAAACAGTTAGTATAAGCTGTAAGGTTATACATAAATTATCTGGAAATTTTGTTGTGAGATAACATCCACTTACTGCATCTTTTTTAACTGAATTTTTTATTTTGCAGTTCTTTTATGTGGTTTAGTGGGATTCTCAGACTTCTATAAACTGGACTGGTTACAGTCTATTCTAACATGGCAAGATCAAGAAGCAGGCTGTTTTGGCAAAGAGGGTGAGATATCATATCCTAATGGTTATTAACTGATATTAAATAAAATCCTTGAGCTATATAGGTGTGAATCACATTTTTACTCTGTATGTTTCATATTGTTTTCCCCCTTAGAGGACATCTCCCAGATCTTTGAGGAATTCTTGGATGCACCCCACAAACGGGTGAAAAGAAGAGAAAAAACACTGACAGGTGTTTGTTTGCTCTTTAAATAGCTCACCCAAATATGAACATTTGCTGAAAGGTTGTACACCCTCAAGCCATCCAATTACCTGCTTACCAATCTATCCTCTGCAGTAAATGGGTGCCGTCAGAATAAGAGTCCAAACAGCTGATAAAAAAATAATGCACAAGTAATCCTCACCACTCCAGTCCCATCAATTAACCTCTCATGAAATGAACAGCTGAATTTTATCAGCTCTTCAGACTCTTATTCTGACGGCACCCATTCACTGCAGAGGATCTACTGATGAGCAAATGATATAACAAAAACAAACAAACTTATCTACATTTTGGATTGCCAGAGGGTGAATCAAATTTTTTTTTTTGAGTGAACTGTTCCTTTATGTTACAGCTGCTAACAAAAAACAATTAATTAATATCACATGATTATACTGTTTTAATATTAATATTTACTAATATCAATGTGATTCTTTTTATAGATGGCTGCTCAAGTCATATGACAGGAGTTGCAGTGAGTGCACTAGGAGGCTTTCTCAACTATTACCTTTCAGAGCAGGACATAACGAAGAGACCCTTCATGTAAGGGATATGCTTCCTAATATAATGGTTACAGAACTCAGTTTCCTTCTTTATCAGGCTTTACAGATATTTATTCTTTCCTCTATGATAATGTTTTGTGAAAGTGCAGTAGATTTAATGATATGTACTGTAGGTGAAAACAACATGATTCAAAGAAAATAAATAGAAAGGCAAATGTTTTTGTAAAACCAAGAAAATGTTGTTACTTTATATCAAATAAATAAAACATACCGTTTTATGATACATTTCTTATTCTGATGAAAAATAACCAAAGTATACAATTTTAATGATAATTAATTGTGCATGTTTCATCATTTTAATGGAAACAGAGGTTAGTTTAAATTAACAAAATACCTTTTGTTGGTGAATATTTCCTCGTTTTAAGTTTAAGCTTTCATGTTTGGAGGGAGAGGACCCCTGTGGGTTCATTATTATAGAGAATGCATGCTTAAAAATGCATGTTTGAATTTAGTCCAGAAACAGCATGATCTCTCCAAAGCTGTTTAGAAAGTAGCCACGTTGAGATGTCTTATTAGTGAGACCTCCATCCATCTATGAAATCAGTGTAAAGCGCCAGTCAGTAAATTGTGGTCTTTGGTGATTATTTTTGTTCTGATATAGCTATATGATGTTTGATGATTACTCATTCCAGCCTGTGACTTCATAGAAGAGAGCTTTTATCAGGCGTGATTCATACGTGACGGTGTTCTTGCCAATGTGCATGCGGTCCTCCTCCAGAGGCTGCTCTATGATGGCAGGCACATCTTTTCCGTACACTAGAGGGGAGGGTATAAAAAAGTAATTAGTCCCATGGAGAATCTCAGGATTAAAAATTAATTAGTGTCTCAGCTTTCAAAAACCAGCACTTCGTCCCCACTGAATTAAACAATCAAAACAACAGTGAACTAGTAATCACTGGATTAGATTTTAATACTTTGCGAATTACTGGAGGATTAGAGCTCTGCGTTAACACAGTCCTGCTACATATGAAACAGGATACAGTGGCTGGTTTTAGAGGTGCCATCAGTGGGATCAAACCACTTTTTTTAGAGGATGTACTTACATTCACAGTGTTCAAGGAACTGAATGCACTCTTGCACCACCGAATCCCTGAGCATGATCATGTGCTTGGCCATATTTTCCAGCAGTGAGAGAAAACATCTCTTAGCATAGAACCATGTGTCTGTTCCGAGCTGAAAACATAGGACGTGTCAGTGTCATGTTAAGTACAATTACTGCATAATATCACATGAGAATCATTTTAGCAAACATCTGACTAAAAGAAAGTACAGTAGCAATCCAGTGCTGTACATCTGCTACAGTATTGTAAGATCAAGAATGCTGAGGTTCTTGAGTAACACTGTTTATGCAGCTGGAAACAGCAAAGACCTCTCCAGTGGATATTTGTGGATACACAAAAATAACATGTTGATAACTGTATCAGACCAGGACTAAGATAAATACAGTAAGTAAGGAATATAAAAAGTTAATGTACTGTCTCAACTCAACAGAAAATGACTATTAAAAATATTTAATTAAATATTGATTACCTTTTTATTGTATGGCTCGAGGCTTTTTATGACGCGAGAAATGCCAAAGTCATAGTTCCCTTTAGCACAATACAATGTCCTGTAAGAAATGATGCATTGTAATATTTACAAGTCATTCACATTGACAAATCACATTCATTACATCTCTTTAAAATGAAAGGTACAGATGATCTTACTGTATATTCTCTTGACATACATACTGTTCAAAATTTAGAGTCAGTAAGAAAAAAAGAGACTTTTTTTTTAACCATAAGTGTAATATACAAACTGCTTTTACAGTGCTGTCTTGCTTACTTATGATTTCTCAGATGCATTTTTATGAGATATTGCAAAAAGTACAAAAAATAAAAAATAAACAGTATGTGTATGAAACTGCACAAGATAAAAGTTCATGGAGAGTGTTGATTTAACAAAAGTGTGTAAAAATAGGTAACACTTTATATTAATGTGTCCTTGATACATGTTACATGTACTTACTATTATTATAACAATGAATTATGCATAGTAAAAGTAACCCTCGGAACAAACCCTATTCCAGCCCCAAACCATGTAGTAAGTACATTAATTAATTACTATTACTCAGTAATTAAATGTATAATTACACAAGAACACTTAAAATAATGTGTATCCTAAAATATTGCACATACCCTATTACAAGGTTGACAATACACAGATGAAAGATTTTTTTGTCTGGATCATCATACGAGATTTGCTCCTCTTCTTTCTCGATCTTCCTCATCAGTTCCTCTGCCTGTACATGCAAAGAAGCAGTCCCAAAGGGTAAAATAAATGTAAAAAAACACAGAAAGAAAAATATGACAAACCTGCACCAAGTGGTATCAATTATAATTTAATAAGATTTGAATTTTTACCTCTTCATTTTGGCTGGTCATGATATATGACACGCACAGGTTAGCAAGGACGATCGCACTGACGTTAAGGATCTACAGGACAAAATGTGATTGTAAATTAAATGCAAGGGTGCTAATAACAGCAGAGACTCTTTGAAATAAAAAAATAAAAAATAAAAAAAAAACTAAAACATCATGCCGCAAACTCCATGCAGTTACACAGCAAGACTCCAAGAGTCACAGATCATTTTACCGAGGGTTTTGTTTTGCAGGGACACTCTTGAATGTTACACTGTTCCAGCTAGCAAGCAGAGGAGCAAAGAACATGTTTTCATTTGAAAGCTTTAGATCTGTTGTAGAATTGTCCGGCTAATATGGCCAAATGTCACCCACCATCACAGAAGACACATACAATATTGTTTATACATTTATATTATAATTTATATCCTAAACTAAGTATATAAAATTTATTTTGCATATACAAATTTTAGCAAAACAAATTACCAAAATAATTGGAATTTCTCTATATTGTAATTTTGCATGCATAAGTTATTTAATTTCCTAATATCCCTGAGTCAAAGAAAGCTGATTTTTAAAGAACACATCTTAATCCCACTGTTTATATTAAATACTACTGATTTAGGTAACTGTTATTTATTTTTTTAAAATTTACCCTTAAATAACTCTACTAAGCAATGAGGACGACTGACTTTTTTTGTCATTTATATTTCACAAGTTATCATTCTTATTTTTTTATGTAAATGTGTGTGGACTTGGCTTTTATGAAAAGGCATTGTACTTTAAAAAAAACCTCAAAAATATATAAAAAGTGACCAGAAAAGCACATTCAGTAACATTAAACTTACATTCTCATAATGCTTCTTAACGATGGGTTCATAGAAGCCAATGGCTTCTTTATATTTGTTGTCTTGCATGAAGAGCACATGAGCAACATTAAGTTTCCAAGTGTCGTGCTCATTACAAAACTCCAGTGACTTATGGAAGATCTTTTCCACCATGCTGTAGTTCTCACGGTTCCAGTAGATTTTGGCCTGTGCCATTAGTACAGGGATGTACCTTAAGAAAAAAACACACTTAAAAGTATTTGATTATGTTGAAAATTGAACGAATCTTTAGCAATCCAATTGTTTTGTAAGTCACTTCAAACAAAGCATCTGCTAAATGTATAAATAAAATCAATGCAAAATGAATCTCGCATTTACCTCTCAAGAACCTCGTCATAGTCTTGGACATATTTTTTTAGAGATTCATCGTCCCGGTTGTGCCTTGCTTCCTGTACCTTTGTGGAAAGAGTTTTTAAACTTATTAGCCATTTCAGTGTCAGACATTTTTCTGACATAGTAGCATTTGATACAAGCTGGCAATAAATTTTGTAAACTCTTGAAAGGCAAAATTCCAAGCTGTAACCTGTTTCGTAACCTTGCGCAGTTGCTCAGTCAGTTTTCCAGCAATTTCTTCAAATTTTCGGAAAGCCTACGTCAGATGAAAGGTCAATTAATTAAAAAAAGAAATGCTCACTAGATACTTGGCAAGACTCTGGAAAAGATCACTTACTTCCTCAGGTGCCGTCTGACATGTGATCATAGCATCCAGGAACTCATAGAGGTACTATAAACAGGAAAACCAAAACTTTAGCTCTAGGTTTTGATGCAAGTTTGGACTGATATGTCAATATGCATGAGGCAACTCTGCAGTTATTACCTGGTGTGTTATTATTACTTGCAAATGCTTTATGGCCAGAGGAATCAATCAATGTGAATGTTATTATTGGAATGACTATCTTGGCTAATAAAAGTGGAGACTTGTATATACGTGATTGAATTTTCATAAAACTAACAACGCAAATACTACGAGGCTGAAGGGAAATAAAACATGAAATTGCTACAAAAATCATTTCTGCCTTACCGGTGTGAGAAACTTGTAAGTGAGATGAGCATTTTCAGCCAAGACATCTGCAGCAAGGTCAAAGTACTATAGACAACATACACAAAGAACCCTCATACAACAGTTTCTTTAAAGTTTCTATAAAATCTACAGTTTCCTGAATGCTAAGATCTAACACTATGCTAACACTAACCTCATATTTACAATAAAGCAACAGCAAGTTGCCAAAAGTGACAGGAGGAAAGGGGTTTTGCTGAAGGAGAAAAGCAAGTTTCTCAAAACCCTCTGTGGGCTTGGTGTCCATGTTCATTAGAGCTTGGTTGTGAAGAGTGACTGGATCCAACTCCTAAATGAAATGAAAAATAAATAAATCAGATTCAGGCCAACTTTCAAACGTAGTGATGTTGTAAACATAGTTTCAAGAGGAGCACGTGCGAATGCAGTCACAGCTGGCCCAAATTATCCATAATCACTCATTCTCCAATGCCATCCGTTTGCTTCCGCCTTAAATATCCCCGCTCACTTCCCTTGCTCATCTAGCTTTGCATCCCTCCGCTTCCCCTTCTCCGCCTTTCGCATATTCCTTGGGGGCGAGCGGGGTCCGAGCCTCACACCGAGCTCTATCCTCGCTAGGGGTACAGACAGTAGGGCTCGCAATACTCTTTATTATGAGGAAGTGTGAACTAGTGAAAAAGCAGTTCATACAAATAGAAACAAACTAAGGGAGCCGTTTAAAAAATATTGACAAATCAACCATAAATTATCAAATGTGGATCCAACCCTTACGAAGATTTGAGATCATGAAAAACCTGTGAAGAGACGATGCCAAACCTGGAATAACATACAAAACTACCAAATTTTGCTTAATTGCAATTGGATTTGATTGGAATTGCAAAATCGCAAAATATAATCACCACTTATAACCCACCCCTAAACATAATCTAGAAATGTAGCATTTTCTTTAAAGCAGCTTTGCACTGATCTGCATCATTAAAAGCGCTTTACAAATTAACCTGCATTGAATTGAAATGTTCATATGGTACATAATCACTGACTAATAATGCCTTGTTCCACTAGGGGGCAGCAGATAGCTATCTTCCCTTGTCCATTTCTCAGAAAAGATATGAAGAATTCCTTGTATGCATAAACTAAAGGCTTCAGCTTGAAGGGTTAGCCTATCTATCTATAAACTAACAATAAAACCGCATTGAATAATTGTTGGATTTCAGATAAATAAGCACATTTTGCCTATATATAGGCCCTCTTTACAGGGAATTACATAACTCTGTAAACACATCTTTGCGAGTACCCTGAACTCTTACTAAAATCTGGTACATTTCTTGCACTAGTCCTAGCTACAGATTCAGTGTTTAAAAATACCTGTCCTGCGGGAAGAAGCTGTGTATTTAATGAGTGCTTATGTAAGATGGATCACTGTTTGGACTCATTAACTTCGAGGTGCCAGCGCAAACAAGCACAGAGACATGTCCCTGCAGCCCACCATCATTCCAGCCAGCAGGTATGGGCTTACCAGCTCTCACAATACAAACCCCTGCAGAAAAGGATTAAACCTGCACTGGAATCTCCGAAACAGCAAATTCCCAGTGCATAATTACATGCAATCTGGTAAGGATTTGTGAAAATTAAACAAGTATTGTTATTAGTGAAATAGCACAATGCATGGCAGTGAAACTGACTGGCTAATTTTCTTTCTTCTCAAATAGATGGCAAACAGTCTGTCAATATAGGATAAAAGTTGCTCAAGTGTGCATGTGAACTGGCATGTCTATGACATTGATTCATAAGAAGCTATCCTGCAAGAGTGAGCACGCTCAGATCAAACAGCATAACTAACGAGGAAAACGTTCTCTTGACAGCCATCCGATCTTATCTGACAGTTCTTGTTTGCTGCATTGCTATAGAAATAAGAAAGCAGAACTCAGAAAATGTTTTACAGCAAGATCACCTGGAAGTATACTGGAATAACATAGCAATGCGATATAAACACATTACCAGATGTTTTTAGTGATCGAAATTACAATCAGACAGCACCTGAATACATTAAAAGCCAAGTGCAAATGCACCTAATATGATAAGACATAAGAGTGGATCACTGAAAATACATTAGGAGATGGTTTCAGAATTCATTTCAGTACAAATGCGACAAGGTGTAAATGCTAATTCATTTTGATGAAGCAATATATAATTATTACGCTGATTAAGTACTATATAATGAGGTTGAGCTACAAATAAAAATGATCCGTCACTTTGATGGACTAGGTTGCAAATTTTCAATCATGCTCTATTTTTATCAGTTTTTAAAGAGCTTTTGCAGCTTCCTCTCGTTTTATTCTGCTTGCTTAATGTGAATGAGTCAACACACAGGTCTTGCAATCTGCTCGCCAATTTAATGAACAGCATCCAATGTATTATTTCACTGAACTACACTTACAGTCTCTCATTTCTCTCCCCAGTTCCTCAGTCACATCTCCCTCCTGGTGTGATTTTGCAGCGGCATTTTAATACCTCATTTTTTATTCTTTTTCTTCATATCTTATCCTTATTTGCATCCCTTACGCAATAAACCGGATGGATTTTTTTTGTTTGTTTTATTCATGGATAAAGCATTTTTAATTATCCATTATCAGCAGAAAATCTATGATTAAAGCAATCTATGAGTGCCATTCCATTTTGAACAGGTAAGTGAGATACATTTGAATGCAATCCTGCTAATCAATATCCAGATACTTTCTGGATTCAAAATGCATTCAAGGTGGAAATGTTACCACAGAGATCACATTTTAGTACCTCTTCTGATCTGGGGGGCATGTCAGTCAGTGCTTCCTGAGCAGCAGCATCTGCAACAAAAATTTTAATATAGGAGGCTATAATCACTGAATAACATTAACTGAAGTTCAGTAGTAGCCGCTACTGCAGGCAGTTAAAACAGAACAGTGTATTACCCCAGGCTAAATTATGCAGAAAGCCACTGAGCATAGTCTATGCTGTAGACTTCATGCTTAAAGCAAAGTCACTAGGAATCCTGGAAGGCCACAGATTCTACTGATGGATTTGCAGTTTCAAAAGTACACGATAAGAAGGCGCCTACGTGAAACATCAGGCCGGGTGGTTTATCTATACTTACAGTTCTTCAGCTGGTATTCAATAGCTGCTTTCAGATTAAAGGCTTCAATCAAAGCAGTTTCGTGCAGGACGAGGGTGTTGCCGACACTTCTTACATCAATGCCTTCTGTTGTCATTCCAATACTGAGCTCTATAAACATAAAAGTCACTAACTGAAATTCACTCTACAGCACAGCAAGTCTTGCAACACCTTTTCAGATACCAATACCTGGATGCTCTCTGATTCCACGTTCAATAATTTCTGCAATATATTTGAGTGCTGAAGCGTACTGCTTTAAACTGTAGTAACAAAGTGCTATATTGTAGGCCAGATCTGTAACGGAAAAAAACAACAACACACAATCAGAGTCCAGCACAGCTATTTTTAAAACAAACATCACAGTGTGTCAAAAGTTCTCTATACCACATTCATTTCCACATTAAAAAAAAAAAAAAAAATCTAAATTACTACCCTTAAGCAGTGTGGTCAGCCAGTCAATGTTATGTTTGTAACTCCTGGCAGAACAATTACTGGGAGACACCAGTGTGTGTGTGTGTGTGTGTGTGTGTTTGTCTGTTTTGTCTATTAAGCTTCTGCATGTAGACACCACAAACACACACAGTTATAATTGAATGGAACCAGCACTAAAGAAAACCATCCTCACCTGCCTGGTAGCCCAGTACATTCATAGAGGACATAAACTTTTTGCAAGCCTCTTCATACTCGCCCTCCTTATAAAGCAAACATCCGAAATCCACATCATAGTCTGGATCGTCCTGAGGCAACTGCTCAACCAGAGTCTGGAGAAGAAAACCAAAAATTCCAACAAAATAAACATTCTGCGGTCGGATGGTGATTCATTTTCCACATGTGCCATTGCAATTGCAGTTCTTACAGGATTTTTCATGTACACTGTGGCATTAGAAAACATTCGGACACTTAAAGGGAGTGAACTAAAATTCTGTCATTGTTTACCGAATGATATATGGGTGATTCAATTACATCAGAAGGAAAAATGTTACCTTTGCACCTGAGAAATCTTCCTCTCCATATTTGATGGCAGCTTGCAGTTTAATCATCTGTTTAGAAATGAGAATATTAGTATTATTTACACTGCACAAACTAAGACTAGATTTTTTGTCTTATTTCCAGCCAAAATATCTAAAACTTCTCAAATCAAGAAGGATTTTCTAGACAAGAAACAATTACTCTCTTGTTTACAGGAAAAAAACATGCGAAGTAATCTGCCAATGGGTTAAACAAAATAATGTTGTTTTCTGTTTGAAATAAGAATGTTTTGCTTACCCCATTGGCAGATTATTTAGCTTGTTCTAAGCAAAAATTTAATTACTTTAGCGTGTTTTTTTTTTTTCTAAATACAAGAATACAAAATTCGTCTTGACCTCTGTAATTGCAAACAAAGGCTTCTGTACCAAATATTAAAAATGTTCGACTCAAGTAATCAAACACTTATTTGACACAGGAAATCCAAAAGAAATTGTTTTAAAAAATCATACAATGCGATTTCTGGATTTTCTTTTTAGATTCTGTCTCTCACAGTGGAAATGCACCTATGCTGAAAATTGTAGACCCCTCCATGATTTCTAAGAGAACTTACAAAGTCACAAGGTGATCAAATACCTTTTGACCTCACTATATATATATATATATATATATATAAACTACAAAACAGGATGGTGCATTTTCTTAATTCACAGATGTAACAAAAGGTAATGTGTCTCCACCTTAGTATGACTAGTTGTGCTGTCCAAGAGAAAGGTAGCTTTCATGGCCTCCGGGAAGGCACACGCTCCATACAGAGACTGGGCATAGTAAAGTTTGTAGTCCTCGACCTCTGGGTGAAGCTGTGTCAGCTGTTCATAACATTCTGCTGCATTAGTGAAGTCCTGCATGTGATAGTAGCAATAGCCTAATAGAGACAGAGCAGCCCTGGACTGGACATACAGAAACACAAAGTCATATAGAAATCATTTATTAATTCTTATATACATGTGTGTGTGTGTACAGTGGGTACAGAAAGTATTCAGACCCCCTTAAATTTTTCACTCTTTGTTATATTGCAGTCATTTGCTAAAATCATTTAAGTTCATTTTTTCCTCATTGATGTACACACAGCACCCCATATTGACAGAAAAACACAGAACTGTTGTCATTTTAAAGCACGTTTATTGACTGATTCAGTGTGAACCTGCAGTGACTTACTTTAGTGTGTTTCTGATGCTCTTTGCTTAGAATATGAATCGCGTCTCCATATCGCCCTTCTTTAATCTTATACAGAAAGAAATAAGGATTAGTATAAAGGCAATAACTGCGATAAAACAGAAAATGGCTATAAAGCAATTATTTGCTAAAACTGCGAATGCAAGCAAACAGCGTAACGTTAGACCAGTGATAACTAAGCTAAGTTAGCCTGTTAGCTTTTGCTGCTAATAACTCACCATTCTGTACACGGTGGCCGTGTATTCGCCGTCTTTAATCGTTGTCAGCGGCATTATCGAAAACAAACGCTAAGTGTAGCTGTCCCCTGTAAACAAAAACGTTAAATTAAAAAAGTTGAAGATGCAAGCCTTCTGTGTTTTCAGAGACACGACGCAGCCATTCTGTCTCTTAGCAACCGTCCCAGAAACGGATGTGACATAATCAGTATCGTTACTCCAGTCAGTGGGTCTCTAGTCTTTGCAGAGACTGGAAGATAACTAATCTTTTAAACTCTGTATTTTTAATACATAAGATACAGCGTTGAACTATATTGTCAATTTCTTCTATAATATCTGTATAATGTGTATAATACCGCCTATCGTAGTCGTTCTTGAGATATGGGACTAAACATGTTCAGGAGGTGTAACTGCTATTAGGTTTAAAGATAAAAACTATTTTCAGTTGTAAACGTTTTAAAGATTAATATTGGAATGTATTTAACACAATTATCCACTTCTTTTTATTGTATCATTATTATGTGCACTCTATTGTCTTCTCACTACATAAAACAGTGTGTCCACAGAGAAAGTTTCAATCATTCATATGCTTTAAAATTGATATTTCTTTTTTTTATTGATAAAAAAGACCTTTATTGTTTTATGAATAGCGACTTGATATCTCATATCAAAGCAAGGTTGTTTTTCAGTGACATGTGTGTTTCATAATGTTTCAGAGTTGTGTCCCCACTTTTTCTCAACACCGTAAGATATTTATTAAAATGTAATAAAAACAGGAAATATCATGGCCAGCTGTCACTCTCCTCCTCTGCAGAGTACATCACTGTCAGACTGGCTCTGCTTTATAGTTTTAGAATATTTTAAATCCTAATTTAATTTTTCCTGTGTCACATCCATGATATGTCAACACCATCTTCTAATTTGTGAGGTATACTATTTGAAATATTTAGATAATTTTATTCTCCTGAAGCAGGTTCCATTAGCATCTAGAATTAAAAAAAAAAAACTAGATAAAAAAGTTTGTTTAGACAAACTTTAAGTTGGCTTGAGAAAGCCGGAGATAGAAGTTTGAAGAAGTTT
>JAUMHP010000043.1:11619304-11634365 GCA_032361065.1 Enteromius trimaculatus
TTGAGAAATGCACTAACTGCTGTGCAAATGTTAATAGTGTTCTGAGAAACGCATCAAAGCGACTGAGAAAAACTGTAAAAAAAACTTTTAAACAGTTTAAGAAGTTTAAGTTTGATGTTTTCAGTTTGAAGGAGTTTCTCACTGTTTGTTTGTTTGTTTTCAATATTGACATTTATTGATTCAATGTTGATTCAATGTTGTTGTCTTTTTGTCACCCTCATCAGATGTGTCAACTGTCACCTCGTAAGTTGAGTAATTTGATCATATTTCATTATGATAAGCTATTTTATATTTGTTTTAGAATTGTTGGTCACAAGTGAAAGTGTAATCTGTCTGCTGACATGAGAATGTGGTTTGAAATGTTAAATAAATCTTGATTGCTGTTAAAGATAAAGCTGAAATTATACACAGTCCAAGGTAAAAAGCACATTTTGTTATAAAAAGAGGAAAGTTGGAACTCGGGAGGTTGTGTTAAAGCATAGCTCAGTGCACATATTAAATACATGCATGCAGTTTCATGTGCCTGATTACAACACTGCAAAAAATGCTTTCTAAGACTGCTTTCTAATGTTTCCAGCCAAATTATCTAAAAATTCTGAAATCAAGAAGAATTTTCTAGACAAGAACAAATTACTGTCCTGTTTTAGAAAAAAAAACAAGTTTAGAACAAACAAAATAATCTGCCAATGGTTTAAGCAAAATATTAAACCATTGGCAGATTATTTTGCTTGAAAGCAAAACTCATTTAATTTTAGCTTGTTTTTTTTTCTGAAAACAAGACAGTAATTGTTTCTTGTCTAGAAAATCCTTCTTGATTTGAGAAATATTAGATATTTTGGATGGAAATAGAAAGCAGTTTTTGCCCTGAAGGTTCTATTTTTAAACTTAAAGTTAAACTAAAATCATACGAAAACAAAATGTTTTTAAGCGTTACACAGTCACAAATGAGCAAACATACTCCTACAGAACTCTTTGGACCTTAAGGAAAAGTTTGAATTTCAAACCATAGTGGGTTGCTCATACAAGCCAAGTGTTTGGAAAAAAAATGTGTGTGATGAGGGAATGTTTTAAAACAGGAGGGAGTGTTCTTCAGTCTTGGGATAGATTGGTGGAGCAACCAAGGCACAGAACTCCAGGAGCACTTTAAAGAGCGTACATCTTCTCTGACTGGTATGTAAGCATGGATATTTTAATCTACACACAATGCCAAAAGTCTAGTTTGTTTGGGCTTATTTTCTATCAGTGTAAAGATTTCATATTTTCATATGAAATGCATTCTATATATTTATGTAAAAGTATTTATTTACAACAAGTTACAGTAAGTTTAAAAAATAAATGTTTATTTCTTATTTTTATCCTATTTTCATGTGCACATTGTTTAAAAAAAATATAGCTTTCTTACAGACCATGAAGAAAATGTCAAGCACAGCTATCAGGCAAGTCAGCACAGATTGCGCCATGAAAGCAAATATGGTCTTTATGCACCAATATTATTTTTTAGGATTAAGATTAATAGTGAGTTTGGTAGCACAGGGCTTGATTTATCTCTCAGTAAACATACATCATCTGCTTAGAGGACAGGAACAGACCAGGATGGTTATTTCAACATTTTCAAGGGCAGGAAATGAACTTTCAGTAATTAATTTCATTAAATACATGTGCAGTTCTAAGTTTCTGGATGTACTTGTGCAGGAAAAATAAAGAACCAGGATGAGTTTCAGGGTGAGTCTGTTGTTGCTGACCGTGACTGTGGTCGTAGTCTGTGGTCAAAGGAGACGCCCTGCAAAAGAGGAGTGGAACTACCGTGATGGTTGTAAGTGGATATATGTCTATTTGTTTAATAAAACGCACACACACTGGTTAATTTAAGCGTTAATGTTCTGCCTGATATGCATTTTTGGTTCAGATAAACCTACTGCTAGAAAATATTACCGTTGTAGAAATTGATAAAAATGCCTAATGGTATTGCTTTTCTGGTCCTCAGCTGAGAAGGTAAGCATGCGAGGAGTTGCAAATCTGACTCAGGTGCTTGATGACTGGAGGTTTGACATCCTGAACCAAGTAAAAGGACTCCTGCAGAACGACCATCAGTCCTTGCTGCCTGACTACTCCAGGTAAACTTTCATGAGGTTCAGTCAAACTCTCAGATTCAGCCATTCTTTCTTTCCACAGACAGAAAACAGCAGGAACGCAACGCTGTTATTTTGGTATCTGCAGCTATGTCGAAATGTGGAGTAGGTTCTTATCAGAGCAGAACATTTCATTATGCTGGAAAGTGTGCAAAATATTTTAAGTGCTTAATGGGGAGCTTCCTGGCTCCTTATGGTTTGGATTCTAGTCATCCACATATTCCTCAAAGCTCTTTGCCAACCAGTGACTGCGCTATACCGTGCTGCTTTCACATTTCTCTCACTCTTTAACTCTTCCCAGGATCCAACCTCTCTCCGAGGCGCTGGATGACTTGTTCAAAGAGTTCAATGCCCTGAAAAACCATCTTGGCGAGCTGACTGAGAAGTTTGGCCCCATGGAAACCTTCATAGACGAACTCAAGGCAGAGAAAGCCAGTGCGAGTGCAGCACCTGCTAACCCAGTGCGTAGACGGGTCGTGAAAAAGACGCCTGTTTCCTAAAATGGCAGTGTCAGTAGAGCTGGATCTCTCTTTTAACATCAAACGACTATGATATAGATTTTCGTTAGCAGCCTTTTCTTGAGCTTCTCCCTCTTTTGGCATCTTGTTGCTGTATGTTGCTGGGAAACAGGTAATAAACAACATGCTGAACATTGTGAATGTCCCCCTATGTGGTTTGGGTTGTATCTAAAAGCTGCAATTTAAATGTAACATAACAAACATTGCAAAAAACAATGGACACAGCTGTAACCACAGAACTTTATTTTCAGAATACCTTCCATTGCTCCTAATCAAAAAAACAAAAAAAAACAAATAGGCTTTTGTTATGCGGTATTACATTTAGCTGTCTTTAATCCTGTAGTTGGAATTAGTCTGCATGAGTATATTCAAATTTGCATGACTGTCAGTGAATTGATATGTGGTATTTGCAGCTCTCAAAATGATCAATGGCTCGTGCAGGTATAAACTGATTATGCACAAGCTAAAAACATTTCAGGAACACAATAAATTGTGTTTTTCATTGTGTATTTATGCTTATAATCGGATGAGCATGGTAATTAGATGCTTAATATCTCTTGGCTCATATTTGCCATCTCATGTAAGCTATAATAAATTCAGTCTGTTGCATTCACTTCAAAGTTTCAGTGTGTTAGCTAACTTTTGACATAATTAGCTTTATGCATAATAGTTTGGTGTTTATTTTGTGTGATAATGAGCTTTCTTCATATATATTTATATGTGTGTGTGTGTTTGTCTTATGCCATTTTCTCATTGTCTTTCTCATTGTAACAAACTTACAAAAAAATCTATCTATTTATCTACAGTTTTTCTGCAAACAAAATTCAACAGCACCAGGCAGCAGTAGAAGAGAGGTCCCTTTTTTATTTGACACTGTTTATACCATACTTTATGGTCAGTGATTTGATAATAAAAGGTCTTCTGTAGCACTTTATTACTATAATTCAAAATGTACTCCCTCATTAAAACACATAAAAAAGCAACAACTATTATTTATTGACTCTGCAGTTTCAATCTGACCTCCACAGTCTACAGTGGCCTGTATAAGTAATTAGACACGTTTGCAGAATAAAACCAAATATAAATATTTTAAAAATTATTATTATTGCATCGATCCAAAATCAAATAGAATGGTTTTATATTTTGTTATATAATGCAAACACATTCAAAGGTGTCTAGATTTGAGGCTCTACATATATAGTACACACAGGGCCTTATTTACTAAACTATTTTGCATGTAAATTGATATAAACCCTTCTTACATAAATGGCTGCAGTGAGTTGAGTGCCCTCATGTACACCCATTCAATAATTTGTGCAAGAATAGCTACACAATTGATCTACACGCAAATTCTATTTGTGTTTCGCAAATGAGTCCCACAGGCCACAGACTGTGATGCATAAATGTAACCACCAGGAGGAAATACAATGTTGTGTCTCTCTGTGGGTATATATTAAAAAGTGGTCAGGATACTGTGGTCATGAAGTCATGTACAGCTCAAATAAGTCATTTACCATTCCACATCTTTTTATGTCCGTTATATCATCTGACCTAGAGGAACAACACCTATAGACAGCATCAGCAAAAGATATTAAACTAACTATATTCACAATGAACAATCTATGACAGAGACATATCATAAATCATAAATCTCAGAAGGAAGGCTCTTACATCTTTGAAGATTTATGAAGCATCACACTCAAAGGAGGGCTGAAAATGTGTTACACAGCCCTACACTGAATAATCATCTCTTATTCCCATAAGTATCTTGAGCTGTAAATTCATTTTCATGACTGTAATCTGTCACTGGTGCTTTGGAATTTGAAAGTTATTGAAAGACTTGTGTGAGAGTATCAAGTATCTTCTTTTGTTACTCATCCACATTGAACTATTATCTTGCAGAACATTCAGTCATTCACCCTCATGTTGTGCCAAATCTCTATGACACACTTTCTCCTGTGGAGGACCAATGGAGAAGTTAAGAAGAATGTTCATGCTGCTCTTTTCTGACACTCTTTTCAATCAAAAAAAGAGAACAATAAAATCACAATAAAGTAGTACGTTTTGTGTTTCACCGAGGAAAGCAGGTTTGTCATACAGGTTTGGAACATCATGAGGGTGAGTAATATATAATATCTATTTAAAAATGAATTAGTAATAAATCTGACATTAGATAATCCATCTTCATCAGACAGCATGTCAGTGTTTGCTGAAATCATTTTAAATCCTGTTCCTCAGAAATGCAAAGAACAATGAGAAACAAGATATGCAAGACAAATTAATATGGTCATACGTACTGTGACCTGGTCCTCATTGCTTCTCAATTTGTCTTCTGCAGAATTCATTTACAGTACTTACTGTTATAATTGCTTCTGGTAGATCAGATGCTCTTTTATTTTTATCGAATGTACTTTTTAATTGAGTTGTTATTTTTGCTTTGCTAGACCTAAATTCTTTATATAAAAAATGCTGATATGATTTGAACCTTGTAACATTGCATTAAGACATATAATAGCGAACTGATCGTATTAACAAACAATTAAATGCTATTTAAGTGTTAAATAATGTATTAATAAGTGTTACATTTACAGATAAAATTGGCTTCATAAAGTTCTAATTTGTGATCACTTTTTATGTAAGACTGGCTTTAAAAGAACTTTTCAACCCAGGCTTAGGCATTTTGACCATTTTGAACATTTATAACTCATATGGCTTGGTACACTTGGTACGGCTTTAACCTTGAGTCATGGACCACTTACGTCATGTAAGTCTCATAGTTCTGGGAAAATGGCCATAAGGGGCATCTTTTATTGATTTCTCAGTCATTTACAGAGTGTAATCAAAAGCTCAATTGTAAAATTGAGATGACGATTTTAAAAAGTTGGGAAGGACAGTGACTGCACTGGAATGATAAAGTTCCCAATTTATTAGTTTCTGTTGAGCTATCTGGTTTGATTCAAGGCCAGTGCCCAGACAATGTCAGCACTAAAAAAAAAGCACCTCCTACTGCAAGCTAAGTGAACTGCAACGTATGCTTGAAAAATATTTGGGTACCAACTCCGAGGACATGTGGTATTGTTGTCATAAATCCATAATAGATCCAAGCAAGTTATGATTTCCACAAGCTATCAGGTACATGAGAGATTAATGCACGTGTAATATCATATATTATACCAGAAGCATGCAATTTCTGCCAGTTTGAATAATCTGCACAGCAGTAATATTTTAATATGGCATATGCATTTCAATCAATATAATTTGGCAATGACACAGAGATTCTGCAAATTACTGTTTTACCTCCAATTAACTTTTGTGGAAAAGTGCGAAATTTAAAAAGCTCAGGTAAATATTTAATGAAGGTTAAATTCAGCTGCATATTGCTTCTAATATTAAAATGCATCAGAAAAAAAATGAATATGTGTTTTAGAAGTATAGAACTAACAAATAGCTTGGAGTTTTTGCTCAGTCCTTGTCTCTTGAAGATATGGTGTTCTTGGAAAATCCACTTGAAACTAATTTAGTCCACAGTTCTTCCAAGTAGTCTATATTTTCATAAATGTTAATTTATTCTTGCCTGCTCGATGTCTTTCTTGGATATCTTTATGTAACATGGTCTGTACTGAGGTCAACCCCGCTGGAAGAGCTCACGTCAATAAAATGCAACGACAGACACATTTTAAGTCTTGACTGAGTTCCAATCAAAGTGCACAATCTTGACCAAAGATTTAACAAGCTCTTGGAGTCTTGAGAAGTTAATCCAAAGATATTGGAGGTCTTACAACTGTAGATGCTGCCAAGATGATACAATCTCAAGAATTATGTTAACTCATTTCTCTATCCGGGTTCAACACCAAAGCAACAAACTGCAATAACCTCGACCTAAAAGGCCAAACCAAGCGCGTTATTAGATTTTAACAAATCCATTTGAATGAGGAAAAGAGATTATTTAAAGAACTGCCAGGACAGACATCTCTGGCATCTGGATTTTTGTAATAAATTAGAGTCGTGCTTCAAGTGCATCATTCTTGGTATACGTGCCAGGCGGACTTACTGTGACCCCACAGATACTAAGAATGGTCCATTAACTGTTCGATGAAAGACCGTCAGAGTGTGCAGCTAAACCTGAAGAAGTAGGAATAGAAATAAATGGAAAACATAAACATAGAGGAGCTTTTCTTGTTTATGCCTGTTCAACGTCCTTCTAAAATATTTAGTCCTCGTAACTCAGTAGAGCAACGGAAACATTATTTTTGTCCAAGTACAAATGCATCAGAATGAAACAGCAAAACACGGGGATTCAAGAGCAAGTTTATTGAAAATACAAAACAGCTGTACTTCCAGTCATTGACCTGAGGTCAGATATTGAACTCAGAAGAACCATTAAAATGATGCGGAAGACAATTCTGTAAGCTTCCTCTATTACGCCATTTACTTTACATAACTGTAAGCTGCTAAAAATAACAAATCCAAAAGCATATGGGATTTGACATACAATAGCTTCACATATAATAGCTTAGAGTTCAACATAAAAAAATATGATATATGAAAAGAAAAAAACATATGGTATAGACAGACGTGAGAGATCAGTCAAAAAAGTTAAAATATCTGAATCATCTTTTGTCTTGATGTACTTAAAAAGAACGCACTACATTGGACATTAATTCAGGTTCAAAAAAATGTTCTGGTTGCGCTTGACTGAGAGAGATCATCATTTTCAATTACGGCATAGGGTGGGATGGGACACATATTACACAATCTTACAGTGTCTCAAACAGCTGTGCTGGGGATTAATCGAATAAAAGGGAGATGGAAAGGAGATTAAATGGTCCCCTTATTTCACAGCTCTCAACTTCTAGAACGTCTTTGCAGTGTTGTCAAAAGATTATAACCATTTGACATGATGGTGACGGAAGCTCTGCCTGCTGTGTGCTTTGAGAAAAAACAGTGGGGATGGATACTTCTTGTCTCATTTTTGACGAACCAGGGATAACCTGACAGAGATAAGAAGATCTATGTGTAACCGTACATTTAATTGTGCCATATGGTCTACTTTCAGAATGTGACAAGTCAAATGGTGAATGCTTGGAGGTTGTTTGAGGACTCAGTAAGTTTTGCTTCTTTTGCAGCTTTTGACTTTGCATTTCCACAAAAGTGACATACACTTTTGAAAAAAACATCCTGGAGAAATGCCAGGTGACAAAGAAACGCCGAGAGGCAACTCTGTGCTGTTAAACTGTCTCCATCAAGGCATGATTCCTGTTAGTGCACTATGGATCTGAAGGCCTCAGACATTTATGGATGACGTGATAATTAGATCAGAGAAGCGACCTGCCAACGGGGTCAAGAGACAGGAGGATTCACACTGCAAACTGCTGCAATTAAAGAAATGTAGTACTTTATAGTATTTGGTTATCATATGACAGTGCAGATCATTAAAATTATGATTTATAAAGACCTTTTTATAGCCGTCAAAAATGTGTTGCTATCACAGCTTTTATTTATATAGCGCTTTTAACAATACAGATTGTAGCAAAGCACTGAACATTATCAAGTAGGAGAACAGAGTGATGGTAATGTATAATGACCAGATTATAAGCTATTTATTTATCAAATGCATGGACAGTCTCTGTAATCAAAATGACGATAATCACTAGAAATCAGGTGTCCCCAAATAAGCAAGCCAGAGGTGACAGCGGCAAGGAACCAAAACCCCATCCATGATAGAATGGGAAAAAAACCTTGGCTTAGTTGGGTCCAGTTCTCCTCTGGCCGGCCGCCCAGCACCTAATTTCCAGTTCAGTTTTAAACACATGTTAGATTGTGTAAGGACTTATAGTGTGTGTGTGCATCTGGATCCAGCAATCTGTCCATGGAGCTCATCTAGGTGTTCTGGTCTCTGATGAAGATCATCTCTTTGTGCTGATACACCATCTGATCTGGATATGGACTGAGGAACAGAATAAGATAGAGACAGACTAATATTAGCGTAGACAAGAAAATACTTACCTCATTGGCAGATTATTTTGTATGTTTCAAGTAAAAACTCACTTAATTGTATCTTAATTTTAAGTAGTTGTTCTTGTTTAGAAAATGTATTTTCTTGTCTTAGAAAGCATTTTTTGCAGTGTAGAAACAGCACCAGTGCAAAGAAATATAGATGTCATATTCAAAGTATCAGAGGGGTAGTTTTTTCAAAATCTCTTTGACACGGCCGGGTTTCCAGCTCACAAATGGCGAGGCTCCCAAGCAAAAGTCTGAAGGTGCACTGCACTCTTATACTTAAGTAGTGATCAGGTGCAGCTGGATGCAATCAGTGCACGCCAATGTTCATTGGCTTTTTTTAAAGCTTAAAGGTGATTGGTTTTTCATGCGAGTTCCCATACGTAACGCCGAAGTAACTCAGCTGAAGGGGAACAACTGCTTTGTAATTATGTCAGTTTAAAACATCTATTTTGCTGTGATTGGTGGACTACTGGTGATGTTGTTTGTACTGGAATGTTCTTTAAAGGTGGTTGGGGATTAAAGGACTGAAGGAGCTGGAATCCTACTATTTGTACTGATTTTCTTGTTTTATCTAGTTTTTCTGCTATAGGTGTAGATATGCATTGTGGATTAATAGCTATGTACAGTAATGTGAAAAAAGTTAGTAATAATAATAAGTGCATCATATAGAAATATTGGCTGAAATATTTGAAATTATTTTAACATTTGGTCAAGCAAACATTTTATCTTCATTGAAACAGTGCCAAATAATGAAGCTGATACTCTATATATGTAATGACTCTACTAAGACTCGAATAATCTTAGTCAGACAGGCAGGAAGTCAAACACCAGTAAACAGAGAAAACAAGGAGTAGGCAAATCGTAGTAAATAAACAGGCAATAGGTCGGGGCAGGCGGCGAACAGTCGGAAATCAAACACAATCAGTAAACACTGGTAGACAAGAAACACTCAGTAACGATGGCCGGGGCTGAATCGAGACATCGCGTCTGACTCATGCAAAAGTCTGTCCTTTTATGCTGTGGAAACCGTCCAGGAACGGCGCGAAAAGCACCAGGGTACGTGGGCTAAAAGAGTGGTACTACTTCCTGGTAGGAAGACTAGGGTTCCCGCTGCTGCTCGGTGGAGAGAACCTCACAGGTGCGCTCCGTGACAATATATATGTCACGCCCATGTCTGTTGTTTTCGTCTGTCACTGTTTAATTTTGCCTTGTTTTCATCTTACCTGTTTTTCCTAATTTGGTCATGTTCCTGTTCTTGTTTAGTTAATTAGTTACCCTGTCCACCTGTAATCCTCACCTGTCCTGAAATCTCCCTAATGTTGTAGCATTTATAAGCCATTGAGTTTTGTCCTGTTTGTCGGTCGATAAGGTTAATTAATAATGTATGTGTTCTACCTCTTGTCTGTTCATTTCAAGATTAAAGTTTATATTGCATTCTTCGATCTTGTCTTCGCCAGAGTCTACACATATCCATGACAATCTGACCGACCATAAAACAAGATCGAATGGGCTTCCGAATTCCTCCACTTTCATTGGCTCGATCTCCTGTTTCTCACCTATGTGGAGGAGTTCTGTCGGCTGGTGCGAGCGGCCAACATCCCAAACAATTAAACGATACAATTCCTCCGGCTCGGGTCCCGCTGTTATATCTCTGTGGATATCCCAGACACTGCTGGACAGAGTTGGAGAGAGGTAGTTTACCGGAGTCTGGAAGACTTCCAGCCACTCAATGCCCATCAAGCCGCCGACAGAACAAAATGCCACTCCGCCTGAGGGCTCGTCAGTGAGAGTGCAGCTGGAGCTGCCATCTAAGAACGCGCTTCCTGATATCCGCACTGCCGAGGGATATGGCCGAGAGCGCGGCACCAGAACGCAGTCTTGCCATCACTAGGAATCATACAATTGGCTGTGAATCATGAGTTTTTGGTTAGGGCTGTCACAATTAATGTGTTAATAACATGTTAACATTTATTTAACATTTAATTAACATATTTAACAATGTTAATTATATTAATGCAGTCCACATTTTCTGTTTGACCCATAGCCTAGCCAGTGGTTTAAGAAATGGATGGAGATACTGTCAGTGTTGCCACTTAAAGGCTTTTCAGACCACTTTACCAACTTTTATTTTCTCTCTCACTCTCTTACCCGTTTTCCACAAGCATGAACTGGGTACTAGTTCAGAGCCAGTGTTATTGCTAGTTGTTTTGCTTTCCACTGTTTAAAGAGCCACCACAGAGCCAGATTTTACATCACTGAATATGTCATTTAAATAAATCATCTGAATACATTTCTCTAGCAACACTAGTGCAGCAGCACCAAACCCAATGAGTTTGTTCAGGATGCATCATCGCTGGAGCATGGACTGGTCGGCACATAATACAGAGGAGCTGCCGGAGCTAACCAAAAGCATAAAGAGCGGTCTGCTTTCCAGTCGCAACTGTGGTGCACCCATGGCACTAGTCGACTGCTCCGCCTGCACCAATGCATGTTTTGGTGCTACTTTTGCAAAACTTTTACTGGTTCAGAGCTGTTGCTTTGGGTGTTGAAAAACAAAGAAATGATTTGAAACTAGGCTCTGACTCTGAAGCAGCACTCAAACTGCATTGGAGGAAAAGGGGTATATCTGTGTCTGCACTGTTTAGAGAGTGGCTGAGCAGTTAAAACTAACTTTTTCTGTAACGTTTTTCTAAATTTGCTAAATGTATATGAGCGAATACATCACATCAATTCATCTTCCAAACCAAGTGGGGTTTTTTTTTTTTTTTTTTTACCCCAAATTACTATGGTACACTTATAATAATTGCTTATTTTTGCTTGTTCAGGTAACACACACCTGCATGAATCTCCATAAACATTAACTTAGAGAAGAAGGTCTGGTTGGAATGTTCTTCCACGTGATGCATGCAGTTCTGTTTATTAATGGGTTGTGTTTTAGTCACTATTTCACATTTATTCCTTCCATTTTTTGACAACAGAAAATATATCAACAAAAACTTAGCTACATCAAAATGCATTATGTGGACACAGACAGGCAAACAAATGTAATAATAAATAATAAGTGTACATTTTGCGTGTTCAGAATAAGCGAGCTGCCCTGTAGTGTGAAAATGTAAACAGACTTATCTGAATCATTTGCTCGTTGCAAATAAAGAGAAGTAATGGGAATGTGGTTTTTCTATATCTATTTTATCCTTTGAAAAACATATATGACTAAACATGTCCAGTTCATGCTCTATATTAACTATGATTTCACTAATTATAAACATATGTTGCATCTGTCCATGCCTATGTCAATTAGAGTATTAAAACATGAAAAGTATTAATTTAAGTTACATTTAGAACAGATAATAATGTGCAATAATGTGATTAATCCCAATTTAATTCATGACAGTCATGTGATTAATTGTAATTGTCATTAACAACTGATTGACAGCACTAGTTCATAATTTAGAAAAATTAGACGAAGCCTATTAATGCAAACATGATTGTAAAAAAAACCTGTGATATAAATTTGTAATGTTTATTTATTAAAATGTATAGTCTAAGTAGCTTTGATTTAGCTTCTGCTTGTTACTAAAGGCTTTTGTTCTCTATTTTATTAATGTTCACTATACAGATACATATAAACAATGATCAAAAGTGAACATCTTTATTATTTATTTATTGTTTTTACCATTATTGATTTGTTATCTTGCTTATTAATATACAAAAACAATTCCCATAGAATTTAATTATTTTTTTTTAAAACTTGAAAAGGTATTTTCTTATTTCCTTGACTTGAAAACCATATATTATGGGATTTAACCCTGGTGGTACAACATTAAAAACTACACTTGCTATTTTTCTATTGTCAGAGCTGTCAGATATACGGTGGAGAAAAATTGAAACAAATCCAGAGACAAGCATAACTGAGTAAACAGTTAAGTGAGAACAGCAGGTTTGCATGGCTTTTTTGTTTGTCGCTGGGTTCTTGCTGGTGAAGCATACAATTGCAATTCTGAGATAAGTTAATACAATACTTCCCATTGAAGAGACTAGTAAAACTATACTAAAAGTTAATCCATATACATTATTAATCACTGTATTTTCACAAGACAGTTTAAATAGTGAAGCATTATCACAAAAGTGGTTTTGAATTACAGATTTGCAGTGAGACAGACGCACACTGAGGCTGATTAAAATTCCCACAAGCACTAATGCAGTACCCCAAGCTCCTGCTGAAAGCTTAATCACCATGTTATTATTGCTCATTACAGCAGTGTAACGCAGTGGATTGCATATGGCCATATATCTGTCAAATGCCATAATCATTAGAATAGTGTGGCTTGTTGTTCCATTCAAATGTATAAAAAAAGCTTGAAAAACACACTCCACATATGTGATGTAGCGTTCAGAGGGGTTTGTTACAAGATCCCTCAACAAACGTGGCACAATAGCAGTTGTTCCTATAACATCTTTTAGTGGCAAGTTGCAGTAAATCATGTACATGGGCTGATGTAAACCTTTTTCCACTGAGATCTGAATCAAAATCCAAAAGTTAGATACAATTATAAATATGTAAGCCAACAAAAGGGCAATAAATGTAAGATAGCTGTACTGAGGTGTAACATGCAGCCCTTCCACTAAGAGTAGACTGTATCTCAATGTCTGGTTGTCCATCTGTAACCTATACACAAGGAAGAGAAACAGTGGCACACTGTGACAACATGACCAACATGACCAACATTTCCTCTACGTTTTGCTGCAGAAGTTTTCCTTTAAAAAAAATAAATAAATAAAGGGAAAATGTCTTTTAGTGAAGCTATTACTTACTTTACCAAATCTAATACTCATCCATACTAGCTTATAGAACCCAAGAAATTTGTGATCACTGTGAAATTGTGATAGGCATATCTGATAATTGATTTTTTTTCGAATTTATTTAATTCAGAATTATTCTTGACTTACCAAGGTAGAATATTAGTAGATGCAACTGTCATATATAGATGCAACAGTGGTTGCAACCTCTTTTACTAAGTGCTATTTAGTTACTATAAGGTTTAAGAGCATACCATGCTTGTCTCTGTTTTTATATGTCTTGGCCATATTATGTGTGATTTGTCATCATGCCCCAAGAGGGAAAATGATTTATTTTTTTTCCCCTTTCTGCTTATTCACCAAAGCTTTATGTGACAATTGTCTGTAATAACAATTAATTTTCACCTACTGTATATACCCCATTAGAGTATTAGTAGACTGTTTGTGTCACAAAAAGAGTCTGAGGTGTGTGGATCCATTTGCTGGGAGTTTATTCGTAGATGGCAGATTAGGGTCAAAACAATGGCAAACAGGATACTGAGGGTGAGGCATGAATCAAAAAGACAGGGAGCTAACATACAGGAGATGAGGAGAATATAAAGATCAAACACGGAGGGGGAAACACGGAAATAAGTGGTGCACGAAAAACGGACATGGAGCCGACAGCGATGATAGCGATGAGTTTCCGGGGTGGAGCAGGCGGCGGAGACACCCACTGTCACGATGGCTCGCTGTCAGTGTGTGCGCCACTCAGCCAAACAGGGAACGGAGGACACAGGGAATTTCCAAATCAAAAAGATATATAATAACAAAATAAACCCAGAGCACAAAGAAAAGTTGACGAGAAATCAAAGACAAAAGTGAGGCCAGGTGTAAAAACGACAGGTGAGACAATCAAACTGATTGGGGATAACCAAAAGGACATAGACAGCGGGGAAGACAAGACAAGACAGACACGGAATGTCACACCCACCTCTGTGGAGAAGACAGCGGAGATGTTCACCTGGCCGGAGCAGACAGCGGAGGTGCCCACCAGGGTGGATCAGACGGTGGGGATGCCAAGGCCCTTGGGCGTGGACAACTGGATCTGGAGGTTGTGCAGCCACCAGCGGGACCCCTGGAGAGTTAACTGACCTCTCCCAAGGGTGTGCAGCCACTGGCTGAACCTCGGTGGTCGAAACTGGGCAGAACAAAAGGCACTGGGGTGAAGAGAGCAGGCCGGAAAATAGAGCGTAGTTGGAGGAAAACAAAGCTAGAAGTGTTTTGTTTAGCCTGGCAGGAAAATATGCTAACTTACAGAAAAGCATTAAAAAGCACTAGATCTGATTACTTTTCTTCTATATTAGAGAAAAACTAACATAACCCTCGGTATCTATTTAATATAGTGACAAAGCATCAACCGGTACTGCTCTTCCGCAAGACCACAGCAGTAATGACTTATTTAAGTCTTAAGTAATGACAATATTTTACTTCCAAGATTAATACTATTAGATATAAAATAGAAACTGTGCAGCTGTCAGCTACAGTATCCAGTCGGAGTGAAGATTTCCACCAAGAAACCCGCGTTCACACACGCACACAGACAGATATATAAACGCTCCGAAGAGCATG
>JAUMHP010000043.1:11634465-11646784 GCA_032361065.1 Enteromius trimaculatus
GCTCGCTCCCTAGACAGCTCGCCAAATTTGCGCTATACATTTACTCCATTTATTACCAGGAAACGAGAACTCTTGAATGGTACATTGTAACAAATGTTTTTTCAAGCATGTGGTGCTCCAGTAATTTGTATTTAGACACACCTGTGGCAAGTAACAGGTGTGGGTAAATATAGTAAGCTTACTTGCAGAGAGTTAAATTTTAAAAAAGTTGACTCAGCTTTTGTGTTGTGTGTCACACTAAACATGGGAAAAAGAAAGAGTTGTCTGTGGATTTGAGAGAAATAAATTGTGGAAAAATATGGACAATCTCAAGGCTACAAGTCCATCTCCAGAGATCTTAACGTTCCTGTGTACAATATCATCAAGAGCTTTACAGCCCGTGGCACTGTAGCTAACCTCCCTGGACATGGACGAAAGAGCAAAATTAATGAAAAATTGCAACATAGGATTGTTTAAATGGTGGACAGAGAACCCCAATTAACTTCCTAACAAATTCACGCTGATCTGCAGGCACAGCTCACACTATCCGTCACCATCTGAAAGAAAAGGCATGCTATGGTAGGAGACCCAGGAGGACACCACTGCTGACACAAAGGCATAAAAAAGCAAGACTGGAGTTTATCATAACTTATGTGACAAAACCACAATCCTTATGGGAGAACATACTGTGGACAGATGTCTTCCGCAGGACAATGACCTGAAGCACACTTCAAAAAGCACTCAGACATGGTTACAAACAAAGCACTGCAGAGTTCAGAAATGACCAACAATGAGGCAAAATTTGAATCCAATAGAACACCTCTGAGAATATCTCAAAACAGCAGCTGGGAGAAGGCATCCTTGTCATTGAATGACCTGCAGAAGTTTGCAAAAGAAGAGTAATGATGGCCACATTGAATGAGAAGCTGTGTCCAGACTTTTGACCTGTACTGTACATTAAAATGACATTTCGATTGAAATTAAGCACTATTTGGTCTACTGATTTAATATAACCTGCAGAAATAGTCACTTATGTTAAGGGCATAAGACCACAAGATTGTTTTTAAAATTAGTTGAATTGGTTGAAATTGGTTGGTTTTTGTAGGTGCCCTGTGTTACCCTTCAGACTTTGCTGGTCCCTGCAGCTCCCTTTAGGCTGTCTATTCCCTGTTTAAGCTTTAGGCTGAAGAATAAAGCACACTGGATGTCATATTACTCACCTCCCCGATCACTGATGCGAACAGGTCTTCCATGAGCAATGCCTTCCAAGATTGCATTTTCCCTGGAATTTTATTTATTTATTTATTTATTTACTAGGTATGATGATTCGAGAAAAAAAAAAAATTATTAGGGGGAAAAAAAGAGGACAGAGGGAAAATTTCAGACCTTGACTGACAAGGGTACAAGGCCAATGTGACCGGTTGATTGGGAGGCTAAAATAGCATCAGGTTACTGAACGGCACTATTAAATTAAATGAGGTGGCACATTTTATAGGGTGGACAAATTCCATTTGCTGTTTTAGCCACACGTGAAATGAGTTTGGAGGAAACAGTCCTTTCCCGAGCAAGATGCTCCGCCATGCTCTCTTCTCGTAAGAAGATTTAAGGAGGCTGAGGATTGGATTACAAACTGCAGCCAAGTCACCCCTGCTGACTGAGGGCTAAGGAATAATTTACTTTATCAATTTGTTTGGAACATTAAATTAGAGCTCAAATGACACTTTGCATTTCTGTGCACTCTGTAAGACTATACTGTTGAAACAATAATGAGAATAAAACTACTTATGACCCTGCAACATTGTGCTAAACAGGTAAACGTGTTCTTAAATGTCAACGAGAATGTCATGTTTTTTTCATTAACGCTAATTATAGACTAATTATACTGAAGATGAAATTACCAGACTTTCTGTATCCAAGGTTACAAGTCCTTTCAAATCCATTAAGTTCTGACAAAAAAATACTTGGTATACAATTATGTTATCAGAAATTTGCAATCTGAATTGCAGTAAGGTGAAGCTGAGGCAAACAGCCAAGCAACTCTTAACCTCACCAAATGTAACAGCAAATTAGAAACAATCTGGCATATTCAATTATGCATGAGAAGTCCCTATTTTTCAGTTCAACCAAATTTTCTGTCAACCCATCTGTTTAAAGATTTCCATTTTAAAACAGTGCTTTAAATCCCCTCTGCCTGTGGTGCTGTAATTAATGACTTAGAAAGGACAGAGAAGAGATGTGCAAATTGACTTTTCAGGTATTTCATTAAAATGCCACTTGCCCTCAGAAGCATCCACTGATCCAATGAGAGCAGCCACACTCCCAGACACATCTGAGACGCCGGTAATAGATTCAGAGGGCTGGGGCTCACAGGGACAGCAGCAAGTCTCTGCTTGAGCCGTTTTCAATTTTAGAGAAGCTCCCATATCTTGTTCCCCCTATAGCTCTCAAAGGGACTATGCAAAAGGTTTAGAACAATTTCGGTAAGGAATAGCTGTTCATTTTGGTTCTGGGATAACCAACTGTGTCCAAGAACAGAATTTAGTGCAACATTGTCTTTCAAAAAGCTTTAGGCTTATATGCACAAATCTTATTTTTATTGAGAGAACCATCATACAAAGCATTTTCTAGTTAACATAGCATTAAAAGTAGTAGAGCTAAAAATAAAAGTAAGCCTACAGCCCAAAAAGAACTGACAAAAGCCCTATTCAGACGGGACTAGTTTTACAGGGGGTCGTTAGAGAATGTTTTGTTTCACAGACGTACTTGGTGATTTTAATCCTGTCCGAATCTGCCATGTCTGTGTTTTTCTCTCACAACCTCTGTAATAATTTCAGAGCAAATTACCTTGAGGAAAAACTAATCCCGTCCGAATGCAATGTTGGTGATATTTTTTTGCAACGCGTTTCCTTGTGTGTTTTGCCCAACACGATATGCCGTAGATGCTCTTACCGCATCCACATTTGATATATTTTGATATAGAAAAATAGAAATAAACACAAATAAAGAGCCAAGTCACGTAAACTGTTAAGACTATTTTAATATCAGGCAAGATTACTCGCGTTCAATTCTGCACTCGGTTACATATGTTTAAGTTATCAAAATTAAACATGGGTTTATTACAAATAAAAACATAATAGTTCAAATAAAGTAAACACACATTATCATGTTTTTTTCTGTACTAGACATTTAGCTTCACCGTGGTATTTGTGATTACACTTATTGTAATCAATCTGAATGACTATAGCAAAGCACGCAGAGCGCTTGATCTCTGTGACGCCCAGATGTACAAAACAGACACGCCCACCTCTGTAATAAAAATCTAGGCGTCAGGTGATAACGATCAAAACTCAAACGTAGTTTAGAAAACTAGTCCCGTCCGAATAGGGCTATTGACAAAAACAAATGTATGTCTCTTTTATTTCAAAGAACACAAACCACACATGTTGAATCAGTCTGGTGAGTTCTCCTCCACGTAAGATCGGTTGCTGAATTAAAATCTGAATCACTTGCTAAAGTGCAAGGCTTCATTACTTGCAAAGATATAATAAAATACATTATAATACACTTTAAAGTTTGATATGACATTTTGTGTATTGCTTGACAATGATAAAATTATACGAATCAAGGCTTAAAAACTGTATCCGACAAGTAATCCTATGGACAGACATTTGTCCACTTTCTGACATTATTTTGTTCTCTATTCGTGGAAAGTATGTGCTGTTAAAAAAAGACTCTGTCCTGTTCAGTTACATCATGGCAGTTGCCATATTCAAGCTTGTTTGTGCCAGGGCTGTATTTTACTTGTCAAATCACTAAGCTTGACACAGCTGAATGGCACAAGCAGACGCAAAGTCCTGGACTCCTTCCGGACCAGGGATCAGGGAAGCTTTTTTTTTTTGAAACCCCCTTATCTCTGGGAACAGCCCACCTCTGAATAAATGTCCAATGATGTCATGAAACGAGAGGAGGAGGGACGGTTTTCTACTGAGGTTTATCTGTTACTTTTAGGGGAGCTAATTATGTCAAAAGGGCCTTGTTGAAATCCAGAGTAAACAGAAGTCTACGACTGTTGTCATCCTCTTTAATCATTATGCCTAAACCAAGGCTACATAAAGCTGTGAGATTGCAGTTGACCTCTGACGCAAGATATGACAGGTTTAGCGATTCATGCTCAATAAATGATGCCAAACCAGACTATTTTTGGCACATCTGATTTTGACTGACGTTGGTAGTTTATCATCAAACTGAATCCAGTGACGCAGGCTATGTGCAGCCAGTGCAACCTGTTATTTTTTACAGTTGACCTGTATTACCAAGTCTGAAGAAATTCCCATCAGGATGAGGACAAGGCCTGCTGAAAATAGCACCTGGCATACCGAAGGACTTCTACTCTGACCCAAATGAAGGACACAGATCCATCAAAGCACCTGCCTGCTCTGTCAACACCCTCATAGTCAAGCAGACGCTTGACACTGCAGGAATGGTACCGTATTCATAACCTGCTCACGGAACCGGGGGCGGCGCCTCGCCTTTAACAGCAAGTGGGCCGGAGAACGTGATGAGTCTCAGACCCCAGGGACATTTTCGCACCTTGGTCATTAGCATGCAGGCTTTTCATCCAAACGTTTGGCCAGAATGCAGCACAGGAGGAGCTGCGACCGCTCAAGAGAAGCACTCCCTCACTCTTGTGTACTGTATGGCCTCTTTAATTACGGCTCAGGCTGAGATTAGATACTTAGAAGCATATTGCAGAAGGTGCATGTCTTCATCTTTTCATGTCCATGGAAGGAATTTATAGGAAAAACTTGCTCTTTCTTCTTACAGAACTTAAGAGAGGATAACACAACAAAAAAAGAGCTTTTCCTGGGGGCTTAGCTAGCATTTCAATAGCTGGCGAAGTGCTTGTTTTGTCAGTCCATTGATTGTTAAATACATGTCCAAAGCACTGAGGGTAATTTGTTATGTTTCTGGAAACTCTACAAATTTAAAATCACTGTATGTTCTTCAGGTCTCTTTAATGTATTACATTTTTTAATATCCATTTAGAAAATAAATGACAAATGAATACACAACATGCACGCAATAATACAACTTTGATTTTCGTACAAGATGCCGTGAAGTGAACTTTAAGTTATGTGCTAGTCAGAATGTGTAACTCACATGTAACAGTCACTAAAACATGCAAACAAATTTCAATAGGTTTCACAACAATTGTAGTTTTACATGTTTCATATTTTTAAATATTGGGTATTTGGTCTAATTATGCACTTAGTAAAACTGTGTGGTTTAATTAGCATACAGAATATTGTAAATTTAAAGGATTTGGAAAAATTAGAAAAAAACTATGATTGAAACAAATACTAAAAATGATCAAGCAAGACTTTAAGTGAACAATTACTTACATGTTGCTTAGAGTTCTGGCTTAAAATGTGCTTTTGACATTGCTTCATACCTTTTTTTTCTAGATTTTTTTTTTTCATTTTTTAAATGTTTCTTAATGAAATTCTGCATTCTCTGAAAAAAATGACAACAGGTTTTGAACAACATGTGAGTGTGTGGAAGCTTGTTTCCACCACAAAAAAAGAAAAGAAATAAAGAAAAGAAAAAATGAGCCTAAAAGAATGGTTGTGAGAATGCAGTTGTGAGCTAAAAACTCAGAAATGCACAGAAATTATTAGAATTGTGAGATTAAATCATTATACCTTATTATTATTATTATTATTATTTTATTATTATTACATGGTGGAAACAGGCTTTATATAAAAGTTAATAAATAATTAAATCCTTTTATTTTTAATTACCTTTTTAAATAGTGATGTAAACATGCTTTTCTTGGTTGAACCCAGAGAGAGCTGACATCATCCCTGTGGTGACTGCATGTGATACTATATATTTAAAACCCTCTGTCAGCCCAAACACAGCAGAGTTCCCCATGCTCTCACATCTTTTTCCTTCCAGTTTATGTCCATATTGTGCATTTGCATGCAAAGGCTTGGCAGAGGCCAGAGACATGTGACACACAGGTGGTGAGGTCTCACAGCCACTCACACAGAATACAGGCACGATTCCCCTCATTCACTCCCCGTAGTCAGAGGGCAAAGAAAATCTGATCTCACAGCAAGGCACAACATTTGATGTTTGGGAACTGTGAGACCATTTATTTTAGTGAACTTATCTCACCCTTATAAGTTCATGATTGGACAGAAGAACAGGTTTGGGATGAGCCATGGACAGTGTTAGTTTTTACACCATGTCTACACCAGACACGAGCAGCTTGGCACGACAAAATACTGTAGTACATGTTATATATTTTACATTTTAGTCATTAGGCTCATTTCATGAAGTAATTCATTTTATTGAGTTTATTCATTTAATAATTTTTTTACTAAAGTATATAACATAAATTCTAATTAAAAATCCATTATTTTATGGCAAAAACTAATAAAGCTATTACTTCCGAAACCCAACTGTTGCTATTATGCTAAAAATATTGTTAATATCTAGCAGTATTATTTGTTGACAGTAGCCTGTTGCCGGCTTTTTTTATTGTCTCGTCTCATTGACAAAATGTTTAACGAACACTTTCCTCGCTAATTTTGGCGAAACTGACACATTGCCCATGACTCAAAATGAACTTCCACTACCTCAAAGCACTTGAACACAGACGAGCACTTTAAAGACATCAGAATGCCAATGACAATAAAAAAGCTGCCATGGTAATAATAGTGATGGAGACCGTCCCATGATCGAGCCAATCTAGCAGGTGGTCAATACTGAGAGGCAGCATGGCGGCCGGTATGTGAGGACCACTTCAGAGGAGTGCCAGGTGGCAAGTGTCACACTCCACCACCTGCAACACCATGCCAGCCAGATGCTTCCTGCCAAGGGGGGCTCGGGATGACTTTACGATGCAGTGTGTATTCACTTCTTTGTGTGTGCGCTGAACTGCATTCTGTGTGAAATGATCTCCTTGAATGACTCACTGGTGTTAATATTGGCCTTGCCAGCACCAAGGTAAGTGTCTCATTAAATCTCAGTGTCAGTAGAAGGTGTTGAATGACACTCTCCTTTTCGTTCTATTGAGGTTAGCTGGAGGTGGTCCGTCCCATACCAGGGACAGCCATCCCTTTAGATAGATTGCTTACAGCAATATCCTTTTGCATATGGAGAGCGGCAGATGCCGTCACACGGGGCCCAACCCACGTCATTCTGGGCCAGGGAGAGGGGACCTGAGGTGTCTCTGCCAATGTCGCCTAAGTGCTTATTCAATTGGAATTGCAAATGATGATCTGGTAGAAATGCACACTGTTAAACTTCGGAAAACGCCTTGAGGCGAGCAACATTGCACAGTGTGTGTCCGGTGTCTGCAACTTCCTGCATTCAGTTTCACAGCCAGCTGCAATCATGCCCTCCTCACTCTCTCAGTGAAAAAATGTGGCCTGTCTGGTCTAACATACTTAACAGCCAAGGAAAAACCAGCAACTTTATTTTAGTTTTATTTTAAACAACTTTCTTTTTCTTGTAAAAAAGAAAAAAAAGGCTAGACAGACCACGGATGGTTTTTTTATAGTGCATCACTTTCCACTCTAAAAACATACTGCTTTTGAAATACACATGTCCAGAGTGTAGGCCTTTTGCATTACTGCCTTGCATTTTTACATGCATTCTGTGATACTTTAGGTAGGTTTGAACATTTTCTGTGTGAAATCAAAATTGACTATATTTATTTTAGCACATTGCTATTTTTGTGGTAAATTCATCCGTGCAATTCAATTCTCAAACAAAATTTGTTTGCCTTCATAACCTTTAATCCAAATCTAAAAACGCTCCTCCCCTCTAAAATGATGCCCTTCTCTGATGACGTCAGTTTGACGGCTTGGGCAAGAGCATGACATCCTTAACCACGCCCCTTCAACTGTCAGTGTTCATTTCAGAATGAAATGCCTACTTTAGTACATCCAATCAATTCGCAGTACTAGTAAACAAGCCTCGACCCTCTATTTTTCTTATTCAATATTCTGTTTCTCTTGGAAGTAAGTCACACTCAGGAAGTAAAACCGGTCAAACTTACGGGTCATGCAGACGTTAAAGAAAGCTGGCATGAAATGTAGGTTGTTTTCATCATTTCTTACCTGTGTCATATCTAAGTAAAAAATGCAGATCAGGAAGGAGTCATTAGGGTTTGATTGGATTTCTGTCATCATCGTTTGCTATTGCCTGCCCTAGTGCTGATACACATATCATCAAGAAGAAGAGATGTTGTAGAGAGGAGGAGTGGAGTGGAGAAGTTAATGTCTTTGATTAAAGATTATGAGCACAATCGCTTTTAAAAAATGTGGTGTATATATAAATAATTTAGAATACACAGTCCAATATTCCAGATAGGAAATATCTGTTTTATTTTTATGGTGTCTTTAAAGAAGATAATTTTATTTTATAAAAAAAAAAACTACTTTTAACTTTAAGTCATCTAGCTTACACTGAGCTGAAGACAGAGATGAAGTTCCTTGTGTTTCTGAAAAAAAAAGAAAAAAGTAGTTGAGAAAATGAGTTTGGTAGGCTGATGTAAAACGCAAAGTAGTTCAAGGTTTATTTTACCACAAAATGAAAATTCAATCATCATTTACTCACAATCCATTTGAATTTCATTCTTCCATGCAATACAAATGAGCTTAGTGTGACATAGACGGGTTTTTATTTAGAATAAACAACAGTTTATTCACTGGCAAACAGGTTCACTTGAGACAATCCAAAAGACAGATCAGAAAACAGGCAGTAATCACAATGGCAGGCGGCAATAATCAGAGTCCAAATAAATAGTCCAGGGTCATACACGAAAAATCCAACATGGGGTAGAACGCTCAGAATTATGGCCATAAGATGATAAGACTTCGCAACATGTTAGCAAAAGTCTGCGCCTTATAAAGGCGAGTAAACAAGGCACACCTTAAGCGAATAAGCTGAGGTGCACGGGGCAAAGGGGTTCGGGTAGGAACTAATACTCAGCTGATAGTTCCCGCTGCTGGCAGTCGGAGAGAGCCACAGAGGCACCGTTGGTGACAGAGCCCTCCCCCTGCAAGCGGCTCCCGAAGTGAGATGATGGTTGGCCTGCTGAGTTAATCAACATACAGTATGGCTCGTTGTAGGTACACGTGAGCTGCCTCCCAGGTGGCCTCATTCCGTTCAACAGAAAGTTTTCCATACACGGGAGATGAATTGTGGGCCGCAGTCCGACACAATGTCCTCTGGTAGGCTATAGAAGTGGAAAACATGGTTGAGTAGAGACTGGGCGGTTTCTCAGGCTGTGGGGAGCTTGGATAGAGGGATGAGGATTTGGAAAATCTGTCAATCACCGTCAGGATCATGGTATAGTTATTAGAGGCTGGCAGGTCAGTAACAAAGTCTACAGCTATGTGGGACCAGAGTCGTTGGGGTATAGGCAATGGTTGTAGTAGACTGGCAGGTCTATGACGGGAGGACTTGGAGACATTGCAGGTAGCACAGTTTCGAATGTAGGTAGAGACCTCCTGAGCAAGGGTGGGCCACCAGAATTTGTTGGTGAGTAGATCTATCGTGGCCTGAATGCCTGGGTGACCGGCACTGGGGTTATCGTGGACCAGATATACTGTAGGAGACGTGGACGGAGGAGTTCAGGAACATATACTAGGTTAGGTGGGCAATCAGTTGGTTTGGGGTCATTAGCTTGAGCTTCTGTGATCTCTGACATAATATCCCATTGAACAGGAGCCACGATGAGGAGACGGGTCTAGACTGTGGTTGTCTAAATGGCGCGAGAGAGCATCTGTTTTTCCGTTCTTGGATCCTGGACGTTAAGTTATGATGAATTTGAACCTAATCAAGGTTCCAGATCCATCAGCACACTGAATGGGGTGTTCGCGCCCTCTTGCCAATGTCTCCATTCCTCAAGTGCCGCTTTCATGGCTAAGCGTTCACTGTCACCCACGTTGTAGTTGCACTCTGTGGAGTTGAGTTTTCTGGAGAAGTAGGCGCAGGAGTACATTTTGGCTGGTAGTCTGTGGTGCTGAGATAGGATGGCTCCTATGCCTGTATTGGATGCGTCTATGATGAACTGGCGAGTGGGATCGTAGGATGTCGTAGGATGGGAGCCATAGTGAAACAATGCTTAAGTTCCTGAAAGGCCTTGTCACTCTCCTGGGTCCATAGGAGTCGTGAAGAGCCCTTTCGAGTGAGTGAGGTAAGTGGTGCGGCAACCTGGCTAAAGCCTCATATAAATCTCCTATAGAAGTTGGCGAAGCCAAGAAACCGAGAGTTCCTTTACGGTATGTGGTTTGGGCCAGTTGACTACCTTAGTGTCTTTAGTGTCATCCATTGTAACCCCCTCTGTGCTATATATCCCAGGAAGGAAATTGTGGACAGGTGGAACTCACACTTGGGTATTTTGACATAGAACTTGTGTTGAATTAGAATTTGCAGCACAACGCGGACATAAATTAAAATATCGTCAATATACACCACTAAGAATTTGTTAAGCATATCCCGGAATATGTAATTTACAAGGGACTATTGGAAAGTCCAAAAGGCATAACAAGGTACTCGTAGTGGCCTGTGGTGGTGGAGAAAGCGGTCTTACATTCATCTCCCGCCCGAATGCAAATCAAATTATAGACGCTCCTCAAGTCAAGATTTGTGAAGAAGCGGGCAGAGCGTAGTTGTTACAGGGCAGAGGGTACAAGGGGTAGAGGATATCTGTACTTGACAGTTCTTTTGTTCAAAGCTCGATAATCTATGCATGGCCTAACGGAGCCATCCTTTTTCTTTACGAAGAAGAACCCCATTGATGCGGGGGATGTAGACGGACGAATAAAACCCTTGGCCAGTTCTTCCTCTATGTACTGCCTCATGCTTTCTGTTTTGGGTTGTGAGAGTGACCCCGAGGTGATAGAGTGCCCGGAAGGAGATCAATGGCACAATCAGTGTCCCAGTGAGGTGGCAGTTGTGTAGCTTGTGTTTTACTGAAGGCGAGGTGTAGGTCGTGATATGGTGCTGGCAGGGTGTCAAGGTGCTCAGTGTCCCCCATAGTGTCTGGAGAAGGGTGCTCAGACCTTTGAGGCAATGACAAGCAAAGCTGGTGACAGGAGAGTGGCCATTGTGTTATCTTTCCTCTCCTCCAGGAGATTACTGGATCATGCACTGTTAGCCATGGGTGTCTGAGGATCACAGGGTGATGGGGTGAGTGAATCACGTCAAATCGTATGGTTTCTGTGTGCAGTGCACCGTTGATGAGGGTGAGTTTCTCAGTCAGGTTGCTGACCTTGCCGGATCCTAAGGGTTGGCCGTCGAGGGCTGCCACAGCGACGTGAGGGGTACATGGAACCTGTGGCATACTGTAGGCTCAGAGTTGTTCGGATCCATTTGCGGGTTTTTATTTAGAATAAACAACAGGCAGAAATGCTCACTGGCAAACAGGTTCACTTGAGACAATCCAAAAGACAGATCAGTCAGTGATCACAATACTCAGGCAATAGTTTCCGCTGCTGGAGAGACACAGAGGCACCGTTGGTGACATTTAGATCCTGCTATGAATAATTTGGTTTAGTATTTGGAGTAAAAGACAAACAATTTATTCCAAATGTATTTTTATTACACTTTTCACAATACACTTTGTTTCAAAGCAGCTTTACAGCAAATGATGTGTCAGTATACAACATGTTATCAGCCAGAAAGAAAGGTGTCTAAATAATGTCCATATGGCAGTATGTACATCTTTATTATTATATACTTTATGTGGTTAGTTAATAGTGTATGCAACTAAGCTGACATGTGTTAGACAACAATTACAATTTGTTCTTGTACAACATATAAAGATTATTTTATTATATCAGAGTATTATTAGATAGTTTTGTATGTTGATCCAAAGTTGGCCTCATCCGGTCTGCATCTACTTCAGAGCCCAAACATTCACTTTGGCCTCTACATTGTGTTTCCTGCCCACAGTCCAGAATCATGGACCATGCTGTTGACTTGATCTGTGCATATTCCCTCTAGGGAGGGGACCCAAGCTTTAGAGGGTAAATGCTGGCCTTTGAACTGGCTCATGATGTTGACAGCTCTTACACACACATTACATCTGTTCCTCATGCAGATCAGTTCTAAGCCAAGAAACAATGTGCTTGACTCTTGATAAGATGCTGGCCTTTTCTTTGTATTAAACATGCACAAATCTTTTCACTAAAGACTAAAAAAAGAGAGAGAGCTTAGTTCCACATCACAGTTTCAAGAGAAACAACTAGGACAAAAGTCAAGTGCAATACTTTGCGTATAAAACAGACACCCAAAGGGGGGGGGGGGGGGGGGGGGC
>JAUMHP010000043.1:11652010-11664417 GCA_032361065.1 Enteromius trimaculatus
TATGAAAATACGATTATTAAATAATATGTATATGCTCAAGAACAAGGCATTTATTGATGCACTTGTAAACTGTTTACAACTGTTTACTGGAACAATGGTTTATAAAGGATGAAATAAATGCTTACTAATGCTTAATTAATGATTCATAGTGTGTAGTTATTATAAAGTGTTACCATTGTACTTATATTTTCAAAAAGACCTTTCTGTTATTACAAACATAACCCGTCCCTTACACCTTAAACCTTCCCAAACCACCAAAGTTGTCCCTAACTTTACCTGTATCCCACCTCATTAGCTGCAGTATTGTTTTACAATGCAATATGAACACAACAAGCACTTATGCTGTGATGTAAGTACATAGTAGTAAAGGCCACTTAATACAAAGTGGTACCAGGATGCCAACAGGCTAATATGCCGATAATAGAATAGACAAATAGAGACATTGCTTCCTCTCTGCACATTTGCATTATATATACCACTGCTGCGACTGCTATACAGTGTCACTTTAGAAAACGTGGTTTTCAGAGATTAATATTTGCTTTGTTTTCTTGGACTGTTTTTTTAATCACCAGCTCGCTTGCTTACTTGAAGGGAACGCTAAGAAACATGAGATATGATCAAATTCGGAAATAAGCAGGGGATAATCTTCATAAATCCATCTTTTGTAGAGTCACACAATTCATATTTTGACTCAAAAGACCTTATCTAACGAGACATCTCAGAAACATTAATTGTCTCATTTCTCAAAAAAAATATTTTCTGAGCAAGCAGGAGTTGTAGTTACCCTCAGTCATGTCAGTACTGATTGTGTTTAGGCTACTTGAACTAAATAACACCTTGTACTAATTCAAAAACAGATGTGGCCGTACTAAAAGTTTCATAAAACTGTTTTCAAATATCCCAACTTCTGGTCAGAATCTCAATAGAAAGTTCACAGGCTTCCTTCAAAATCACACTCTTTTTGGAAGCATAACAAGATTCAAATAGCAGCTCATTAATGCATTTTCCGTTAGCTATTAATCACACTCTTGTCATTAACAATGGCCTTCTTAACCTGTTTGTATACTGTGTCGTTTCTCTGGCGCTCTTTGTCTGCTCGCCCCTGCATTCAGCTCGCTTTTTCCCAACCGCTATAAAAACTCAGCATGATTTGTGTACCCGATGTTGTCAATATACCTAGGTGGAACAAGGCCTTTTTAAGTTGGATAATATATTGTAAACAAAGTCTTCAGTCGCAGGTTTTTGGGAGAAGCACATTAAAGATTAAATATTGATCCTTCACAGTCCCTTGGTGTGTCATATTTTCCGCCGCCGCCGTCGGAACGCTTTAAGACAGCAGGCGCTGTGTAGAAGACAAAGGCGCATGTCTGTACTGGGGCTCGACGGCCATCCATCAGTCTTTTTACAATCCCTTTCTCATTCCCCCGGTCTGGCAAAAGGGTCTGCTTAAAAAGTCGGAGGCATCTGATGACTCGTAAAGATTTCTGCTCCAAAGCCTCAGCTGGGGAGAGAAAACTATAATTGGAATTGACAAGCTGATATCACCGGCACGCTTTGTGAAAGAATACAAGTTCTTTATATAGAGAATATACTTTGAAGTTAGCCACGTCACAGATATAACCCACGGAACGCAGCACTGAACTTTTATAACCAAACACACAAAAACAAGAAAGCAGAAAGCAGGCTCAACCTCTCATAACTTGACAAAAGAATGAATAAAATATGGCAAAGTAAAGTCGGTGCATGTGGGATTCAAAGTGAGTGAGATATCCAAGACATTATTTCAGGCTGGGATTATGGTTGATATCCCCGACATGCTCATTACAAAGTAAAATTTTCTAAAAGTAATTGGCAACAGAGGTATATTTTATCAGACAGTGCTAAGGTTGCTCTAGTAAATAAATTCATTAACTGAAAGAAGCACAGACAGAGGGGCTTCCTGAATTCTCAAAAGATTTGGGTACCAAAATATTACATAATTAATGTTGTGGCTTTTGTTTTATTAATGAAAGCAACCACACGTTCCAATTGGAAAATCAATAGAAAGAGTTACATAATATAAATCTCCCAGATGAATCGGCATGAAGGAAACATGGTGTTTGGATCTTCTTTATATAGCATCTGTTCCTGGATTTGAAAATAATTCTCAAGGTGAAGTGTGTGCATTCATCAGAGAGGTAAATTGTAATAGCCTTGTTTCACTTGCCATAGAGAGGCTTTAGATTTACGCCGCCTTTCCACTCTCAGGCCACCACGCTGATGGATGCCACCGAGCTTGTTTGCTTTGCTCTCTCTCTTCCTAAATCAGAAATGAACACGGCCCACCAGAAGATCATTCTTGTTGTGTGCCATACCATCTGTGAAATAGAGGTTCCGAGAATGGCCGGGGCAAGGGCATCTGACGAGTAAGGGAGGAACTGTGGAGTGAGCCTCCCGAGTAACTTTTGTATGGTGATACAAAAGATTTTAATTAAAGGAGGATGAAGAACAACATGTGCACCTGAAACATCGCAAGGGAGGAGATTTATGCACATTCATCCAATAAGATTCCCATAACAAGTGTTTATGAAGCTGAGTCATCATGCTCATAAGAGTTGACATTCACAGATGCTTTAAAAAAGAAATATGAGGGGTAAACAATCCTTTGTTTGCAGTCTTCATCCCAAGGACTACAGATTCCTGGTCCATCTGTGGTGGTAGGTTCTTAGATAAAGTTATAGTCTGATCTTTCTCACCATATGGTTGCTATTTAGACTGGGACATTTTCTTTTCTATTTTAAAAACGAAATTATTTAAGATCAAGGCAGAAGGAACTGTTTTAATAACAGGATGTAAAAATGAAATCAACGCCAGGTGCAATCAGGAGGAAGCAAACACCAGGGATGACATGAATTTGAGCCGTTGACTTCGAGCATCTGTAGAGGTGTAAAGTTGACTGTCAACACCGTTTTCGTTGCCCCTTCAGAGGTTATGGGATAAGACAGGCCAACAGCTGTTCTCACACCCACCGTTCAGGTAAATGTTATTTAGTCCAGTCATGGTCAAAACAAGTCTAAATTTTCTTAATCTTTTGTAAAGAGTTTGATATAGTAGGAGAACATATTGTGAATTTCAGGACTCAAAACTTCCCCTGAAGTTGAAAAAGAGAAATTATTGAAAGTAGTTGCAAAAATGACAACTTTGTTACATCAGATAGCATCAAAACATGCCTTCATACAGAGGATGCAGGATAGATAATATTGCTCCTAAACACTAGAGGAATAAACAATAAGAGCTTAGTCTGATTTTAACAGTATTACGGGACATTATAATGTGCAGTCATATACAATATTGTCAGTTACTGTGTATTTGTGCTCCAGCAAAACAATCCCAACTGAGTTGTTTCTGTATGAATCAAAGATTTGAGTGAGTCAAAATGATTCAGTGATTCAAAAACAGTCAGTTATCTGAATTAGTCTATTGAACGAATCAGCTTAACGAATGAAGCAATGACTTACTCATAAAGACAGTCACCTGCTGCTATACGTACAGTACATACTGACAGCAAAGAAGCTGTTTTTGATGATCAAGGTCAGAGAGCAAGGAAAATGAAAAACTAAAATGTGACTGTTTTTGGCATAAAAATGTGGGGAATTTTTGAATGAAAAAAAAATTATTCTATACATCAAAGACCTTTCATCACAACCTTGTGACACATCCAAATCCAAGGTATCTTGGAAATTAATAGAGGCTCACTGAGTGAACTTAACAGTTTGTGTCTGAGTTCAAGAGTCGTTAATGCATTAATGGTCAGGAACGAGGAGATGAGAGGAGGAAAAGAGCCGCCTGATCATGCTGTTAGGGTAATCACAGCAATTCTGTGAACTACCTGGGGAGACAGTCTGCATTTGTATGAACAGAATATGAATGAGTCTTCCCCACCTATTAATAAACCGAATACACAGCACATAGAGAATGCATAACTGTTAAGATTTAAACTTAGTCAAACAGGTCGGTACTCTCTCTGCTTGCTGAAATAAAAACTGATCATTGGCAAAAATCATAACAATTATCAGAAATGCATGTAAAAACAAGAATTTAGGTTGCCTTGCAGCATTGTCAGATCTTGTACTAGTTTCTACTGAAATGGGAACGACCAGGCCTCTATAGACACTGCCCTGTTTTCATCCTTTTGTCCAAATCCATCATAATTCAATTTGCATAAATATCATTAACCTCTCAAAATAATGGACTTCCACAGTTTATGCCATACAAATTTGATGGAAATGGTATTTTGAAAATGACTCCTGACTGTGGAATGGATTCCTAGATTACTTTCACAGCAAGCAGCATTTCATTGGCCGTTGTGCACAATTCGATGCGTGATTTGTTGGAAGGGACTGGCGGTGATGTGGACTGCTTTTATATAATATTGCAGTGCAGACAATATGGTTTGTGGCAATATTAACTCAGCAAACCTCAGAACCAAAAGGGAGGGGTTTGAATGAATGCACTGACAAAGAACAAGACATGGTCTGTTTTTATTAAGCTGACAAGTTTTCTGATCAGAATGGTTCAGAAGAGAGGTCAAATCTGTCTGTCAAGCTCCGTGGTCAGAATGGTGGATGTCAATGTCACATTATATCAAGTGTTTGAGTGAACACGAAGAGCATCCCTAGCTACTGCAGATCTTGTTTGTCTATTGCCTTTTAGTGGGATCTGAAGTCATGACTGAGCAAAATTTAATTCGAATTGACAGCCGGAGAAGTGATGCTACCACCTGCCTGTTTGTCAGCGTGTTAAGCTCAATTTGCTATGGCTTATCAAGGAGGCGTCTTTGTTTTTTCCCATCTCATCTCAGCATAGGGATAAATATGGTAAAATAAACAATGGCAAGAGTTTGTTCTTTGGGGCTCAGAAATCTCAAGACAGACACACTGTGTATTGTTGTATTCTGATGATTAAGGGATGCTTGTGTAAAATGACAGAAATATGGATTTCGAGGCTTCTGTTTAATGTGTGTGTGGGGTAGAAATGGTATTTTATGATGATGAGATTTCTTTCATGAATGTCAAGTTGACTGTGAAACAGGGTCAATCTATGTAACCTCCTGCCATGAAGAAAACATTAGCTGACAGCTGGGCCATGCTCTCCATCCCAATGGAGATGACCACTAGAAGCTGTAACCCTCGTAATAACTGAACACAAATCTCTCTCTCTCACACACACACACACACACATGTAACATGTTGTGGCAGCTAATCCTTTCACACAGTATGTGTTTATGGGCTTAAAATTACAACCAATGTTTTATTACCGCCATAGTATGTCTAACTACAAGTACAAAACACTTGGTATGTTACACAATTATAGTTATGACAGGTTTAGTTCCAGACATGAAATTTGATTCCTGTTGTATAAATTACAACATAATGTGAAGATACAATGCTGTCAGTATAACGACAAGTCTGATCCCTGTGAGATATTTCACCCTTTAGCAGAGTGCAGCTCATACACCATTTTATTGATTAAGGAGGAACCATAAAATTATATGTGATGAATTCTCATTGTGAGTGGTCTGTCTGAGACAGAGGTCTGTGTTTAAATCGATAAAAGCTGATTTTGCTCTATACACACTAATTTGGTAAAGAATTTGTAGATTCAAAGTTCTTGCACAGGGCATATAAAATGCCCATAAAATTACGTTTGTATAAAAGAGCCAAATAGCCACAAATAATGAATGCTTAACAGGGCTATCTTTATAAAAAGGGTTAGTGATAAATAAAGATGTCCAAGATTATAAAAAGAAGTGGTTTTTCCACAAATCTAGGCATATAATTTAATTTATGATATTATATGTAAACTCTATGCAGCTGAATAAAGGTCTCCAGTGCTCTCCTTACAAGCACTGGACATAATAGAATCACGGACCGTAACAGCAGTATGAAGTGGGCAGAGGAGCAGCATTTCAAGCTCCATCAAGTTGAAAGGCCATTGGAGCAGTATGTAGAGGAAGTACTGAGCCTTTTCCACCTATTGAGTTGTAGTGAGTCCGCTACTAATCGTTGCTTTTGGTTTGTTTTTTGATTTGTTTTGTTTAATTTTTCCAGACGATTGTCAGAAATCCATAACTTTATAAATCCATAGTTTTAAATCTAGTCCTTGAGCTAAATAATTCCGAGTTTTATGTTGACTTAAAAAATTCCTGTTCGAGTCCCATCTAAGAGCAGAGAGACACTGCAACTCACCACGAGCCAACCTCCTTCCATATACTGTTCCAATGTGCTCGCTCTCCCTCCAACACCAGCCAGCTTTGCCCCTTAACACTCTATCTACCAATCCATCTCCGAGGAGAGCCAGGAGAGCCGTGCCCAAACACCACTCTCAGTTTGCGGCCAGAAGAGGCAACCCGATCCCCTAGCAATTCCAGTTTGCCAGGAACACACCACATTCTGGAATTGTGGCAGGAAGGACCAATCCTGGATCCAGTTCCTGAGTTACGGCCAGGAGAGCTGTTCCCGATTCCAGTTCCTGAGTTTCGGCCAGGAGAGCCGATCTCGATTCCAGTTCCTGAGTTATGGCCAGGAGAGCCAGTCCCGATTCTAGATCCTGAGTTATGGCCAGGAGAGCCGTTCCCGATTGCAGTTCCTGATTTTCGGCCAGGAGAACCGATTCCAGTTCCTGAATTACGGCCAGGAGTGCCGATCTCAATTCCAGTTCCTGAATTATGACCGGGAGAGGCGATCCCAATTCCAGTTCCTAAGTTACGGCTAGGAGTGTCGATCCCGAGTCCAGTTCCTGATTTATGGCCAGGAGTGAACTAGAACTAGAGTTGCTTTGTTCACATTCCTTCAAGCAATAAACCAGTGTTATTGGTCAGTTACCATGGTATCAGAGGCCTGTTTTGCCTTCCTGAGGTGTTAGCTGCCTTTCGGGGGAAGGGTCCACAGACCCACATAGTGCAGTTAGAGTTAGATTTTTAAAGATTATTTGTTAAATGTAACAAACAGTTTGCGCCTGATTGGTTCAAATGCTAAACCATGTATGGGTTGATAATGTAACATTCTGGACAAGGTTTCTTGCATGCACCCGTTTTTAACACGTCTTAACTGTTGTACAGTCTGACATTAATGACAAGTTATATCTATGGTAGCTTAACACAGTGCAAACTTAAGAAAACACATGCAAACCGAAAAAACAACAGAATATTAAGAAAATGTTTTTATCGGTTTGACAACACAGGCACTGCAAATTCTCGCAACGCAACCAAACACAGAAACACACTGCAAACACACGAACAGGCTGCAAATAGCACTGACCACAACAGAAATGTTTCAGGGGGACCTCAAAAAGTGACAAACCCATCTGGGACCCGATTATTTGTTCAGTGGTTTTTGATCAGACCAGAGGTGTTGTTGCTGAACTAAAAAATGAAGGTTTTTTTTTTGTTTATTTTAACAACCTGATCATACAATTCAATGGCCTTTTCGATATTATTAAACTAACCTGACGAGTAACACACTTAACTGTGGAACGTTATTTTAATGCTATGTTAGCAAAATGGGTTCGTCACTTTTTGACCACTGACACAATGTATGACGTTAGCTGCTCGAGGCACTCGTGGACATGCATATATAGGTCACCGTGATTTAGCCAAGTAAGACATGATCCTGGATCAACATTACTGTCCAAAAATATAAACCCAATTTTTACCCTTAAACCTACCCCTACCCAAAATGTATGCCTAAAATCAGTGGGAAATGATAGCTGATTAACAAGGGTGTAGAAGCACATAACCATGATTATAAGCTTAAAACAGATATTTCCAGAAAGAAATTATTCCTCAATTCTGATTGGTTGATTGGAATGTTGTTCCAGGAACATCTTGGACTTGGTGAAATCACACTCACCATGCAGATCTACAGCCGTTGCAGGAAGTCAGTGATTTAGGTTATGATTTAGTAGAAAACCCAACGATCTGCTTCAGAGCACGTATTATAACTCCCTGGAGGCTCATAGGATAGCTTTCCGATGCAGTACTTACGGATATATCTAAATGAGCTTCAAAATTATGGTCACTATATACCAGCATTACCAAGGTTGGAAGAGCCAGGATCATTTTTTTAAAAACTCAGATTGTGTTTGTCTAAAGGAAGAAAGTAATATACACTGGCTTGGGGGTGAGTGTATTAATTTAATAGTTTTAATTTAATTTCGAATAGGCATAATTTTAATTTTCTATTCCCTTAAATTGGATTATACATTTTATTTGTCAGCTATCAGTCAAGACATGGTAATTTGGAAAACGTAAATGAGATATTTACTTTTAAATAAAATATGCCTTACTTCAATAGATACTTAAAAAGTAATCGGATCATAATCCTACTGTGCTTAATCTGCAAAGGAACAGCTATAAAACAACTGTGCACCAAAAATTGATTAAAAAAAGTCCCATAAAAAAGACAACAGCAAATCTTTGTATAATTCCCATACTGATATCATTGACCCATAATTACTTTAACCAAACAGATTGATGATCCCAATAGGTGCCAAAAACAGTTTTAAGTCGCATAAGTGAGGATATTTGTAGCATACTAGACAGCAAGAGCAAGAATGAAATAAATAATAGGAAAGGCAGACGCGCGCGCAGAGAGAGAGAGAGAGAGAGAGAGAAAGAGAGAGAGAGGCTCACAACAGTTGGCAGCGTGAGTGCCTGTCTCAAAGATGCCTCAGAGATCTTTCTTACTTGAGTCACGTCTGTCTCCACGCGAATGGATCCACCTGCGAGCGCCAGAGAAGTGACGCTCATTTCATATATGTGAGGACCAAACCTGTCGTTGTCATTTCGGGCCGGTGAGCAGAGGTGAGGTGAGCGCAACCGCTGCGCTTTCCTCACACCAATCAAGATTTTTCAGCCCGGTTTGAATGATCTCATTCAAGTGTGTGAGCCACTTCTTATAGGACTATGAAGACCACTCGAAAATGCCGTGCTCTGCTGTCTGTGGGGTTAAATCTTCTGGCACTCTTATTCTCAACGACTGCGTTCATCACGACCTACTGGTGCGAGGGAACTCAGAGGGTCCCCAAACCAAACTGCAGTAAGGAAAGACGGCATAATTGTATTGACTACGGGGTGAACGAGACAGACCCGAGTAAAGTTCACTATAGCTGGGAAACGGGTGACGACCGATTTCTCTTTAGGCATTTTCACACGGGGATCTGGTACTCGTGTGAGGAGAACATCCATGGAGGAGGTGAGAGTTCCTCAAGTCCCTTACACTTCAAATTTCAAAAAGTGTATCCTAACTGCATTCAGGGAAACTAGATGTTTTTTATTGTTTTGCTCGTCTGTTTATGTGCTACTTTATGTCTAAAAAATATATAATATTATTTCCATATTTCTCTTCTATGCAGTAAAGTAGCCTACTTGGAAATGTATCCCTAAACAGCACTCTTAAAAATAAAGGGGCTTCAGAAGTTCTTCCCAGCGATACAGAATCATTTTTAGTTCCAAAAAGAACCATTTAGTAAAAGGTTCTTCACAAAACCATCTCTTTTTTACCTTTTTACAATTTAAAGAACCTTCTTTTGCCACAAAGAACCTTCTGTATCACAAAAGGTTCTTTGTGGCAAAAGAAGGTTCTTTGGTGGCGTTGTGAAGCACCTTTATTTTTAAGAGTCAAAGTCATTGTGAAAGAGTGCTGTTATTATTTTATTATTTTGTTATTATTATCTTTTAATGTACGTTTTAAAAATATGTAAAACATTGGTCATACTCACAAATCAAATTATATATAATGAAATTACACAGTGTTCTTGCGCTGGGGAAACTTCAACAGGTTGTGTGTAAAGCAGTGTGAAATGTGTTGCGCAATGGATTGAAGGAATGATTGTGTGCCAACAGCTTTGGAAACATCTGTCAGGATTTACGTACTCTCAATGAGTTTTGAGGAACTTGGTAAAGGGACCATTAGATAACCACGTTCCCTACGGAGCACAGTGAAATAAGCAGCTCTTCCATAGCTTCATATTTTTAATGGATGCCCTCTCTGAAATGTTTTTTTTTTTTTTTAATGAATTCTACATTAGATCATCTGGAGTTATTTGTTAGTAAATGTGCATCAAGATTATCCTGCAAAAAGGAATAGAATATGAAAGGAAAATGTGACTGTGTCTTTTGCTTCTTCACATGTTTAATTAAATCAGTTTTCAGAATAATCTTTAAAATGTATGTCTAGAGAGAAAACCAGTGCTTTAATGTCCAAATAAACTAAAGTGGTAAAAAAAGTGAAGAAAACTTTATAGTATGTATTGGTGCCATCAATCATGTGAAAAAATCTGTTTTCCAAGAGAAAGGTTCTTATTTATTTATAAGTCTCAAGAACACGCTGAAGAAGTAGGCTAGTTTATCTTAAAATTATTTTATTACTCGCAGAAAAACATGCTTAATATTTTGGCTTGACAAGAAAAAAGAAGTCAAAGGTCAGTTCTGTAGATAATTTTAATTTTGACAGTGCACTACAAGGTCAACAGATAAATCCAGGAAGAGGGGTCGCCAGGTTCAAAGTTGTATGTGATCGGATCACTGGTCTCACAGACATACTGACATAATGTCTTTAATACACAGGCATAAACAGAAGGTTTTGTATTGTATTCAATTTAATCCAACGGACTCTGGCAAGGGAGTGAGAGAAGGTCAGTGTGTGCTACGCTGATGAGGATTAAGTTATGTGTCTCAATTAGTTTTTTTTTTTTTTTCTATTTTTGTCAGCATTGCTACTGACACCCGCTTCTATGTAGTGATCGATGGGATTTATGATTAATCTGACAACAGTGTCAGACAAGCTTTGTGCTGAAAACTAATCAGACATCCACACAAGTAGCTCAGCTCAATCGTTGCGTAATGATTTACCGTCATCATTAACATACTATTCCAAACCTATAACATTTGTGCATGCAGCATCACCAAAAATCAAGATGGTTTTGACAACTATTCAGTTGTTTTCATCAATTTGCTTAACTTCTTGGTGATGTTCTGAATCCCTTCAATGTAAATACAGAAGAAGTTTAAAGTGCCTAAACTGCAGAGCCATCAATAGTAGATTCATACTGTCTAAAAATGTGACTTATAGTTCCGGCAATGGAGTGGCAAAGACAAATTCTTAGACGGCACGTAAATGTAGAGTGCTAATTAATAAATCATACTTAAAGATCTCTTCTCTTTGCCCATTGCCTGATCATACAGTACCACATAATAATGCTAATAGCCATCAAATCATCCACACTCATTACCAATGCAATTACCCTCCACCAGCCTTAGATAGCAGATTAAACACATTAGAGGTCAATCAAAAGCCAGGGGTCTTTATTCGTATGGAATATTGGAAGAACAGGAATGGATTGAATGAAAATGATTAAGGCTTTTAGATCCATAATGAGTGAGTCAGCCCATGTCATTCTGATTCCCACTGGGTAGGCACTGGAAAATGAACTGCATATTCTTCTCAATACGCCTCACGTTGTGCCTAAGATTAAACGCTAAAAGCATATAGATTCGTAAAAATTGCACGTACTGTAGATTTCTTGAATAAGCCGTCTATGAAAACTTGACATGACAGCTTTACTTTTTTAAGATTTAAAATAGCTCTATTCTGAGTGACCAGTTTACAGATAAGTCTGTATCAGAGAAAGGGACTAAAATGTATCACTGCAGACATTCCTTGTTATTGATATAAATGAAATGATTACCACAAGTGCCTCACCTAACTGGTGAAATAAAGCTCGCTAGAAATTCAATTACTCGTGTTCTTGCATCACCGGTCGTTTTTGGAATCAGTTAATGCATTTCTCCCGGTGCAGTGAGATTCCTTATTTAAATTGAGGAGAGGTTACCACAGGCCACTTATCTGCCTGGCAGAAGGATTATACTCCCTCTGGGGACCTTATTTACTGAGGAAAAAAAGCTCAAGGGAGATATAATGAGAAAAGAAGTGCACTTAGAATGTCCAGAATATGAAATCCAGAATATGACTCCCTGTCATGTTCAATGGCAACCTAATGTGTGATCAGTCACACTTTAAACTGCTTTCCATTTGATTCTTTCTTTCTGGTCTCTGTAAGGAACCACAAGTGGTACATCCTTTGTTTTGATTTCACTAATTGAACCTTCACATTCTTCCTGGTTGTTTGGCGGTGCAATTTATCAGCAATCATTTGAACTGCGTTTGAACTTTAGCCAAGTTTTTAAATGCTACTTTAAAACATTGAAAAGCTTGTGGGATGTGTAATGCAGACGATGCCGTACATAAAGTTTTGTTGAGTCTGACAAGCCTGGAATTATGAGTGTTTGCAGCAACCTGATCTCACAGAATTGCGTGAAATAACCACGAACTCTTAATGCATAATTCCGTGTTAGTATCACGTAATGA
>JAUMHP010000043.1:11664517-11684854 GCA_032361065.1 Enteromius trimaculatus
TGATTACGTGACACTAACACGGAATTATGCATTAAGAGTTCGTGGTTATTTCACGCAATTCTGTGAGATCAGGTTGGTTTGCAGACTTACGCAGCTGGCTAATATATTTATTACATTCTTTAAACTGGGCAACACTCTAAAAGTAATTTGAGCCACATGTAGACACAATGGAAATGTTTTTTTGCACATATGTTGCTGTCTTCACGTTATCATGCTATTTTAGATCATCTCTCACTTCTATTTGAACTCTGGCCTTTAAGCAAAGCTTAGCATCTTTCACCCCTCCACTGGCTAGATTATTATTAAAACTTGCAGTTGCAGACTGAAGTTTTTTGAAGAAATGGCCTGGAGTCTCAAATTATCCTCGCCAGTTTAATTAGAAGTCCAATTTGAGAGAATGCACCAAGAACTCTTTATGTTCTAGCCCAGAGATACATAGGACAATCTTAATTACAGCAGTTATTTTGGTTAGACCACGGACAATTGGTTTACTTGTTTTATTGAGGCAACTACAGACTTGCTAGTGAAGAAAACCTTACAAGAAAAGCATGCTGTATGCTATCAATTTAACAAGCAAAGAGTTTGTAAAAAAATACATGCTGTAGAGGTTAACGCTAAGAACCAGCACAATGTCTTTAGACAAAAACTGAAGTGATGAATTGATCCAAGGGGAAGATGACTACTGAAGCTGTCTTATCACTGGAACACAGCACTGTAAAGATGAAGCCGAGCCCTCTGACTCTCAGTACACAAAAAGAGCTTGTAGAGCACAGATGTTAACTCTTCGGGTGTCTTGTGTCTTTCCAGGTGAGAAATGCAGGAGTTTTATTGATCTGGCCCCGGCATCTGAGAGAGGTGAGTAATGGCTGTCATTAGTGTGCCGTTCAGGCTTGTCCGACAACACACACCGAAACTTACAAATGACGGATCTCTTATGTCCACCTTGGAGCATCCCTGCTTTATTATTTGATGCATGCTACATATGTGGTACCTTAACTGATGTATGCATGTTGGAGTGAATGTTGACATTCTCTGTATGGCAAACTGTGATGGACATAGTTGTGGTCTGTTAGGACATGTGAGTTTGCTTAGGATATTCCCTTATACTGTCCCTTCTCCATCATTTATTTTCTTCTTTCCACTGTTCTGTGTTTTAAAAGTGTGTAAAAAAAACTCTGCTGCAATATCACTCTTTAATAGAGGATGAAGGTGCGTCTGCAGCAGACGCTTTTATGTGGCAGGGGCTCATTCGTATAATCTAACAGATTTCAACCTTGCTCTCTATGAAGGTCACATTTAACCTGGGGACATTTTTTTCATGCTTTTCAAATACCTTTAATGTGTAATTTATACCATTATTCTTGTCTCAGGCCAAGACCTTTTAATCTTAAAGTCTGAAAATCCATTATGAATGAAATAAAAAATTTTAAAAAGCGTGCAAATATTTAGGATACTAAAAATGATTTTTCCAAGAATGTTAAAAAAGGCATTTCCATCACAGATAAACACAGTACATAGATGTGAGTAAGAAAAAATTCAAACTTTTGCGTCTACACTGTAAGCATGCAAATGAAACATGGTCTTGTAGTTGAGGGAACGCCTACAAACAAAAGTGTGATCCAATATTGACTTCAAATTTGACTTTTCTTTGAGGTTACGTTTGACAACGTAATGCGTTCCATCGCTAAAAATGATTTTAATGGCATGCTTTATTGTTGATGTTTTCTTTGCGGTGGCAAAGCCTTCACAGGGGAAATATCATTTTGAATATGGATTTTTTTCAGTTCAGAGGACTGCTGCATAATACATCTCGCCTTGAACAAATCTGGAGATAATACTCCGCAATCAAAAAAGAAAATGAATTTTGCTTGCAAATTACATCTGCCACAGTTTCAGGGGAGAACATTTGCAAGGCAAACTACACCATCCTCTGTTCTCTTTAGACCCCGGATTTTATCTTTTAAGTCATGACTGACTCTCAAGGTCTCCAGTGATAATCACATTTGATACAAAGCTGCTGATATTTGTGGAATAATCCGAAGAGTGATGGCAGTGCATTTTGATTGAAGTGTTTTGAGATTCACCCCTCTATCTAAGTGTTGTCTTGTACAGAAGCTTGTCAGAAATTGTTTGTGCAAAAATTAGAGCGAGAAATTTGATTTATCACCACAGAAAATGCTCAGGTCAGGCAGACAGAAAGATATAGAGCTTCTATCTCTATCCTGTCTCAATGACGCCATAGCTCAGACAATATCAAGCCCTCAAACAGTGCTTTTCTCTGGGACCGCCTCAAGGAGCCCCCAAGAAAATTGACACATTGTTTATAGTTGCCTCTGAAAAATGTAGGCTTTCAAAGGTGCCCTATTGTGTTTGAACTCTTGAAGACAGGCACTCCAGACATTAATATTGCATAATGCCATCATATTCCAGGTTAAAATGCCTTAATCACTCACCACCTGCGTTTCTATCAAAGTCTGTCATCTTTTATTCAACGTGTGTGAGGGAATGCGTTAAGAAACCTCAAACGAAGGCGAATTTCACAGTGGATAATGGGTAGCACAGGTGTAGCAGCAGACTAGACTGTAAGGTGAACTCTGAATGTTGAAAGTAAGCAAAATAGTGTTATGTTCTCAGACCAAAACACCTCTGCTATCTCTGCAGAATTCTACTCAGAGTAGGCTCTGGGGCAAATGGGATTTCTGCTAATTAGGAGGAGCTGGTTGCTGTTATGGAAACACCCTGGAGTCAGTCTGATGGATACAGTTACATTTCCCTAATCTCTCAAAATACCTTTATAAATAAAATAAAATAAAATAAAATAGAGATTAAACATTCTTTCAAAACACAAAGGCAGCATTGTTTGCAGTGCAGATAAAGAGAAAGTCAACTTCTAATAAGTACTCAGGAATGTTTCTGCACCTATTTTGCATTTCTTTCTCTCCCTCTGTTTTATTAGTATTATCATTGTAATATACGCAACACTTTAAAGCTTAGTGGTTAGTATGTTTTTGTTTTATTTGTTTAAATTCACACTTACAATTTAGCACGGACGATTTTAATTTATCAAAAGTTAAAGACGTTAACACGTTACAAACTAATTTAATTAATAATTATTAAATAATGAACTTAAAATTCAGCTTTACCATACTTTTTCTTCTAAAGTACAAAACGCAGTAATATTTCACATAATCAGATCAGATCAGCTTAGTTACCTAGAAATATTTATTCAGTTTAAATCATATAATTTCCCTTTTTTCAAAATCCTTAAACTGTTTAATTTCAGGTTTAAATGAGTCATTTGCAATGTGCTACTTGGAGCGGTTATTAGAGATCAATGTTTGGTGATTTTAATGAACTCAAAACACATATTTGCTCTTTGCCAACTGAACACAGCATGACAAACTATACAAAAATGTGCCCAATGCATGTCCATTTATATGCAGGGGGCAAGTTGTTAAATTCCCGCTTGAAATCTGACCGTGTGAATAAAAGCGACAGAGAGAATTATGGGGCAACAGCAGAGCGCTTTGCTCACCAGTGTGTGTGTGTGTGTATTGCAGGTGTCCTTTGGCTGTCAGTTGTGTCTGAGGTGCTATACATCATGCTGCTGGTCGTTGGCTTCAGTCTGATGTGCCTGGAGCTTTTTCACTCCAGTAACGTGATCGATGGACTCAAACTGAACGCCTTCGCCGCGGTCTTCACTGTGCTGTCAGGTAGGCCTCCACCCTTGTCCCCACCTCACTCTTAGAGAAACTAATTGTGCATTACTTCATTACATTTATCAGCACAGCCTGTCCGATCTCACCACAGTCACAAATGATGGTGACAAAAGAAAATTTTGGACTTGTATAATTCATAAAGTATTTGCAATCTCTGCAGAACTGGTTATTGATTTGATAATAGTGCCAAGAGATCTTTTTAACGAGAACAAAGAAACAAAATACTGTTTCTAGAGACATTTTCAATTTAACTTGAATTGTTTTCAAAATGGCAACACTTCCACTTATCCAGTACTGTTGAGGTTCTAGTCAGTGGAAAAGGTTTTCTTTAAAAAAAAAAAAAGCCCAAATAATTATTTCTTAATATAAGGATACATTTAATAGTCTTTAATAGTAAAGTCTTTAAATTGTAACCAAAAAATCTATTTGTGTGTGTATGTGCGAGTATTAATATTTGACACTTTATTTTTATTACTGGAAATAATACTTTATGACCTTTATAATGACCTTTATATTCAAATGTTAATTTTTGTTGTTAATGTTTTATTAAGATTCTGTGAAATCTGTTACCTAGTTATTTCACACTCGAAACACATTCGCTTGAGAATGAGATGATGTGGAGAAAACAGAGGTCTCCCTGGACTACTCTCTCGTCTCTTTCCCTGTATAGTCTAGTGCATTGTGGGTAAACCTCAGCAGTTAGAAAGCCAGAACAGCTGCCGCTTTTTGAATTTCTGATTATTTGATTTGCTGAAAACCCAGTAGTCTTGTTCGTTTGGGGCCTTAATGCTTTTTAATTCCAAGTGCAGCCAAGAGAGAGAGGGAAATCACCCATCCAGCCTCCGTGTGGTTAGCTGTCAGCGGTTACACACAAGTTAGGATAAACTAAAAAGGCTTTTCAAAGGAAGGAAACATATTCCCATAGATTTAGTTGTAGATATCATGGTTGTCAGTTAATACAAACTACAATATTTATTCACAGATCTGTCTGTCACTTGGTATAAATTAGCCAGAGTATAATCCAAATTGAAAAACACCATGAACAAAACTATGCAGTACCAGTACTACCAGAAAATAATTAAATATCTAAAATAAAAATTTATTTCAAAAGCATTTTTGTTGCTGGGTTATCAGGCAAAAAAAAACCTTTGGGGAAATTGTGTGCTGACATATTTGTCAGTAGAGTAACAAATTGGATTTCAAGTAACATAGGGTAAAAAAAAATCAAATGTTATGCATGTGAGGATTTACAGTTACATGTTTCATAACAACTGCACCTTATTTGTCCCTCAACTGTGGTGTTTTTGAGCCCTTGACACTAGATACACCGGACACACTGATCCTACTGTACGTGATTGGGAACAGGTTCTATCTGCACATAATGCAGTGATTTTGCCTTGTAATCCAAAGGATCAAAGGTTAATAACAGTGTTTGTCATAGAGAAAATCTGTAAATCTGTATTGTCAGAGTGCTTATATCATCTCTATGACGTACACTGTGCACACAGTTCCATAAATACACAAACACATCCATAAACCGGTCCTAATTTACTGTGCTGTTTTTCTGTGGAACACAAAAGCGGATTTTGCATTTTATTTGTTTAAATGTTCACATAATTCTTTCCCATACGGGATCGAGTCAAAACAGGAACAGATTCATGACTCAATCATTTCAGTCTCAGAAGTTTAGAAGATAACTATGCTTTGTTCCTCAGAAAAATGTAAGTCATATAGGTTTGGAGAAAAATGGTCAAAAACATTATCTAGTGAGAAACATAGTATGATCAGTTACCAATTGCATGTGTGGATTCCTCAACAGGTCTTCTGGGAATGGTGGCTCACATGATGTACACACAAGTTTTCCAGATCACGGTCAGCTTGGGTCCAGAGGACTGGAGGCCTCACACATGGGACTATGGATGGTCTTTCTGGTAAGCTTCTCTGATATTTCACATTTGGATCAAAATTCGGATGTTGAAAAATTCACTTTACATTAGCTCTTGCTCAGGTAGTTCGAAAATAGCGACATCTGATTCATGATTATAGAACTCTATATATTTTTAAACTCTGTATATTTTCACCCTTAGCAGTTCCTGATCAATAATTGAATGGAATTCTCTTGGAGCAGTAGCTTCAAGTCCCTTCTCAGTATTTCCAGTACATCCATCCTGTGTTATATAATTCACCAAGCAAAGGCGAGGCGTTCTCAGAAGTCACAGATGTGCGGGTGTCTGGTCCTCATTCTGTGACAAATGAATCTGGCTCTTGCAGAGCATTCTCATTTCAGGTTCACTTTCCCCAATATAAGTGCTCTCTTTCCAGCAGAACTGGCAACCTAGAGAAAAAGAAAATCTAATTAAACTTAAAAACAGTTTCCTTAGTTTCTCTTTGTACTCTGAGGCTACGTTGACCCACGATTCTGTCAAATTTAAAAAAAATTAAGTAAAACACTGTATCACAGCATATTGCAAATTTTTTATTTTTTGGATGGAATATTTTTTAACATTTTTGAAAGAAGTCTCTGCTCATCCAAGGCTAGATTTATTTGTTAGAAATATAGTTTGAACAATAATAAGGTAAAATATTATTTTAATTATGCCTGTTTTCTATTTGAATATATTTTAAATAGGAGTGTGACGAGATGAGGCACTGGGTTCACGAGAGCTAGACGAGACTTTTAGATTTAAAAAAAAAAAATCCTCAATGATAAAATATATTGGGAAAAATGTTATTTTGTTCAACAAAAACATTCCAAAATAATCTAGGTGCATTTTGTAAACAACTTTTTGAAATGAAACTATTTGAATGAATTAACATGTGAACACTGCTAAATATTTTGCCACAAACTGACAGGCAAGTAATTAACAATAAATAAAAAAATAAAAAAATTAAAAATTAAATAGTATTAATAAATTACATCAATTAACATAAATATTCCTTTAAATGCAGGGAAAGCGATTTTTTCCAAAAAGCTTCAGAAAACAGTTGGGCCGAATACCTAAACAAAGGTACCTTTGCCTACAGCAAACGCTTAAAGGGAAAGTATAATTCAGCCATCTGCATTACATCATTTTCGCCATCAGGAGGGCTCGCGGACAGGAAAGGCCGCACAGACTTTCCACGTACACCTGTGTATGCGCGAGAAGAATGCTGAAAGAGTGCAAGTCAATTGGTGGCATATCGCATGTATCGCACTAATCCGCAATTGAGTATATTTTAAAAACTGTGTGGATGCGGCTGCACGCGAGATCGAACGGAACAGCTGAATACAAAACAGGCTTTACTGACAAGATGCGCGATACATATCGCGCGATGATGATAGTGCAGCCCTATCCAAAATACTTCCATATGACCGACGTTGCATTTCTTTTTGCGACCAAATCTTCCATGTCTGCGCTTTTCTCCTGTCCCGCGCTCATTTCGCCATGCACACTCAGACTGCATGCATGAAGGTGAAGCAACATGTGCTTTGTAGTTTTTAAAGAACCCTTAAATATGAGTGAATTACTTTATATTAGACAAATATAGATCTGTGAATAGAAAGTTTAGAAATATTGAAAGTACATTTTTAAATCAGACACACACATTTTTATTTTATTTTTCACTGCATCTTGACGTACATTGCGATGACGATGCTGAAACTATTATGCAGCCCTAATTGAAAACCATGTGGAATTTGTGTCAGCACGTCATAAATAGAACGAGCCAACAGTTTCCTGTCGGAGATTTGTTATGCCCCATCATACCACTATCGCGAGGATACCAACAAGTGAAAATCCAGTTACTGTCCATATAAAGTTTGAAGTGCTTTTACTGCCTTTATAAAAATGTAAAAAGTCTTAAATAGAAACTTTTCCATTGGTGTTTTATGTTGCATGTCAGCTGTACAGTGAATTTTTGGAGTGAGTCTCTGTCATTTAATTTTTTGGGACCATGCCTGTCTGTTAGAGCAGAGAGGGAATGGCTGTAGTGGATCTCCCAGCAAATGATTTGTGTTATTTTGGCGCTTGGATATAAGAGACATGCACTGGGGTTCTGACAGGCATGAAAGTGGTATTTACATTGGCTGAATTACCACAGATGCTTGCCCTGCATCCATTGGTCTAGACTAAGATTGCTTCATTTGTCCTCTGCCATCTGGCCAATTTCTTGTTTAACCCCCCATTGGAAACTGTGGGTAATTTGCAGCCCATAAATCGTAGGCAATTTTTGGGGAATGTAACTTTTACTACTCCTGATAAATAAAAAATAAAGAAAAAAAAACCTGTTTGAGAACAGAATAAGATTCGAACTGGCAAAAAAGCAGTTGTTTAAAATAAATAAATAAAGTGTTAAAACATCAAAGTAATATGCATTAATATAAGCATAGTGAAGTATTAAAAGGATGACAATAGGTTGTTTGCACATGACATCATTGCTGTGGCGTGAAATGTAGCTGGAGGGCAGGAAATAATTTTTCTTCATAGGAATCAGTAGCAGAATTCCTGTGTTTTGAGTTGTTTATGAATGTTCAAATTGGTCAAACCAAGAAAACAAAAGGAGCTGTTAATGTGTAGGAAAATGTGTTGTTCATAAGGAGTGAAAAATCAAGAAATTGACTGAAAAAGTCAGTTTTCACGCCACTTTTTTCAGTTTTTCAGTCAATTTCTTGATTTTTCACTCCTTATGAGCAACAAATTTTCCTACACAATAAAAGCCCCTTGTGTTTTCTCGGTTTGAACATCAATAAACAACACAAAACACAGGAATTCTGAGTTTCTGCTACTGATTCCTATGGAGAAAAATAACTTCCTGCCCTCCAGCTGTATTTGTAAAAGCACAGAACAGCAGCTTCTGAATCAGCAGCACCAGATAGCCTGGTAATACCAAACTCTGCTACTTCTAACTATAATCTTAAATTCGGTGCTTAGTGTGTACGTCACGGCTCTAAGCCTGCCCTCTGCCCTTTGGAGCCGGTGAGAAACTGTAAGATAGCCTGCTATCTCAGACTGAATACAGAAGCGAACTGACATTGAGCTGAAGTACGAAGTCTGACATAGTAAGGCTAAGCATGCATGTTTAACAATTTTACTAAGACAATGAATAGTTTTGTTTTTTCTTTCTGAAGTGGTTGACTGTGTTTCTGCTGTAAACAGTGTGGCTTGTAAAATCTCATATTGCTTCATGTGTGTTTCACAGTATGGCCTGGGGCTCGTTCACCTGTTGCATGGCCGCCTCCGTCACCACCCTCAACTCCTACACAAAAACGGTGATCGAGTTCCGGCACAAACGGAAGCTCTTTGAGCAAGGCCTGCGCGAAGAGCAAACCTTCCTAGATCCAGAGTCCTTCCATTACTTCCGTGACAGGTCCGTTCAGTCCATCTCCAGCTCTATAGATGTTTACCCAAGCCACGGAAGCAGCCATGGGAGCAGCTGTGGGAAAATGCGCTCCCCTCCGGTTCCGGTGGACCAGAGCGACAACACAGAGTCTCTGGGAGAAGAGCAGTGCTGAGAGGAAGTGAACTCGGTACTGCACAGGTGGCCTTGTTTGGACTGGACAACTCAGAATACTAAAGAACTGGGATGTGAGGGGTTGGAAAGTTGAATTCCCTTTTTTTAAAAGCATTACGAGGGTAAAATATGGACATGAGTTACAGTATCGAACGAGGCATGCAGGTTACAAGCTGAGCCTTAGCGTAGAGAAATCGGTGATTGTAAATAAAATAATGCGGAAAGGGAGCGTTTTTTCCTCATCGACAGATAGCTGAAGTCTGGATGGGCAGGTGGGAAAACCACGCAGCTTACACTGCCGTGAAGAGCCATGCGCACTTCTAAAACAGCATCAAAGCATCTGTCGCTCCCTCGCCCTGACAGCTATACTTGCTCCTGAGTATTTATCGGTCTTACACAGTACGTGAAATGCCCTCCTCCCTTGGTGAGATCTGCTTGAATATGCCTTCATGTTACAAACAGCAGACTAGAGTACCGTTTAAATCCTGCCTTCGATACTGCTGCAGCTGAACACCGGAGAAGCACAGCCCATTTCAGTTGCAACATCCACTAGGTATCAAAAGGTTACTGCCGCTTGGATTTTGCCTGTTTCTGTCTATTGTCGTGCATTACTGGCTTGATTAGCAGAGGTCAGTGACAAGATTGTAAACCATGACCCCAATTTCTTTTTTTTTTTTGTAATATCTTGAATATGTTATTGATGTACATGCAATGAATGGAATTCTATCTATTAATGAATGTACTAAATTGTATATTTATCTATGTATGCACTATAATCCTGTCTTTTTCATTTGATAAAGAGGTACAGAATTATCCTACTGAATTATTTCAAGTTAGTTTTCAAGACATTTTTCACAACAGTTCTTTATTTTTAAGAAACATATGTGTATATTCCAACTTGTATTACTCCTTGGCCTTACATTTTCAATCCCAAAGGTAATCTCAGCTTTGTATATCCCACAAGTGCCATATATGGATAAAAAAAGTAAAAAAAAACAATAATATATATATATATAATTTATTTAATCATTTTTTAAAACTCTGAGGCTTGCATACATTCAGAGGTTATTTAAAAACCTTAGAAAGTTATTGCAAAGTGTAATAAAGAAGAACACACATCCTTGACTAAACGAAGACATCCCGTGTTCGCTATTATAGGGAATATAATTTTTTTTACTTCTGGAGCTCAACAGCATGTCTTTTTCTCAGTGAATCATTTTCTGTGAGTTCAGGATTTATGCTATTCAAGCTATTGAATTACACAGTATTTACTAGAAGCCATAAAACTGCTTGCTGAAGCAAGCGCTTGCATGGTTTAGAACCTGCCTTCAGCAGAAGCCCAGATCAAACAGCCAGTCAAATTAAAGGGGATTGATCTTGCAGTGCGAAAGCTAGCAGATGAAGCTTATTCTAATGCAACGCTCTTTAACACTCATGCAATTCTGTGAAATTGCACAGACAGTGAGCACGCTTCCATTCATTTGTGTTATTATGGAGTGGATGTCCATTTTCTCATCTTCATCAAAACATACATTATCAAAGCAGTATGTCAGATAAATGGGATGTGTGAATAATCAGCTCTGAGACAGTCACCAAACAACATCTGAAAGACTTCAAGGAATTAATGTTTGAAAAAAAAAGTACACTGAAATTGCCAATTGATCCAAAAAAAAATTTTTTTTAATAATTTTTGTTTCATTCAATAGTAAACCTGTACTATATATTAAAAAAATAATACTAACATGTGGTAACATCAAATTAAGCAAAAACCATAACAAACAGCCATTCGTTCAGAAAATGTATTTCATTGGTTGTGCTGTATGTTCAGAAGCCGTGTTTGTTCGGGAGTGTAGTATTAGCAGCAGTGTATTTAAGGGTTAGATCACCCAACAATGAAATTTAGTCTGTTTTCTCACAGTGGAAGTGAGAAAAAAGTGTTTATTATGCTTGAAATATGGTAATTTATCTTACAAAAACACATTGATTCACTATAGGAGAGAACCCAAAGCCATGTGAGGGATGTTTTATTATGGATACACACACTTTACTTCACGTCTTCTGAAGTGTATCCAGAAAACACCTGCTTAGTCCCATCATGGAAAGGCTTGGAGGGACCTGGGGAGTTTTCAATTAAACGTTGACTGGATATATCAGAAAGAAGAAAGTCACACACACCTAGGAAGCTTCGATACGGGCTAATTTTCATTTTTGGGTGAACTAACCCTTTAAGTATTTCAGGAAGCTCCTTCTCCTTGAGCATTTAATTACAATAGTCCGTTCACACTGACAGAAGAATGCACATGAAAAAGCCATTAACAGAGCTAAACGGGAAGAATGCTTGAAAACAGTAATTATTTTTGCCGTCCTGTTTGGTAGTGGAAATTACACACGTACACCTACAGAATGTGCTTCACGTTGAAGTTCTTCGTGAAATTTCCAAAGACTTTACAGATGGTCAAACTTTGAGTCGAGCTTCTGCTGTGAATTCTATTATAGAAATCCCTATACTAAAAAAGCCCCTTATGTTTTCTGAGTACACTTAATGAATGCTTTCTATAATCAATGCATATTCAAATCACAAATAACATCTCGCTGGTCCATATTATTTAAGTGCTTCCTCTTGTGGGGGAAATCAACAGAGAAGAATCTATAGCGTGCTTTTCAATGCAGAGCCGTTGAAGACGTGCCGCACATCTGGAGAAATCGGCTGACATACATCCTCTTATTCATCCCTCATCCATCATTTCTTTTTGTTTCGGCTGGGTTTTTCTTGCCATCTGTCCCGAGTACAGTGTGATCTCCGCCTTTTCTGATTGTTTTACATTGATCTTTCACTAGACCGCTGACCTGTGGGTGACCCTACTATTATTGGACATAGATTATCAGCACCTTAAGTGAAAAGCAATTACATTTATCTCCATATGGCACAAGGGATCTACAGCAGACCACAGAGAGATCTGAATTAACACTACACTGCTCTACCATTGACTGGGGATGGTTCAGGGATGAAAAAAAGAGTCTCCTTTCACATTCAGTTTTACAAAGCAAACAATGCTAAGCTGCTTCATTACGTTTTACAGGAAGGGTCACGCGGCACAGGCTCAATTTGAGCCCTGGAGATGAAACACAATGAGCTGGCATTTGGGGCAAGAGATAGCGCAGAGGGAGAGGAGAAATTCATCACGGTTTGGTGATAAATCAAGGAGAAGCCATCACTAATTAAAGTGCATCAGCAATGTGTCTCTCGCCTCGCTGCATCGCTTACAGTATTATAACTTTCAGTTCTGCAAATTATGCGCAAAACAAAGAAACTCATTTGTACAGCGAGGATGAAACCAAAACGGTCGAAAATTGGCTTCCTTTTATCCACATACAAGACGACAGACCGCAATTGTTTCCCGGGCATATATTCGCCATTTACATAATGTTTAGTCATGGTAGGTAATGAAATGCAGCTGAAAGAGTTTATGAGGTGCACCTGCTGGGCCGTTTCGAGGCGGCCGCTGGAAGGGTCGTTTGTGTAATTTTCATTAGGCGGACAGAAGAGACTGGCTTTCCTGTCGCCATGATACGACTACGTCCGAAGGTATGACTGGCCTGAGATCCAGCTTTATTCTCCTTTGCAGATGAGGGGAATCTCTCGAGCTTCCTGCCCCCGATGTTGCTCAAATAACAGTAATTAAGACATGTAAATTATAATTAATTATGTTCCTCGCTGTGGGTGAAATGGAGGTTGAAAATAAGCGTAAAATAAGCAGCGTGCTGCACATGAAACCAGAGATACTGGCTGTGGTGTAATGACATTCATTTCCAATGATATGGCATAAATCATTACCAGACTGAACAAATTAAACAATTTCTAATTGCAGAATGGTAATGCAAGCACAAGTGAGAGTTCCTTTGAATATATATATATATATAGTTTTTTTTGTTATTATTATTTATTTACCTTCTTGTTGTTCCTGACCCATCGTTTGTTTCTGTTGGAAAACAAAAAGAAACATATTTAAGAAATGAATTCTTTAAATGAAAGTTCATGAAGACAGGTATTCTCTACAGTCTCTACAAGTTGTCTATTAAAGATATGTGCTATTTTCTTAAATCACTATTATTAAAGTTTTTATATCATATGAAATCTATTCCTTTAAGCAGGATGTGCTGTTTTTAGATTAACGCCAATTCTTAGGACTCAAATATGTGGGTGTTTCTTTGGGCAAGGTATGTGGTTTTCAACACTTTTGCTGTTTTTCAAAAATAAGGGCTAGTCATTTACACAATAAATAAAAGTAAAGCTACCCAAGTGAAAAAATATACTAAAATGCATCTGAAATACATGCCAAGTACTCTACAAATACATTGACATATTTATGTTCTTTGCAATTATACTGAACTGGTTACTTAAAGTTTGCTAAATCGGAACAATTTTGTTTGTAACGGAAGTACACAATTAAGGTTATACTGAAGTATATTTGAGTGTGCTAAAGTCGAAGTATATATTGCAAGTATACTTTAGGCACACTTTAAATATCTTGCATTTACAGATTTAAAGATCATACGATCTTCATCAGCAGTGGCATTAAAACGTTTAGGCATATTATGCACTGTGCAAAAAGAAATACTTTTATGTACTACAGTATATATAATACTTACATGCTAATGGAATTAAATTTTACTTAATAATAAAATGTTACAAATATAATAGAAAGTATTTTTTTTTTAATATTGTACTTGTTTACTAAGCAGACAACAGTGTCAGTGAAAAAATGTTGTATGCTGTTAACAGAAAAATTAGATATACTTATAAAAATGTCCATAGGGCTAAAAGCACTCACAGTTGAAGAAACACCCATGTACGTTTTATCTACACAAGATGCTCTGTAATTTGATGTCAGATAGACTGTTCTCTCCATCATCATGGGATTCCAATTGGTCTCTCAGATCCTGACATATGCTCCAGACGGAGAATAATCAAAGGTCTTATCAGAGCTTGATGGATGGTCAAATCAAACAACTCCATCTGTAGAACTCGAATAGGTCCTGGAATGGAAACTTGCGCTCTCTCTCTCGCTCTCTCTCTCTCTTTCTCTCTACCACTATATTTTCTTTTTGCAACAATAACTGACAGCTAAATTTAACTGCTACAGAATTACAACGAGACCACCACCCTTCTGTGTCAATATTAATTTAAATGCTTGATTTAGAGGGGAAAAAACATTAAGAAAAATGCAGCTGCAGGTCACCTTGCATTGACCTGTCTGAGTTTTTAATGTTCTTTAAGTGGGTGGGTATGTTCCGCAGTGTCACTTACACGTGTGATGAATTTAGTTGACTGGGATGATAGCTGGTGAGGTACAGGGTGGGCGGACACGGGGGAGACACGTGTTTTGCACTGCATCACTGACCACTTCTTAATGGATACAGGAGATTTATGCAAGCGGTCACAAAGAATGGGGCTGTATCCCCCTCACATAGCTCAGCTTCAGAGCGGCCCGTCTGAAAACCTGCATATATTTTATCTGTGCCAGTTTTATAGTTGTGCAAGTCTGGAGGATATTAACTGAACTGCAGACGCTTTCTGAAACACAATAGAGCTGCTTCTGAATCTTGCGCCAGTTTCTGAAACATTCTTTCGTTCATTATACTCATCTGCAATCCTGAATCATTTATGAGGGCATTATGGCATCATCTACCACTCTTCACATTTAATTACTTTTGTTCAGTAGGAATATGACAATTTCAAGGGATTGTTCATTCATGCATACCCTATTAGGCACAGTTACTCAACTGCGTGGTTTGCTGTAGCACCCTGCATACATACATAATCAAAATTTTAAGAGTTCTTAATTGGTCAAGAAAATATATGGATATGCCATTTCATCTCACAGGAAAAATATTTTTAGGTGCAGATTTTGTGTGAAATCGTACATGTATGATGTGAATCATAGAAAAGCAAGATTTTTTTTGTAAAAACTAAGCATGAAGGTCCACCTCTAACCCCATCACTGAGGATAATAGTCACTAATTTATACAACTTATCCAGTAATTCTCTAAAAGAAAAACTGTGCTGGTTTCCTCAGATATCATCAGCCTTCTGTCTGCAACATCCGAATCTTCTTTTTAAAGCATATGACAAAAAAAGTCTCAAGGTACGATGAGTTTGAATTAGACTCTCAGCGAGTTAAGAGCAAGTACTGAGATCACAACTGAACCCCTCTTTATTTTTCGGTTATTCAAAACTACCCAGAAATATATGAGCTACTTTATTTCTGTGAGATGAGGTTAAATTACTGTACTTAATATGAGAATGTGAGACTTAGAATACACATTCACAACATAGCTTTAGCAATTATGCAAGTCATTTAAAAAATAAATTCATAACGGTTTCTAAAAAAAAACATGTACTTGTCTAACATAAAAGTGAATTACATGCCTGATCTGAGGAATATGCCAAAAGCAAGATTGATTCGCATCCAGCAGCGTGTTCAAGGGCACAGCAAATGTAACGAAATCTAATTAGTCTACAATATATGGCAGAGGAGACGTCTTCTACCAGAAGCTTTTGTACTTTTAGATTCTATGTAAATTCATGTCATGGGTAACGTGAAAAAAAAACTAATGCTATAAAATCCTCCATTTGGGAAAGAAAATGGGTGCTTTGTAAAAATAAAAGTGCAGGAACATTTGTAATGATGCACGCTCATTTCTAAGCCTGCAATCGATAGCTTTATTCACAAGAATTAAACCCCCTCATAAGCAATGTGTCGTGGAGTCACATTGTGAGATTAATTTTGACTCTGTCTTCTAAATTGGAACTGATGGCACCCCAGTTCATTTGTCATTTGTTAACGGCGGTCTCAGTGACACAGTCGCTGGAATTCTCCATCAATTAGATCAATGGATTGATTAATCCCGAAGAGCTACAGATGGTTCAGGTACTTATGTCCAAAATCTGCCTAACTAGACTGGACAAGCCCTGATGGCGTTTCTTGCCGTTTCCTTGCCACTGTTTCCCAACTTACACCGAGTGTGATATTAATAGATAGATAGATAGATAGATTTCATTTTATATTTTAAGTTTAAGACTCCTCCTTGTGTAAATCTGTGCATGCAAAAGACCACAAAAAACAGGAGAATCAGAATAAAACTGTAACTCGCACAGCCAAACCATCAGAAGTTCTGCATGTATGGTGAAGAAACAATCGAGGGCAATAGCGAAAAAGTCTGTTCATGGGGAAAACGTTATGTCCCAGGCCATGCAGGGGAGGTGAAGTGCAGGGATGGGTCTTAATTCAGAAAGGCAAACAACCTGTTCTAATATAATAACGCGAGCCACTAAAGGGACATGGTTAGTTTGATAGCGGTAACCTGTTACATTACAAATTAGATTTCACTTACCACATTAACAGAACGGAGGGATGACTGAGGATGATGGCAAATGACATACAGATCCTGAGCACCACTTACTAGTATGTGATCTTGTCAAATGTGTGGTAAACACTGAAGCTCCACACTATTAACAGTTAGTGCGATCACGAATCTAGAAAATGAAACACGATCGTGCATATTAATAGCGGCTTCCTGATGCCTGCCTTTTATATACAGTATAATTATCCAACAATACAACTACGAGAGAACAGAAATATATATTTTCTTCCCCGGTTCCTTGTGACTATGTGAGCTATTTAAACTAGCTGCATGGTAAAACAGCCAATCAGAGCAGAGCTCGATATAATTATTCTTGACTCTTCCAAATAAGTTAAAAACAGACCATTTTACTCTAAAGACAAGTCCTAGGATTGTAAATAGACATTTAAAACCATTTGTGGAGAGGTTTTTGCCCTTACTTAAGCCACATACAGTACTGTGTAAATGCCAGAGAACAATTTAAAATACTGTATTCTAAGTCTATGAATTCTAATTTCAGCGTCGTGTTTTTAGAACATTGTGTCTCATGTGAGATGCTGAAAACAATGCAGATCATCCATCTATCGCACATGTTTATACCATTTCTTTAACTGATTTGTGCTCTTTTGGCTGCAGTTGCAATTGTACATCAGATTGTAGCTCACATCACATGGTGTTTACATTCTCTGAGCATTATCTTCTGACACATTCTCATTTATATAATTGATACACAGAACGTACCCTGTCATATAACTATGGCTTTCATAGCACCAGCTATAATGTACTAATGTATGCAGCTAATGTAATGCAGTCAATAGAAAGCACTTTTACACAGTTCATTTGCACAGCTTCCCTGCAATGTGTTGTACCAATGCAAATGGTAGCAGTCATTTGTCAGGACTGGATATTTCCGGAACATTTTAATCATTTGTGCGAACAGTCTGCCAGTGCAAATAACGTGATATATGTGATTCTGTGAAACATACATAATGTGTGTTTACACTTTATGAACTCTATAAACAATACTTTTAATTCTTCTTGAATTAACTATCTATGTTCATTTCTGTTATTCTCTCCTATTCCTAATTGTCTTTTCATAAGGCATTATGCAAACATTTGCTGCCCAATAAAAAGTTAACTTTTTTTAAACAACCCTTTGGCAAAGCACTGTAGTGATTTTCCAAGCAACTGATAAATGCAGTCCACTGGTCTCCATGTATAAAAAAAAGACACACTCACTTATGTGATTAGCGATAATCAAATTGCGCATATGGGGAGGTTGATTACAGCGTAATAAATAATCGTGGGGTCTCCACAACAATATCAATCAATTCACATTGGTCAATTCTCATTAGACTTTGTTGCTCTGAGCTATGGAGGTCAGACAAACATAATGGATTTTACTCACTGCCAGTCTGAGATATTTCTCTCACCTTTTACAGGGCTGTTTGGGAGTCTGGCATAGACTGAACCCCTGTGACAGGTGAGACAGCTGCCATGCCATATTGTCCTCTCTAATGACCTAGTTTGCCAGGTGAGGCCAGGCCCACCGCAAAACACGTCCACCTTAATTACCGTTCAATTACCTTGGCTGGGACATCAGATCCATCAGAGGAGCTTTTACCTAAACCATTGGCTTGATCTAGAAACCAAGGACACTTAAAGTGATAGCCAAGATGTGATATTTGAATGTGTAATGAACAGTGTAGATCACATGGTGAATGAAATGTGGGTTTTGAAATTGCATATCACAGTATTAATATAAAATACACTACCATTCAACAGTTGTTAAACATTGATTATAAGAAACTTAGCATATTAGAATAATGACTGCTCAAAATTCAGCTTTGCCATCACATAAATACATTACGTTTTATAGCATATCAAAATATAAATCACTTATGTTCAAACTGTAATGTCTCACATTTTAATCAAATAAATGCAGCCTTGGTGAACATAAAGACCCACCCTAAACTTCTGAACGGTAGTGTATGTATTATTTTTACTTGAACAAAGTGGTATATGAGTGGGTATGAGTACAGCTATTAGTGAGTAAAAAAATGTATAGCTTTGTCACGACTGAGTCATTGCTTCTGTAAATTTAGCATCGTGTCTGCGGTTCAAAATGCAAACCTTAATCCTTAATGCGATTCATGCAACCTAACGTTAAAAAAATCATGTAAATTCACATGAGATGAAGAAGTCAGTCATATATAATGAACATGAGACACCATGTTGAGATTACATGACTGGTCAAAGCTCTCTGATGCTATCTGATTCTGCCTCTAGGTGTCAGTGTAAGTTTGCAAAACATAAACAAATAGTCAGTTAGCAACCAACAGATTATATCCACAATAAAAACTTCCTGTGGACATTTACACGGGTTTTTAAAACGAGTTTTAGATCTATGAATAAAACAAGGCCTGTTATATTACTTAAAACAAAAAGAAATGTAGTCTTTACTTAAAGTTTCTAACAAGCTATAATTGCTATATTTGGTGCTTGGTCATAGTAAGTAAAATCAAACTCATTCAAACTTCAGAGGAGGATCTCTACAAACTGAGCTGTACAACAACTAAAAAAGCAAACATATTTGTTTATGATGCATAAGACCAGCAACAATTAAACACATTTTGTTTCACCTATTTTTTTGAGCTATCTCAGATTTCCATATTCCCTCAGAGGCAGCTAATGTCATGATGATGATATAGACGCTTCAGAAACAGCTGGCCAGTGTAATGAATGTGCTCAATATCCAGCAGCAAGAGCACTCCTGTGGGTTCATCTTTTTCCTTTTACTGTCATTAACCATATGCTTGGTGTATTCTTTTTCCATTTCATTAAATATTTACACACTCACAAAGTTACATTAGTGCGGACACTCATTGTTTTGACCACACATTAAGATACATGTTCAAGCCCATGGATGTCCATTTCACCAACTGCTTTTGTTGTAAACCACATACCATTTCCTGTCACCTTGATTCCTCTGTTTGCTTCGCGAGATGGGTCTTGGTTTACTGAGCAGAGTACTGGGAGAAGACAGTACAAACATCTCTTTGAAGAGCCTTCTGTTTGATGCTGAACTCTCACAAGGGACTCTGTCACAAGCTGACACCAAAACATCCATTGATCCATATTCCACACAAGCCATCACATTCCCAAGCCGCCTCTCAAAAGCCCCCCAGGCTCAGAGCTGTATATTCTTTCAGGCAGTTTATAGACACCGAATCACGATTTTCTTCATCTGCACTATTCTGCCCTCTGGAGGAACTACAGCATCCTGTTGGGAGTAGGTACTGACAGGAATGGGTTAGTCTTTTGCATTTGGGGAAAGACTTGCTGGAGTGATAACGATCCTCATCAACTTTCATCGTTAAGCTAAAACATTGGCATGAGATGTTCTCAACAGGTGGGCCGCAACTCAATATAGAGTATATACATCTGAAATACAATACTATATTGTATAAATACAATCTGAAACAAAGCACAATAAATAAATTACTATGAACAAATACAAATAAATGCGTTCATCATGGGCTATTCGAAGAGAAAGCTGTACCTCTGCTGCCATCTACTGCTCAGAATAATAAAAGAGACGGTCCATATTCATACTTTTTCTTTTTTTGCCACTAAATAAATAAATACATAAATTCTTAAAATACACATACATTTAGTAGCATGTGAGTAGCAAATATATAAATAACATTTACCATGTAAATAA
>JAUMHP010000043.1:11690766-11729697 GCA_032361065.1 Enteromius trimaculatus
ACATATATAATGTAAAGAAAAACTTTTATTTTGGATGCGATTAATCGCGATTAATCGTTTGACAGCACTAATATATATATACACTTATTGCTGTGAAATCATTAATTGCAGTTACTTTCATCCAAAGTAAAAGTTTTTGTTTACATAGCATATGCATGTGTACTGTGTGTGTATACGGTATATATCTATATGTATCTATATAATACACACACACATATATATATATATACACACACACACACATACTAAATCTTATATTTATTATTATGTATAAATATATTTAACACAAACATATTTATTAAACATATGCATGTGTTTGTATTTTTATACTTAATAAACTTTTTAAAATAAACTTTACACTCACAAATATTACTTAAACAAAAACTTTTATTTTGGATGTGATTATTCACGATTAATCATTTGACATCACGAATATACACTCACACACACACACACACACACACACACAATAATTCATTCATTTTTTTATATAATACTCAAGCATTAACCCTGCATTAAAACCTGGCTAAGATCCCCTTTTCCTTGTCCTGCCTTAAAACGTTTTGAAAACGTTGCAGTCATTTTCATATAGTTCAATTATCCTGCAGATGTTTGTTAGTTTAATACACACAGATTGTCAAACTCACTCTCAGGTTTACTCTGTTATCACAACTCTCCTGACCACAGTTTACCGTTGGTGGATTGATTTGACTGTGCAAATGAGAGAAGCATTTTCAGGTGTCCTCTACACTCTGTATTATTTGATTTTTGCATAACTAGGCAATGCAGTTGTCATTCACCACCTCACGACAAAAAGAAAAGAAAAAAAATCAAATCAAATGGGAGTTACAAAGGGCCACATTCTTTGCGTTGTTTTCATGGTGCCAATAGGATAATTCATTCATTTTATCATAGGCCAGGTGCATAAACACCAACTAGTAGTTAACCAAGAGGTTATCAGAACTTTTTGGATTCAAATTAGGCTCTTCTCCACTTTTATAACTGACTTTCAGAAGTTATGAGCGGTCTTAAAGAAAAAATAGTTAACTAAATTTACCATAACTCTTTAAATAACAATTGAACAGCTCTTATCAATTTATTATTTGCTGACACATTTTACAACATTTGCTTCAGTTAATTTTTTTGAAAATTTAAAAAGTGATTTGTTTATTTTTTTAAGTGAAATATTATATGGATGATTAACTATATTAATATGACACTTCTAGTCCTCCACTGGTGAAATCCTGATGAATTCCTTTTTTTGCATTATCAACTGGGAAGAAAACCTGGACCTCATTACTGAATTTTCCTGACAAATTCGCAAGTGTTGGTTGAAGAGAACGGAAGCAGAAAGTGGAAAATATCAGATTTTGGCAGCCATAACTTGGTCCCCTTACATACCTCGTTTTTTATTGACATGCCATAAAACCATAACCGGCTCCCTCTCTGAGCTGCTTTGTACAATAATCCAGAGTAAGCACATCTTTATGAGATTCCCTAGACCTGCAGTTAAAGTACACAGACACGCACACCAATGGTGAGCCGACTCTGCGAGGATGGGGCCTGATTGTGAGGGAATCCTTTGTATGGCATGAAGTCATGACTGAGGAGATCGGTGCCAGCCACAGAGAGCTCGAGAGGGGCCCTTCCATTTACAGACCCACAAAAACAAGCAACTCAGGAAAGGAAAAGTGAGGAAACTAGATTTAGGACAACACTGCTTCTGTCTCAATTTAAAAGAGCTAAGCAAATCCCCAGGGCAACCCTCTAAAGAGGCAAATTCAGTATGCCAGATGGCTACTGAGACCCTATAACCTAAATAGTATTAAACACAATACAGTCCCATGCCCGTCCACCCCACCTTTGTCCATTGGAAGACTGAGGCACTCATGCATTATTAAGGAGGTGCACTTCTTCTCCCCACACAAAATCCCTCCATTATTTATGCTGAAGGACTGAGTAGGATCCTAATAGGCATATAGGATTTCTTCGTTTGTTGTGCAGGCTCTGTCCAATGAGGGAGGCTGGGAGTGGGTGGGAGCAAGTGAGCAGGCTATAAATAGATAGCTCTCTAGCTCTCTGACTCTGTGTGGAGGCTGACACGGGATGCGCTCAGCATGCATAACGAGTAAAGGTAGCACAGACGAATTCTTGCGGCCGAGCATATCGCCAAAAAGCTGCAACTCACCGGCAGCCATTTGACAGACCTGCTGATTAAAGGTGTAAAGCGGTCTGTGAGCCGGTCTTGCTGGTGCACGGCAGAAATTTTATCCCAAAAAAAAAACAACTGCTGCAGGAGATGCAGACTTCTTGGCTGAGCACTGAAGCCAGTATGAAGATGTTATGTAATGGCAGCTAAAATGGGCGTCAGATACATCCTATGCCTCTGGGCAATGCTAAAATAACTGATTGGAGTGTGCATGAGTCAAACAATCTGCTAGTGCACATCACAGTGTCCTTAAATAATCCAAAACATATATTAGTAACTTCATTATTAAGTTAGTTCAAATGCTAAAAGAGATTCAGATGACTGGTGACCCCACTCTGAAAAGAATCATGTTTTTAGAAAAGTACAGACAGTAAACATAAAATATGCACTCATGTTGTTCAGTCAAGTAATATCCCACTCAAAATTGGTCATGCATTTTAAAAGATCAGCACAGCTGCAGGCACAAGGCCATCACAGGCCATGCTCATAATTATACCAACAACACAACTGCAATCGTGATTCTGTTTCATATTGAATTCCAAGTTAATTCAAAGTTAAGAATGAGTGACTAGCCTTTCTGGCAAAAATGAGTAATTAGTTTATATATTTGTTACCTGCCTATTAAAATAGTTCCAACAGAAGCCAAACCATCATCGGTATGTTACAATGCTATATATAGGTAAAACAGGCTTACATATGCTATGAAAATAAATGTAAAAAAGAAATATGCATTACATGTTTCTTGAAAAAAAAAATAAGACTTGTTTTCCTGAGAAATCTGATGTGTTACAGTGCGGCCATATTAAGTGTTCAGCAAATGGTTGATATCCACATGGATCATTCTTCTAAATATCAACACTTACGAAACGCCAAGCAAATTGAAGTACTAGAACTATCTGCCCTGTGATTAATCGCATTGCGTTCCATTGTGTAATATATTATGCATGTACGCGTCTTCAAAACGCATGTAAATATATGGTTACATAATGAAACAATGCTTTCATCTTTCTCTAACGGAAGAGTTACAACCAACGCTCGAGAAACATTCAGTGCTCACCAGCCCAAAGCGATGCATTATTGATATTTTTGCTGCTATCTCTTTAAATGGGATTGGTCTGTTTTGTGTGCGTGTGCATGTGAGAGAGAAAGAGACAGCGAGTGGGAGGCAAGCTTTGTGTGGAGAAACAGAATGAACGGGCTGTTATTTTAGGCAAGGGCATTAATTCACTTGTTTAATATTTCCTTCCATACACATGTGAAGTGTTTTTACGGGTTTCGGTACTGAGAAAGGTTTACATCTCTATGGCAACATCGACATATCAAATTATCATCACCTCCGCAAGGAAATAACGGGCAGGGCTGCTGCTGCTGCTACTGGTATATTTATTTATTTTTCCTCATGCGTCCTGCAACGTTGTGGGAAACGCGATCGAGTCAGGCAGCGACATCTGATTTATGATGGATTAATGGTCGTGTGAGCTGCATATGAAAGAAAGGTAAGAGAATCGGCTATTAATGCAGTCGATTATTCTTTAATGTGATGCATGTTTTGATCCAGCTTAGATGGCGTTTGACGCAAAGGATTCAAGGAAAACCAGGATATCAGCGACTGGTAATAACAATTGTCCCCTGGGAACAAGCACTGATACCAAGAGGATCAATAGTGCTGATCTGAAAAAAGGGGAAAGGACAAGGAAACGAGAATGCAACATTATTACCGCTCGGGTGAATGTGCATGTCTTTGGCTGTATCTCAAAACCTAGTGTACTGCCTACCTAGGCAGCATTTTTGTACATCGGGCACATGCTGCCTAAAAATGCTGCCCGCGACTACACTCTCATTACTGCCTCGTTTTGTGAATAAAAAACATTTAAAGCGCATTTGGAATTGGTTTTTCGAAGAATATTACAGTTGACAAACAGTTTGGTTAGCTAACTTAAACCTCACTTAAGTTTGTTTGAATTCTACTCAAATCTATAATATGTTATCCAAAAATAAACAGAAGTAAAGCACCATATATCATTTATATAGCTCATTATCGAAGACACGTTCTCGTGATGCCCAGGTAGGCAGCTCGCTAGGTTTTGAGAACGCCTTTGTCTCACTTATGGGATGCTGAATATTCCTCATGTACATGACGTCACCCGTCCGTCTTTCTGAGGTCGAGATACACACGTTATCCTCCGCGTTTCGCGCGGTTGTCATGATGTAACAGGCAAATGTTTTGTTCGCGAAACGGCAACGGCGTTTACACAACGCCACAAGGCCCAGCAGAGTGTTTGTTAATATTTAGACATCTGCATGATTCCACACTTGGCGCCAAGGTTGCTCTCTGTGCAGTGTTATACGACGACAGGAATTTAAAGGGATAGTTCACTCCAAAATTAAAATACTGTCATCATTTAACCTGGCCAACGTTCTCCAAACCTGTATGCCTTATTATTAACTACACGAAGCAGTAAATATGCGTATAGTGTGTGTTTTTCTTCCATGCATTATTAGCAAATAGAGCAACAAAATGATTAAAGTGATTAAATGATGGCAGAATTTTTATTTTCAGGCAAGAAAATGTGTTAATGTGTATCTTTCAGGGATGATGCTGAGAGATAAAGCTTCACCAAAAGCACATGCTCATGGCTGCAAATGAAGACACACCTCTCACCACACATACTCAACTTTTAGGCCTTTAGGACTTCTTTAAAAAAGTCTAGCCAGGGATTGATTCTCCTAAGCTGTTTAGAAGCTTAGAAGACCCTTGGTGATTAGGCCTACTATTCTAATTTAAAAACATTAGTGAGATAATGAGAGTTAGGCTATGTTTAGAAAAGTATACGATAATAATACCCCAACCATTACCGGTCAACATAGTGTCGTGCGCTAAATGTGCATATTTCCTGTATGCATAGCTTGGCTACTACATTCACCAGTAATGAACAGAATATAACAAAGCTTACTGGACAGAATACTGTATACTACAATGTAATGATCTTGGCTGTCCATGTTAGTGTGATTAATTGCATGATAACATTTTTTTGCGGGATTTTTTTATATTTATTCCTTGAATTTTATGGGTAATGTTAAGATATTTTGTACAAGAATGAGCTATAAATGCTAATTCAATTTTATTTAATGCCCAGATGCTATGACCCGAATTAAAAATGCAATATGATTAGGTCATGTGTTCATACTACCATTACATTCATTAAAAACTGCAGGCTTTATACAGGATTATGCTGCACGTGATTTTCGGAAGTAGTAGCCTAAGCTGTTATTCCATTCTAAAAAATGATCAACGACAGCTGTTGCGTTTGTGAGCAAGGGAGAGATCCAATATGGTCAACAAAGTCTGGCCTTTGCTCAGTATTCTTCTTATTTTTTTTTAAATGCAAGATTTATTTTTAGCATTTTTGCCTATAGGACAGTAGAGGCTTAACAGGAAACAACACGAGGGGGGCGGGATCAAAAAGTATCAGTAAGCAAAACCACGCCACGTGTCGAACCACTGTTCACCAAGCCATTGGCTCTGATAGCATTAAAACGAAGATCTGGATGAAAAATTAACAGTGACAGATCTCTCTCTATTGGCTTGTCAGGAATAAGATCAGCGATAGCAGCTACAGCTGTAACTAATATCATGGGTGAAAGTGAGCATGTGTGGAAGCCCACTCAGTGTTGACAGCGTAGTGTACACTATCCTCACTGAGAGAGTGTAGATTACACATCTTCACTTTCATACCGAGCATCCCCCTCTCTTCAGGTCAGTTGTTAGGGCGATAACTAGAACTATAAAGTTTCAATAATCGTTCTCGATGAGAATAGAATTAGAGTAGCACAGCAGTAATGATAACGACACAATATTGTTAGTCACTTTTGAATTTTCTTTTTCAGCTTATGAACAATAAAACCACTGAATGTTTCATCAGCTTTATAGAGTATTGAGAAACTTTAAATTGAGTATTTAAAGTGGCAGATCGTATAAATGCATCGTTGTGGATGCTAATACAGTTAACGTCTTTGTTGTGAACGTGCCTTTAGCAGGTGGCTAGTTCATTAGTTTCTTACTAACTTATACAGTTTTGGCTTGTCACATTAAACACCTCACACTGTCTGAGATCAACCTGATGTCTTCCGCTGGCACCATATTAAATAAATTGTAATCCCGTTTTGGTTCTGTCTCTGTTTTAGAGACTGTACTTCATTCGTTATTTATTTTTGTTCCTCTGCAGTCGGGACGCATGCTCTGAGAACCATTACTTTAGCTAGCGGCAGCTCTTCCAGGAACAAAACAGACACAGGTGCAGGTTTCTTTTTTACATTAATATATTTGTAAAGTCTGTAGTGGTAGAGTGGAACCATTCCTCAGAGAGCAGATTTCATACTGTTGTCCCACTTACAAACTTCTAAAGACTCGGTTTAACTTCGTCTAAGTTCGGAAACTTAATTTGAAATTCCACAGATGAAGTCTCAGAAGTGCTCTTTAGCCACCTCTCGCTGAGAACACCACTAGATTGCAAGGTTGCTTTGAACATGCAAATCCCTCTCAAAGAGACCACTGCCAATCCTGTCCACTCCAAGGAGCTTCCACTATCCCATCTCTCCCCTGTTCCCTCTCGTCCCATCCCCCACTCTCATTGTGTGCCAAGCACCGCACATCTGTCCGTGGCAGAAACGCCGGGGCTGCATTCTCTGCTTGTTTGTTGTCATATGGCTTGTGTGCTTCATCAGTAAATCCAAATAACATGGGTAAGGAGGCCGGGCCTGTGGGCAAACTGAAAAAGCTTGCAAAGTGGCTGAGGGGAGAACGGATTTACTCCATGCAAACATGCTGCCAACTGTTGGGGACACGCTCTGGAAAGTTTAGAGTGGTTCGCCCCTCGAGTGATGCAGACCAGTACCCTTGTATTCAAAAGAATTTGCAAATTGACTTGTTTTGTAATGGCATGTTTGTAAAGGAAAAACTGTAATGCCAAGCATCTCCTAGTGTAGAGCTGTATTGAATTATTTACTGTTTTCCAAATTTGCATGACTTTCTTTCATCTGTGAAACATGAAATAAGATAATGTCATAATAAGATCAAAGGTTTTGCTTTTGTCCACATAATGAAAGTTGAGGGGACCCAATATTTTCCAAAAAGCACTTCCTAGATGACTTTGGAAGTAAGACAGTATAAACTGGAAAAAATTTGGTTGGTGAAAAACCCTTCGCAAAGAAATAGCAGAAGGAAGCATGTGGACCCAGCCAATTGTACAAGTTGAATAAAGTACAGTTTTTTTCCAGTTTTGGCTAAGAACAGACAATAATTATCTCTTAGAAAAGAAGGGAGTACTTTGACCCAATATGAGTATTTATTTTGACGTCATTATAGATATTTTGCAAATGTATTTAAGATGAAAACAAATAAAATATCCAGAGCTAAAAGCATGAAAATAAGCTAAAACCAACAAGTTTAATCACTTATTTAGTTGATCTATTTGTAACCAAGTAGTTAATTTATATTCTATACACTAATTCTAGCTATTCTAATCCTCTTAGCTTGATTCAGAAAGAACTTCTGTACGTGTGGCACTTTTATTTGGAAAAGTATAAAGACGCTCAGCATGCGGACACGATTTATAGCCGCGTGCTTTTAAAACACCACCCTAATTATTTAAGAGGTGCTTTTTTTCCCTTCTGTGTATCCAGATGAACTCCCTTGAACCCATCTGGACAGCAGCCATGCCCTTTCCATGTCTCGCTTTCAAATACACTGCTGCTTAACTGTGTTTCTGGAGGTTTTCCCTGGCTACTTCCCCTTTTCAAATATTTCATGGGGGCGACAGCTGAACTGATTTGTTCTAGCACTGGATGTGAAAAGAACAACCACATAGCTTCAGCATCTGAATTTTAAATGATTATTTGAATTTTAAATTGTTCTTAAGAATTTTAAATCACAAGCAGTTGCATATAGATATATAAGGTGTTAACAGCCTTTATGTAATACTGTTTTGGTGTATAAAATCCTATTGACTGAAAGATGAGAAGACCACACACACACACAGCCAGAGGTTATAGTTAGACCTTCGCATCGAGGGGTCACTGTGTCAGAGAAATGCTGACCAACATATATACTGGTTATTTTAACAGAGATCTAATACAATATACTTCCTGTGTAAGTGAATCAATTTTCTTATTATTGTGCAAAGTCTAAATATTGATTTTTTTTGTTAGAGAATATCATTATGGTATTGTGACGTAAAAATATACTTTTTAAATATAGATCCCCGCCCCAAACCTCAATGCACATCGCTTCTTTTTATTTAAAATGATACATTTTGTCCTGAAATGGAGGGTAAAGACAGCATATGGATGGGGCCTTGGCAAGCTGCCACCGATTCTTGCTTAGCACACTCGGTACAGAAAGTTCCCATCAAGCCCCATCCAAAATAACTCAGCTAGCCTTTTTTTTTATATCACTCTACTCTAACGTTTGCTGCACATGGTTCGACATCACATTTCTGGCCCAGTGCGGAGGACCGCTAGCCATTTCTGTGCCAACTTATTGAATGGTTCCGATTTTTTTTAAGAACTCTCGACTGCATTGCCCACACAAGTGGCACATCTTGGTGGGCCAAAGTGCTCCTCTGCAGTGCAGAAGTGTAGCTGAAGGCATTCTGATGTGCTTCATCAGGCTGTTCAGTTGCTCTCCTTGGTGCTGAAGTTGCACTAACAGGTCCTTTTCTCTCTCCATTTCTATTTCCTTCACTGACTTTCCACTAGCTGCACTTTTCCTTACACATGTCACATAGTCATCTGCTATTCGAGATACTTAAAGTTCTTCCAAGGTTTTTTGTTTTGTTTACCCCTATAATCCCCTAACACCCATTCATTAATATAAAACCTTTAGCATTGCTATTAAACTTGGCTAAATGGCTATTAACACAGTTTTTCACTTTAACATGGAAACAAATGAGTGCTATGATTAAAATCAGACTCTCTTTTAATGAGACACCTGAGCTTGTTTGTCTTCACAGGTTTTGAGGCTTCTAAAGGAAATCATAGTAAAATGCTACTAGCTCTTGTCTTGTTTCTTAAATATGCATATGGATAGTTTACAAATAAATGTGCCCTTTGGTGTGACAAAGCAAAAATGTAGAAAAAAAAAAACTTATGAACACACAGAAAAATGTATCTTCATTCTTAGAGTTACACTTTTCTGTCACACATTGATATTGTGTCATTCACACAGATTAACAAGCTCAATATGTACACACCTTTTATTAAACAGGAACCGAATGTTTTAACTAGAGCTGTTAAATGTGCAATTGCAATCCAAAATAAAAGTTTTTGTTTACATAATATACGTGTGTGTACTATGCATATTTATTATGCATATATAAAAATACTTATACAATATATTGTTTTGAAAATATTTGCATGTATTTAAATGTATATGGCTCAAAGATGAGAAAGGGTTTAACCATAAAAACTGTGGTATAATACTGTTTTAAATTGTTGCTTTTCCCCAAAATGTTTTCTGTTTAAATTAATTGCAATTTAGTTTTTTGTTTTTCTGAGCCAGAAATAAGTATGATACATTTTTCCCTAAATGTTCTCACTAAAATGTCATACGATGTAACAGTCTTATTATTACCCATTTAAAGCACAATAACATTTCAAATGCTTTCTTATTCTTTTATATATTTTAAAATGTACAAGTCAGAATAAGCTTGTTGTTTTACATAAATATTAATGACAATGTAACATTAATTCAACAAAAATGTTACCTTTTATTCTCCAAAAACCAAAAAAAGTAGACACTTTACTTTTATTTAATGTGCTTTCTAATTACATTTCTTATTTTAACAGATACATAGGCCCAGTTTCACATACGGGGCTTAGCTTAATTCAGACTAGGCATTAGTTAAATTAAGCAATATTTAAGCAACTTTTCCAAAAATGCCTTATAAGAAAATATTACAGGTGTGCATCTTAACACAGAACAATGACACTGACATGTTTTAAGATATGTCAGAGCAAGATGTTTTCATCTGAGACAGCTCAAACATGCAATTTAGACTGGGACTAGCTTAAGCCTTGTCTGTGAAACTAGGGTTAATGTCTTAAATATTCATGCGTGTATATTTACACATACACAATAAATACATGCTATCTTTGAAGATATTCATTGACACAATGCAATTCCTGGCCACTTACCCTGACCTTAACCATCACAGCTGAGTGCCTAACCCCATTCTTAAACTAATTACAACCTTGTCCCTAAACAGTCCTCAAACGGGGATAGTTTTGATCGTTTTCTATAGCTTCTAGAACTAGCCCTACTGTTCTTCACTGTTCATCAGATGTAATCTTAGAAGCTCCACCTCTAGAGTGTGAGTGGAAATGGGGTTTGCGGTCTGCTCTTTAGTGTTTGATTTCCTAGGGATACAAATTAGATGTGCTTTCTCCCCACTAGTTTTCAAAAGCTGTGAAATGAGTTGTGCATTTGCATAGTTTTTACCTAGATTGAGTTTCTCCTGTGAATTGTTAGTGGTCATTCAGTCAAAACACTCTTATGCAAAATCAGCATTTTTGTTTTTCTTTATGTAAATCCATCTCATTTGCTTTTAATCATTCTGCATTCAGAATCACTATAGGGTGTTAAATGGTATAATTGTTTGAGCTGCGGAGATAGTCACGGCAAGGCTTATTGAGAAAAATGTCTGAAAGCAAGCAACACTCATTGACATTTTACACTTGAAGCATTAGTGCACAGAGCACGCACACCTGCATGGAGCTTTTAAGGTGGACCAGAGTGTTAAAAAGGTGGCTCTGGTTCAGAGCCTATTCTTCAGTCAACTTCCTTTCTCAGAACAATTTTCAGTCCTGTTTAGTTTTTTATCATTGTTTTTATTTCACAGACTAAGTCTTTTTCTTTGTTTAGTTTTTTGTGCTGCACTGTTTTTGTACTGCAGTGTAGTTTAATGCATACGGTAAACTATCTGACTATATTGTGAATAACAAGTGAGCCTGAGAGTGCGTGAGCGAACACCTGCATCGATGTGTGAAATACAGTAAAGCAGCTGATGCTCATGTTATGTCATGCACCTCTTGAGTTCGCAATTGAGGGGGTACGTCAAAGATCAGATTTCTAGGTTTTTGTCCGTTCTTTACATACGGATATGTATGTCATTGTTCTTACTATGACAATCAATGTAGTAGGTATAACAGATATTGAACAAACAGATCAAATTACTTGCTAAATAACAGCGAGTAGCCAGTCAGTCTTAAAGATCGGATTTGAAACATAAATCTAATTTGTTCAGTGTTAACCAAGCCTCTGAATCTATGCCTACTGTTGCAAATATTAGGCTTTACAAAATGTGTGGAAAACAGTAGCAGGTGTTTTGATTAAAAATGATGTAACGGTAAGTGCTTTTTAACAAAAGTGTAAAAAAAAAAAAGTGAGGACTGAAACCATTATCGCTTCTGTCTTGTCTTTTGATTTTTTGATAACCTTAAGAAAATGTAGCATTCAGCACACATCAACATATTTAGCTAAAGATATTTATCTATGAAATGGTTGGCAGAGCAAGCATAAATCTGTCTTTGGACAAAAAAAAAACTGTTATTGTTAATCCCTGCTATAGAAATTAACACTTTCTTAAGAACTGTGATCACATTTATGGATAGTGTGAAAAAAATAATTTTTATAATACATTTTTAAATATCACTGTCAAGATGTTGTTGTATCTTAAGAGCGATGATTCACTTGTGGTCTATTCACAGGCTTCCAATGCTGAATATGTCCACTCCCAGTGACCTCAAGTCTCCCTGCATGACGCGAAACGGCATGGTCAAGCTGCCCCCCCAGCCCAACGGCCTCGGTTCGGCCAGCATTACTAAAGGCACTCCAGCTGCCAAGAATCGCCTGTGCCAGTCATCCTCCGTGCCCACCATCTTGCCTCCCCCGAGCCTGCCCTATCACCTGGAGCCCCTGCCCACAGCGGCCTCACTGCTGGGCCCAGACCTGGACACGAGCCCCATGACTGCTATCAAACCTCCCCTCCGGCAATTTCCCAAGCCCCTGCTGGAGAGACAACTGGTGCTGGACGAGAAGGTGCTGAACCGGCTCTTGTGGTACTTCACCACGGCAGAAAAGTGCATTCTAGCCCAGGTGTGCAAGACATGGCGGAAAGTGCTCTACCAGCCAAAGTTCTGGGAAGGTGTGACGCCCATTCTGCACGCCAAGGAACTCTACACTATCCTGCCCAGTGGGGAGAAGGAGTTTGTTAGCCTGCAGGCTTTTGCTCTCAGAGGTTTCCAGTCCTTCTGTCTGGTGGGGGTCTCAGATTTGGACATTTGTGAGTTCATCGACAACTATCCGCTGTCGAAGAAGGGAGTCAAGTCTGTCAGTCTAAAGAGGTCAACTATTACAGATGCGGGACTTGAGGTAATTATAGATTCCAGGATATCATGCTGTCTTTTATTTGACTGAGGAGTAATTTGGATTATCGTATGCAAACAAATATGTGTATAATGCAGGGGTTACCAAACTTGCTGCTGGAGGGCTGGTGCTCTGTGAAGAGTTTAGCTCCAACTTGCCTCAATACATCTGCCTGGACGTTTTGAATATACCTAGATTTGGTGCTTTTTGGTGCATTTAAATAGGGGTGGTGCTAAACTCTGGCCCTCCAGGAACAAGTGTGGTGACTCCTGGTGTAAACTGATACATCAGCTGCTAGAGAAGTATACCAAAAGTATATATTAAACAAACACACATACACACACAAACATGCACTGCAAACTGCAGCATACCAGTGTTTTACATTAATCATAAAATGTACCTATTTTATCTCACAATTCTTACTTTTTTTTCTTGCAAATGAATGTTTATATCTCCTAGTTCAGACTTTACTTCTCAATTTAACACAACAATAGTGGAAAAGACAGAATGACAAATTGATCTTTCTTATCCGTATTTTAGGACATAATCAGAAATGTGAGAATAATATCAGAATTTTAAAATCTAAACTCGAATTTACCTTTTTTATTCTTTTGTTCCATGGCTTCCATAGACTGCTACTTGAAAACTGCCACATGCTCCGCAGACACAAAAACGTCATCACTGTTTGCAAACACTGACTTGGCCTACAATGGTTAATGAAAAATGCAGCAAACATTTTTTTGGTGTGTTCTAATTTGCTCCAATGGCAAAAAGAAAAAAAAAATCAACAATAGTATTTTTGTTTTACTAAATTTAGCAAAAAAAGGGAAGAAATACTGAGATTGATTATGCTGGTCATGTCAACACAGTCTGGGAAAGAGGTCCGTTTGTAAAGCATATTTACTACTAAATTATTTAGTAATTATGAAAAGTTCATGTAGTGTTTCAAGCATGAGTTGAACCATGATTACTTAATAAATCCTTAGAATTTAAGATTTCCATCCTGTACCGCCCACCCCTATTAAGTATAGTTAAACAATTAGCTGAATGGGAATGTGTTTGTAACATCTTACATACATGGTTAGAAACAAATGTGTTTTGCAAGAACATGCAGCAATGATCACACTCATCACACTTGTCTCTATGCTGTTGCTATTCTAGGACTGGGCTTTTGTTGCCATGGTGAACTCTCAAATTGTTCGTGACGGCATCCAAGCTTTTTTCCCCTCAGATATGCAAACCAGTATGTGCAATGATAGAGGCCGTGGAGCTTCTTCTGTCTGAGAGAGGACTGTGCACCTCAGGCTTGTTTGTGAATTATATAGGACAGGGCAGGGCAGACATCACAGCACAGGGCTTGGATCATGACCAAGCATTCAATAAGAGAGCAGAGTCCTGCCTTCAAGAGTTGTTTTTCTTGCCTGAAATTAGCTTTCATTTGCATTTCGTCTTAGCCATTGGTCCCGTCGTTATAAATAAGATGTCCCTGAAACATTTAAGTAATTAAAAACCGAAATGTGCACATTGTTCCCTTTTCTCTTCGGCTCAGTAAGTGGGGTCACATAATCCATTAGTTGTGGACCATCTAAAAACTGACATTTGGCTGATCCCGATAATTATCTTAAATATTAAGGTGTTATTTGGACCATACACTGGATATATATTTTGGATCATCTTTAATTTTTCATTCTGCATCAGTTAAGCATACATTTCCCAAAAGCTTCAGAAGCCAACTATGGTCGCAAGTTCAGTTAAACTCTACTAGTAACAACAGAGCTTGCGACCATGGTTGCTTTTGGGAAACGCAACACAGGGGCCTGTTTCATAAAACAAGTTTACTAAATAAGCTTGGCTTATTTCATTTTGTCTGACTTATTTTGAACCAGATCAACGGACTAACTGAAATAAACCTGGTTTATTTGTTAAACTTGTTTTATGGAAAATGCTCCAGGTAAGGAATCCGCCCAGTATTAGAATAAATAAAAGAATCCTCAGTTTCTATAAGACAAATGACTGAAAGTGCTTAACATACCAATCTGTATGACCATTATTTTTTATTATTATTTCAATTTAGTGATGTTTTACTGACGGAATGTTTACTGCGCTATTGACAGCATTTGCAGCATGATGTTGTTTACCACAGGAAATCATTTAAACATTTAATAATTATGTCCCTCATTTATATAAAAAAAAAGAAGCAGAAATCGCAAGCTAAATATAGTAACTACACATCTGGCCAAACATATATGACTTGTTAAGTTTTCTCAGAACAATTTTCAGTCCTGTTTAATTTTTTATCACTGTTTTTATTTCACAGACTAAGTCTTTGTTTTTGTACTGCACTGTAGTTTACTAATTTTCACTCACTCTTAATGCATACGGTAAACTATCTGACTATATTGTGAATAATAAATGAGCCTGAGAGTGCGTGAGCGAACACCTGCATCGATGTGTGAAATACAGTAAAGCAGCTGACGCTCATGTTATGTCATGCAAAAATCAGTTCAGTCTGCTTTATTGCCAGTTTATTTGGTTCAAAATAAGTCAGATTAACTGAAAAAAGCCTGGCTTATTTTTGTTAAACCAAACAGGATCCCAAATGTTCTGTGTCGAAACCAAACTTTGCTATAGTTCGTTCACATGCTTTTTTGTCTACAACTGAAACAGATGTTTCACTTATTTAACACCGTTGAATCAACTCAGCTGATTAGTAGAATACTGCACTCCACTACCTGAGCTAGGTCTGTTTATGCTCATTAATCTTTGGACAACTTGCACTGCACTAGAAGCACATTTGTAGTTGTGTGTATGCCGGACATAACATTGCTTCTCCATCCTGCACTCTTCAGGTGATGCTGGAACAGATGCAGGGTCTGATGCACCTTGAACTCTCCGGCTGCAATGATTTCACAGAAGCCGGCCTGTGGTCCAGCCTGAACGCACGGCTTACCTCTCTCAGCGTCAGCGACTGCATCAACGTGGCCGACGACGCCATCGCCGCCATCTCTCAGCTCCTTCCCAACCTATCGGAGCTCAGCCTGCAGGCCTATCACGTGACCGACACGGCCATGGCCTACTTCACCGCCAAGCAAGGCTACACCACCCACACGCTGCGCCTGAACTCCTGCTGGGAGATCACCAACCATGGCGTAGTTAACATGGTGCACAGCCTGCCAAACCTCACCTCCCTCAGCCTGTCAGGCTGCTCCAAGATCACCGACGACGGCGTGGAATTGGTTGCAGAGAATCTGAGGAAGCTCCGGAGTCTGGATCTGTCCTGGTGCCCCCGTATTACTGACATGGCCCTTGAGTACATCGCCTGTGACCTACACAAGCTGGAGGAGCTGGTTCTGGACCGGTGAGTGTGCTGAGTCTGCAGTATGGAAAGTAAATCTTGCTGATACTTCCTCTTACAGAGCCTCATTGGAAGTAGATATGGTACTACACAATCACATTGTGTGCTCACGAATCTCATTTATACGGCTGTATTCAGGTGTGTGCGGATCACAGATACGGGCCTGGGTTACTTATCTACCATGTCAACTTTGAGAAGTCTCTACCTTCGCTGGTGCTGTCAGGTAAGTGTTTATGCAACTGTTGGAGTCCGCTTAATAGGATAGTGTTATTATGAAAGTAAAGTTATGGGTAGTTGACATATGCGTTATCCATTAACTTAATCTAAATTAGGTTACAGTTTATAATTTATAGCATGTCTCATCACCAAAACATTTCCTGTGCTTTTAGGTGCAAGACTTTGGGTTACAGCATCTATATGGCATGAGGAGTCTTCGTCTTCTCTCTCTAGCAGGTAAAAACACAACTAATACTGCAGGATGATAATGATAAAGCCCTAATAAAGTTCTATGATGAAACGACACTGCATGCTTGGAAGTAGATCTCAAGTGTATCCCAAATCTTACTACTCTTCTATTACACACTTAAAAGTGTATACTTTTCCTTTACCAAAAGAGTACATACTTAGTATAAATAGGCACACTGGGATGCAGCATTGTTGTCACGCAGCACTGTAAACAGGAAGTGAGCTGCTGAGTGGAGGTGGCTGCTAGCGCTTGTATTTGACCAGCTCTCATTTACTCTGTGTCAGGGTGCCCTCTGCTGACCACTACTGGCCTATCAGGCCTGATCCAACTGCAGGAGCTAGAGGAGCTGGAACTAACCAACTGCCCGGGCGCCACAGCCGAACTCTTCAAATATTACTCCCAGCATCTGCCGCGCTGCATGGTCATTGAGTAGAGCAAAGAGTTTCATGGGCACCAGCACCCACCACATCACCAAAACCTCCTCCTACAGACTGATGATAAACCCAACTTCATCCTGGACCCACAGGAAGAATCAACGAGAGAAATTGAATGAAAGTTTTTTTTTCTGGAGGGGTGAAGAGGGATCATTGACATGGAAGACAAAAAGGGAAATCTGAACGAAAAGGTCGGAACGGGCCTGGACTGAAGAGAGCGAGAGGGAAAATGTACAAAGCGCAGTGGGTCAGAGGCTAGATCTTTCATTAAATAACCTGACACATAGGAATCAGCCCCCACACATACATGAAACATGATCCTCCACTGAACTGTGAGACTAGCTTCCACGTCTCATCCTAAACTGTTTATCTTGAAGTGACAAAGGTGTGCGCTGCCTGTTTGAGCTGTCTCTCATATCCAGGGAAAGGTAGAGAGGAAACCGAAACGTTTAAGGGAAAGAACGAGGTTAAGGAGCCGCTGCAACAGGGTCTCTCCGCTTTTGTCCAGCGCCATCCAGGTCTCTCGCTCCCCTCAGTGGTGCTGCCGCTCCATCTCTGTGTCTTATCAAGGGAAAAAGAAAGAGAACTTTAGAGATGAACAGCTACGTAGATTTTCACGTCAATGCTAATTGCTTTTTGTCATGCAGTTCTCTTTTGGTCTTTTTTTTTTTTTTTTTTAAATATTATTTTTTTAAGTATTATTTTTGATGATAAGGATTACTGTGAAACATTTATGGTATGAGTTCGAGGTTTCGGACACTTTGAATAAGATGGAAATCCAGGTACGGTGAAGGTACAGTATTAAGAGGTACTGTCCTTTGAAAGGAACCAGCATAATCAGAAGTCAGGAGGTTATTTTTTCCCAGCAGACTGCTCTTTTAAAGACATTTCCAGATATTTCGAGTCGGGGAGAGCAGGGCGGATTGGAACTGCTCATAACATTTTAATATAGTTCAAAGGGACTGTGGTTTGTACAAAAGATAGCTTGGCTTTTTCATCTGCCTGTTTTATTTTAATTCCATTTTGATGTCAATTGATATTAGTGGCTTATGTGCAGGTATCCATATTAATCCTGAATCAAATGAAGATGAGATCTCGGAGTGATCCCATAATGCACCTGGGCCACGTGACAGCCTTTCATAGACTGAAACTGCACGTCATTGCTTACTTGTCACTAGGCCAAAACATTACAGCAGCGGACAGCATGGCAGTTCTACCATAGTTTCTTACAGTGTCTCTTTCAGCCCTAGTGCTTTTAAATACATCTGATGAATACGGTTTACAGTGATTTGCATCAAATGCAAAGGCAGGCCAGTGTAATTAAAGATACCACATACATCCCACACAAGCTTATTACAGCAGTCTCTCTTCATCGAGCAGTTTTGCTTTCCCATTAAGCAATACCCACATGTCTGCTTTTAGATTAGCAGCGCCTCTTTTATTTTCAGAGGTGCCGAGTTCTTCGTCCTCACAGTTGTGCTCATCTGTGGGGCCTACCTCATTTTATCTTGGGGTATGTAGAATACAGGTCCGCAGAAACCAGCCATTTGTCATTTTCCAACCCGCCCCATACCCCATATGGAACCCGGCATTTGTCCTCTCAGGAGATTAACGTGCTGCTCAGATCATCTCAGAAGGTTTGATGTAATGCTGATGTTGACCTTAAAGTTCACCTACTTAAACCTGGTGAAATAATGGCATGGGGAACAATTTTGGGGTCTTTGATTGGCCAATCATTCATTTAAAAGCCACCCCTATGTTCTAGCTGGTGAAGTGTGTTTACCTCTGGATATTCTAATCATCTGTGGACGGACATGGTAGTGGCACATGCAATTTAGTACTTTTTTCTTCAGGAAAGTGTACAGAAATGTTCTAGTCGACCGCTGTTCCACTGCAACCACGGCTGGTTAGCACCCCTGCTCGTACATGCCTGAACTACATCATCTGGATGCAAAAAGCAGCCATTCAAAATTAGCGACATATTTTGACTTAATATCTATCTTTTAAAAAGAAATGTTCCAGAAGCGATGGCATATTCAGTTTTCCAAAGAATCTTGCAGTGAACAGTTCTTTTAACAACAATTGTTGCCAGTAAGGAACTTTTAATTTGTGTACAGTTGAGATTAATGACAGCTATTTTAAACCTCTTAGATTCAAGCTGATCTTACTCCAAAAAGTATAGAACAAAACAGGTGAGAACTATGTCAGGATAATTCCAGCATCACAGTCTTTAAGTGGACACTACACTATTCCACTTTAAATTCACCAGGCTTTAAAAGATAACAGATTATGCCTACTAAAAGGCACATTAGCATAAGCATTAGCACTCACCTCAGACAGTCGATCTCTCTTCTTGTAAATAGTGACCTGTTTAATGAGGGGTCACAACTAATCAGGGTTAGCGGCTGCTGCTTATCCAGGCGAGATCCCCAGAGACTTTTAATCTCACTACCTTGTGTGACTTTATCTTTTGAATCATTGAAGTTGTTACGTATTTATTTGCTTTTACTTATCATAGGTAATGGGTTAATTTATTGACACGATGCACATATTTATTTATTTATTACCTTTGCGAGGATTGTACAAGTTTTATTTAGAAGTAGAATATGTTTTTTTTTGATGGGGTCTACTATGGAAATCAGAGTTGAGCTTTATTCAGATGAATTGACCCTTTTTTCACGTTTTTTTTGACGGTTTAGCGCAAGGTTTTTTTTTGGCGGGAAGACCGTGACGATGAACTTTTCTAACCCTACTGCTGGCCATTTTCTTGTGTTCAATGAATAATCTAGTTCACCTCTTTTGTTTTTGGTTGTAAAATGGATGTAAGTTGAGAGACGCTGTCATAAAGTCTAGTAGCCTAATAGTGAATCGGCATTGTGTCCAGCATTGGATGTTAAATATTCTGCACCAGTTCATATGCCTGCGCTCAAATTGTAGCTCTGTTTGGTTGCTTTGAGGTATCCTGATAACTATTAGAAGAAATACTGCAGTATTTACACTCATTTGATGGTCTTACAAAGAGTGCGACTGGTTTAATTCACTAGCAAAGATCTGAAGGAAATCCCATCAAAGCGCTTTTCATTTCGTATGTCTCCATAATAGAAATGACCATTTGAGATGAATGAAATAAAGAGAGATTATTAATATATCGCTGAGGCATTGCATAGTATTTGAGGACAACTGTATGAAACTGTCGGAGATATTGTATTAATCTTGTATAAATACTATCGTTTTCACTTCCAAACCGAGCCTTTTCCCTCTTTGTATAGAATGAGAGTTTATGTGTGTGGGAACTTTTTCACATAATAGAACCCTAAATATAAATATAATAACTCATGCACTAACCCCACTGTAATCTGTAAATATCTATCAATACGTCGAGGGTCGTCTGTCAGCAGGTTTCAACTGTTTATAAGGCTGCCTGGCTCTAAGCGCACGTGTCCATACCGCTTTCAAGGAAACGATCCAATGGAGAAACCTGGTCAAGAAAGAGGCAAGATATGCAAAAAGGTTCATGTCTTTTAGCGATGAGTAACATCAGCAATGGATAGAATAAAAGACCTAAGCTTGTTTCACTTTGTACATTGAGCTAATATCAAAGACATGTTAATACGGGCTAAATGCAAGAACATTAACAGATGTTTATTGTGTCTACATTGACGTTACGCCTGCTGCCTTCCTCATGCGATCGAGACAGGCTTACTTTTCAATGAAAGTCGATGAAATACTGGTACCACTGTGTACATTTCGCTTCCTTACCAGACAAATGTGGCTGCAAGATATGGAGTGGTTCTGTCTGATTTACGCTGTAAATTTAAACCATTTTTAAAGCCAGTTTCCATGAATAGTGCTCCTCTGTTCTTGCTCTCTGAAGGGGTTTTACTAGCTTACCACATCCAGAGTGTGTTGGCAGTTTCTGTTCACCCTCCAGCTTGCTTTTAACTCTAAATGTCTGGTGCTTCTAATTGTTAAGCGAATAGAATAAATCATCTGATCCTCTAACTCTTCCCAACTAACATATGTCAGGATTGTTTCTTTTTTAAGACTTGAGAACGACATGACTCAACAACAGAAAACAGCTCTTTTGTTGGCTCTTTGTATGTACTTGTACATGTAATACTAAACCAATATTAGTAATGCTTTTGACATTCATACAGGGTCCGTAACAACGACTTTTATTCTGGTGCAAACACTTGGTTTGGGTAACTGTGGTTCAACAGCCTAATGAGCAATGTTTAAATATCTGCCTCACACTGATTATCTAAAAATGTTTCTCTCATTTATTTGGTCTTTCATTTCTCTGGTGTGACATGTCACAGCTCTCAGTTCTTTAGGGTACATTTGGTTCTGTAAATACTGTTGTAGTGGTTCATTTAAAATTGAAAGAGAAAAAAAGAAAGTTTTATGAACTCCATCTCATGGCTGCAGTGCCTTGTCAGACAAGCGTTGTTGTTTTCAGTTGGTTGGTTCCAGTCTGCACCGTTTTAGTAAAAGTTGTACAAAATAAGCACCATATTTGCGTCATTAATTTTCTCTTACATTTAATTGTTAAAGGCGTAGTTCACCCCAAAATATATTTAATGATCAAACCAACAGTCTCATGACCAATTCGTACGTATTCATACGAGGTGGTAAATTTGTCACGCATACCATTTTGTACGATTTGTCTAAACCCCAGTATTGGGTAGGTTTAGGGGCGGGGTTAGGTGTAGGTCATTCGTACAAATTCATACAAATTCGCAACTCGTAAAAAAATATGCGATTTAAAAAAATTTATGTGAATTTGTACGAGTGACGAATTGCTGTGAGACTGGGCTGGATTAAACTGTACGGCCTGCTTCTTTGGAACAACATATAAAGGTCATAAGGAGAATAAATGATTCATTCTTCGTTTTTGGGTGAACTGTTCCTTTAAGACATGATACTGTATGTTTGAATGTTGCTTCCTGAAAGTGCATGCACACACAAACACATTTACCTTGCCTGAGACACACCGGTTATATTAAACTTTTTTTGACCCCAGAGACCTTTTTTTTTATGAATAAGGCTCTAAAAAGGAAAAGCTTAGTTTTGCTTTGCAGGTCAACAAAAACCTATCCCGCAGAGCTTGATAAAAGATGTTTCAATCAGGCAGTTTGAGGCTCAGCTTTATAAGCATGGGTTATATAAGAGTCTCACGTAAGCTATTTTGGAAAATTTAGCCTGATGTTAACACTCCTGAAGCAAGCCTCAAAGAAAACACCTTCACTTGGTGCCTAGTAGCTTTCACGGATAATAAAAATACAAACAAGGACATCAGAAGAAGAAAACGGATCAAAGGTGAAGCGACTGTTGAGGTATGATTAAGGATTTAAACACAGAAAGACTCCTGCCTAACCGAACTGTCAGTCTTCAGTAAAGAGTTAGGCTATATACTGTAAGTCATAGTACATAAAACTATCACATAAACATATTAACATGCACTAATATTTTAAAGTTTGGAGTTGGTAAGTTTTTGTTTTTTAAGTAATTACTTTGATTCAGTACACTTAAAAAATGTGCTTAAAAGGTCAGAAATGCCACTGAAGAACTATTTTTGGTTCCACAAAGAACCATTCGGTCAAAAATCTTTAAAGAACCATCTCTTCTTAAGGCCCGTTCACACCAAGCACAATAACTATAACGGTAATAAAAAAAGATATAGTTCTAAAAATCGTTCTCAATGTTAAAGAATAGCAGCGTCCACACCACAACTAAAACGATAAAGGACAGAGAAACAACATCGTTGGGAATCATTTTCAAAACGATAAAAAATTGACAACCAATCAGAATCAATCCTTGACAATTTAAAGAGACAGACGCGCTTGAGCTTATAATAAACACATTGTTCACTGGTGTGGACGCAAATATAGTTATCATTATCTTTATATCTATCGGGCTTGGTGTGAACGGACCTTTACTTTTTATAATCTGAAAGAAGGTTCTGCAGATGTTAAAGGTTCTTTATGGAACCATTTAGACAAAAAAGGGTTTTCTGTAGCATCGTGAATCACTTTTACTTTTAAGAGCATAAAGATTAATTCAACTGAACAAAAGTAACAGTAAAAACATTTATAAAGTAAAAAAAAAAAAATGTTTTTAAGATTAAAGAGTAAAAAAAGAAAATCACTTTTGGACTTCATCAAGCAGCACAACCATTTCCAACGTATAATAAAACTGATAAAACAGTAATAATAGAAATATAAAATAAAATGTTTCATAATTACCATATTGGAAAGATTTCTGAAGCATACACTAAAGACTGGTCTAATAGCTTCTGAAAATATTAATCTCCAATTAAACTAGTAGCATTGATCAGTGGCTCCACATAAATATTGAACGGTGGCAATTTTTTAATTATAAATCAATGGTGTTTACAGTATAGTAATATTAGTAACAAGGAAATGATGATGATGCCGCTAATACATGTCGAGTAAAAAAATGTGATGCTGTAATAGAAAATAAGAACACATTATGGATATGTACAATAGCTTTGATAAGCAGTGGAGAGAAGTCAACAGCACAATGTGTACCTTTAAACTGGGTTAGTGAAAGAAAAACATCCCTACATAAATCCGTAAGCTTGACCTGTTACTGTACGGCGGACATCAGTAAGAATCGACTTTCTCTTATTCCATCTCTGCATTAGAAATGATCAATAGTATTACACTTCACACCAGACCTTTAAGGTCAAAGGTTATGTTTGAAATATTTCCCGTTACATCAACACGCTGGCTATCATCACAGCAGTCATATGTGGAGTATGGAGTAGCAGTAAGAGACTCTTTAAGGATTTGTTAAGAAAATACCTTCAGCTTCAAAGCAGCTATGGTAACAAAAATATTTGTCTAAAGTTTCTTTAACCTCTTCTTTTACAAAAGTACAGGGAAAGATCATATTTTGCAAAAAAAAAGTCTAAAATTATACAAATTTATAATCATGAATGTTCTTTATTAATTTGATTAATAGTGGTGCATGTGTATTTGAAATTTAGCTTCCAAGTTAACCAGCTTATCTTTCTCTTTTTTTTAACCAGCTTATCTTTTATATTTTTCAGCTATCTGTTCTTATCTTGTCAGTGCCAGAAACAGTGCAGAATGTGAGAGTCAAATGGAGACAACTTGGTGATATAGTGAGGAGTAACATCTTCAGAGGAGTGTCAGCATGACCCCTCACACTGAAGCTCTGCTGTTGGTCTTCAGTTTCTCTCTGTGTGGTAGTCTCTGTGCTGTCTCTTTAAATAGCAATGAAAGAACCAATCTTTGGGGCAGCATGGACCCAGAGCCAGCTACCAGCTCACCATGGACGTCCCGACCAACAGACATGGACGTGACAAGTCCGACCGATGTATTATATTCAGAGGTGACTAGCAGAGACCTTGAGGTGTACCCTTCAGTTGATCAAAACCCCTATGTTACAAAGAAGGATCGTGGTTTGTCGAGACTTCCAGTCTCAACAACACCATGGATCAAAACTTTGATCTTCGCTAAGACTGAACCTCCTTCAGATATCCAGAACGACGAAGAGGGACTTCAAACAGAGGCATCTGATTGGCCAAATTTTAGTAAGCAAGGCAATATGAAACAGTCTTTTAAATCATCTTCGCTGGCAACACTTCAGCCTTTTACTTCTCAGCCCAGGAGTACCAAATCCAAGACTTCTATTGCTTGGAATACAGAGACATATACACCTCCTGCTGGAACTAGATTCAGCACCTACCGGACACTGTGGAAGTCATTTAGTGCTACTCAAACACCATATGCCAGGGGAACTTTAGATGGTACCACTTTGCAAAGAGGGCTGACAGACAGCCATCTGCAGCCATCTGAGGAAACAAAGGATTTGACAGATGCTCCTACAGGTAATCACATTAATGATACACCACAGCAAACTCTGAACATGAGAATCTATGAATGTACATCTATGTACGAAACACATGCAAAAATTTAGGATTCTGATGGTTCATATTATTCTGGGGCTCATGACCGAGCCTTATAATAAATCACAATATTCATAGCGAGTTATTTGTTCTGAAGAATTCTGTTCAGTTAAGGATTTCTCAGACTGATTTAAACCAGTAACTTGGCTAATAAGAGTATGTGTATGTATTTTTTGATTCATTAAAAATATTATGCTCATAAGAGTCATTTGTTCATGAATCAGACTACTCATGGGAGAGCTTTTGGCTTAGAAGAGGAATTCGTTTCAGAATCTTATTAATCTGGTTGCACTGTATGTTTCTGATTCACTTGATTTGGGGATATGGAGTCATTTGATTAAATAAATAAAAAACGATTCTAAAAATGTATCTGTGCATGAATCTGACTACAAGTGCACTGTATGTTTTCGATTCACTAAAACAATCATCCAAAAGAGTCATTTGTGCATGAATCTGACTATAAGTGCACTGTATGTTTTTGATTCACTAGAAAGAATCAATCCGTAAGAGTCATTTGTGCATGAATTGGACTACACGTGCACTGTATATTTATGATTCACTAAAAAGAATTGGCTCAGAAGAGTAATATGTTTGTGAATCCAATTACTCTGGTTGCACTGTATGTTTTTTAATCAATAAAAAAACGATCCAAAAGATTCATTTGTGCATGAATCTGACTATAAGTGCACTGTATGTTTTTGATTCACTAAAAAGAACTTGTTTGTTTGTGAATCCAATTCCTCTGGTTGCACTGTATGTTTCTGATTCACTTATGATTTGGCTCAGAGTCATCTGTGTTTGAATTAGTCACATCTGAAGTGCCACATTGTATGCTTTTGCATGCATACTCCAAGGACAATTATTTCGCAGGATGGTTTTTTTTTTCATATTTGATACACTAATGACATTTTAAACTGAACAAAATGTGTAAACGTACACATCAGAGTTGTGTAATAAAGTGATATTGGTATCATTGCACTTTTACGGCATCTATTTGGTAATACTGTTTTGGCATAAGAGCCTCTGCTTAATGCCTGCATCAGTTTAGTTCATCCTCATTGTGCTCTTAGCTTTCTGTTCCTCAAACTGCAGTAAAAACCTCAGCAGCGAACAAGCCGTTCATCACTGCAGATGTGAGTGGGATACAAGCCCCCTAGCGACTCATTGTGAAACATAATGCAATTTACAGCTTCTTTTGTATGAATCTTTTGGAATTAAAGTTTGGCTGAGGATTACGGGTATGAAACAAAAACAAAAACAAATGATAGAGTTTCTCTTTGAGCTCGCATTAGCTCTCAGTTCTGCTTGCTTGAGAACAGGTTTACAGTTCTATTTTCTCTCTCTCTCAGATAGTCTGACAGAGCCGACTCTCAATATGATAAATCCTGACCCTGAAAGAAACGAGCGCAAGAGTGCTGACCAAGTGAAAAAGGAACAAAATGGCCAATTGACCACCACTGTGATCAAGGTCACTGAAACCTATCCTGAAGCAGGTACTGAAGCATTCCTCTTCACAATGCTTCTAAATTTATATGCATCTGAGAGAAACGTATGGTTGCAATAGTTCTCAGTTAACTCAGGGTTAACCTGTCATATTTGATCACCCAAAATCAGTTTAAGCGTGGTACTGAAACCTCTCCCTACTGCACAAAGGTCAATCATTCAATCTTAAGAGAGGAAAACTCAAGCCCGATTCTCTGACCTTAATTTACACATGCTAAAGGCTAATACTGACTCAGCCCCAGTGTATTTTGGATCGTTACTCAAGTAACACTTACTAATAATTTATGTCAATCAATCAACCCTTCAATAAGAAATGAAGTGCCTTCTGATCCACAATTAGAGCAGGGTATTGGTAAAAATAAGGCTGTATTCAGAAACACAAGCTTGCTACATAGAGCCCCACCTCCTCACTTCCACACACAGGTATTTAAGTGATGTAATGTCATGAAAGTGTGTCAGTTACTAGTTTTTAAATAGTCACACTCTTGAGAACGGCAACAGTGTCAATGCCCTCTTATCTGTGCCGTATGTGAATGTGTGTCGCTGAAGTGTGCGACCCATTTACAACAGCCTAGTTCCACATCTCTCTATAGCTAATTAACACAGTCATTGTTTTACATATTTATGGCTGAAGGTGTATTTTATATTAATGCTAAGATTCACGCTTACATACTGGAGCAAGGCATAACTATCTACATAAATCTTCTTTTAGATCGTGTGTGTACTTCTAGATACAGGATTGTTCTGTAAAACATCAGTGTGTGGTTTGTTATGTTTTCTCATCTATTTAAATACCTCTTGCGTTGTATCAAGTGTATCTTCATCATATTCGTATAAAAAACTTCATAAGCTTGTGGAGAATATTAGCTTAGTGTTTTGTGAATATAAACTCATGAGTCCATAAACGGACAAAATCTACTTTGAAGCTGCATTACAATATCTTACAACATTTAAAAGGCAGCATTCTATAAGTAACAGTTAAAAAATATTAGTAAATAATACAAAATGGTCAACACGATCTCACGACTAATTTATACGTATTCACTAGTCCTTTTTGAACGATTTTGTATGATTTGTCTAAACCCCAGTGATGGGTAGGTTTAGGGGCAGGGTTAGGTGTAGGTCATTCATTCAAATTCATACAAATTGGCAACTCGTAAAACACATACGATTTAGCAAAAATCATATGAATTCAAACAAGTTAGGTTGTACGAATTTGTACGATTTTGTACGAATTAGCCACCTCGTAAAATATGCACAAATTGCCGTGAGACCAACAGTCAGTGTTTATTTCTAAATGAAACACCTACTTTAGTACATTCAAATCAAATTGCAGTAGAAAAAACAAGCCACACCCTCTATTTTCTTCATTCAATATTCTGTTTCTCTCTGAAGTACGTCACAATATGGAAGTAAAAATCGGTTGCAAACTTCCGGTTCATGCAGACTTTAAGGTCTACTAATGTCCTAAGGTACCCTAGTGACAGCATTTGTATTGTTTCTGAGAGTGCATGTATAACAATACATCCAAAACTAAGCTATATATTGTATTTCAACATCTCCAGGTGATGACTGGCGCAAATCTTCCACACGTCCGGATTGCAGCGTGGCTGGGACTGGGATCTGTCAGTCAACTGATTCCTCAAGGAATCATGCTTCAACTAACTACACTCTGTCCACTCCACCTCCTGAGTATGAAACCACACCCCCTGGCGCAATAACCCCACCCTTTGAAGCCCTCACCCCACCTTTACTGGTCCCTCTATTGACTGATTGGAATGCCGCAATGGCAACATGGGGCCTGGCATGGGAGTTGCAGGTGTATGGGCTTGGCTGTGTGTTCTCGCTGGTGGCTGTGCTATCTGTGCTCAGCCTGATGTGTTTGCCGTTGCGCTGGCCCTCTGGCTGTGCACACTTCAGCCTCCTGCACCTTCTTCAACTACTAACAGGTTCCAGCAGAGCTCTGTGGCTTCTCTACGACCCATACGGCCAAAAAGAGCGCCTACCCATAGCCTGGGCACGACTGCTGCATGAAGCTGCCTATCCCTGTATTACAGCGTCATTTGGTCTGCTGCTTCTACTACTAACTGCTCGTTCTTGTACCCAGCTACTTTCCCAAAACACCCTGCAGCGCAGCACCTGCTTGTTGGCTGCCCTAGTGCTGCTGCACATAGCTATAGTAATGGCATCCATGGCAATACTGCAACTCTTTCCCACCCTGCAAGTCGTGCCTCTATTACCGCCTGCTGCATTTGTGTTGATGTCCTCTGTCTTGTCATTCACGTACCTGCTTCTTTACTGCTGTGCCCGTGCAGACGTCAAACACATTTACCGCTTAAGCGAGAGCTCACCTGAGCGGCCATCGTGCCATGCTAACAGGTGTCCATTCACAGAAGCACGGATGTGGGAAAGGGCGGCCAAGACAGGGGTATTTTCTGCCCTGTTTCTGCTAGCATGTGGCAGTCTACGACTTTATGCTATGCTGAATGCAGGAGGGCTGACAGGTGGAGTCATGGTTGGCCTGACGCCCTGGTCCTGGTGGGGCTTCCAGCTCAGCTGCCGAGTCTGTGAAACAGGAGTATGTCTCACCCTCGCTCTTGTTATCACTCACCCCCTTCTATGCTGCGGAGTGCCTCTTTCCAAACCAGGAGGCTGCAGCTGGCTCTTCAAAAAGCCACCCACAGAAGGCACAACAATGGATAAACCCACCATCCTCTCGAGTCGGTGTGGCTGGTCACTCCGGCCCACCGAGAAGCTGGGGTTGTGTGAGGGAATAGCAAGACGGGAAAGCGAAAGTGTGCCACTCTACACCTTGGTAGAGCTTCCGCACAGCGAATCTGATGGCTTGGACCTCCACTATCCCAGCAGCCCTCAGCACGAGTCTTGCACACAGCTTACCCAAACCACAAAGAAGAGTAAAGTATCCAATGCGTCCTCCTCTGCAAGCCTTGATGCTGACTCCACGGCAGATCTGCGACCCCCTTCGCCAATTGATCTGCGGCGAAGCATCGACGAGGCCTTGAACAGTGAGGCTCTGTTCCAGCACAGTTTGTTTGGCTCCTCCAGGCTCTCTCTCAGCACACGTGGACCCCCAGACGGACAACCCTGTCGGGGAAACTCCACTGAACCCAGCCTATACCGCACTGCTTCCTGTGGGGATGTGGACCCCACTACAGTCCCAAGCCGTCCCAGGCAATGGAGCACTATATCTGGGAGACCAGCTCACGTCTCGGTCCATTGCAGTGGGTTAAACTCAACACAACAGTCCCAGAGCAGCCTAAATAGGGTCACTCAGTCCGGGCAGCAACTCCACAGACGCTACACAACCTTGGGATCTACGTCCTCCAGAGGGAGCGTGGAAGTAGAGACAACTTCTCATGTTGATGAGCTTGCCGTTCAGGCTGAATTCATCAACGTCTGCAGGCAGATAGATGCACTCAGTATCAGTAGCGATACAATTGACCTATAGGGGAAAAAAATCTTTATTCAGCTACAGCTGTAGAGCAGCGGTTTTCAACTCTGAAGGCCTGCCTTCGAGGTCTACTTTCCTGCAGAGTTTAGCTCCAACCCAAATCAAACACACCTGAACAAGCTAATCAAAGTCTTCAGGATGACTAGAAAGTTGCTGGCGGCGAGAGAGTTTAATGAAGGCTGAAGGCAAACTCTGCAGGGAAGTCTTTGAGAACCCCTGAAGTAGAGCATGTGCCATACTTACCTGCAGAATTAACCTTGAAGGAACATGCTTATTTTGAAAATAGGCTCATTTTCCAATTCACCTAGAGTTAAACAGGTTGCAGCAGGCACAATGATTTTACACAGCGCCTGAAAATAGTCCCCAGCATTTTCCGTCACTGCATAATATCATTGCGCCAGCTGCACCCAAGTTCCTTGATTATTAGTCTGAAAGGAGAGTGTAGTTCGTAGCCACATCAGTCTAGAAACTTGCAAATTTTCATTTTCCATCTGTCTTAGTACGTGATGTAACTACAGGAGAGTACATTTTAAATAAGAAATGTATCAAAACTCTCTGGTCATTTTTAGAGATCCTAATGGTCTAATCAGATTCAATGATCTATGCTAAGCTGCAGCTAAAAGTGCTGCCGGCTGATTGGATTCAAAAGCAGTAAAACTCAACTTTTTAACTTTAGGGTAGTTGGAAAATGAGGCAATTTTCAAAAACAGTGGAGGGTCCCTTTAATACTTTACAGTTTAACATTTAACCCAGGGGTGTCGAGGTGTGCTCTTTAAAGGTCCACCTTCCAGCACAGTTTACCTGCTTGGAAAGTTCTAGTAATCCTAAAGGCCTTGATCATTTAGGTAAGTTGCATTCAATTACGGCTGGCCTAAACTCTGTTGGAAGGTGACCCTCCAGGCCAGAATCCTTTGTCCAGACCTGAACTATACCACCTTTAAGTAATTTCAACCCCTTGCTTGACATACATGTGGAGAGGAATTTGATGTCGATGCATTTTGCTTGAATGGAAAGAATTTGTTTTTTATTATAGTAGAAGAAGACATGACATTGACAAAACAGCAATCTACAACCTCTGCGTGACTAATGTTCCCTATCAACGATAAGAAATCCACTGAAATCCACTTCGCATATTTGACAATCCTTTTTGAAAATGCCTGGTTTGATCAAAAGTTAAAAAAAAAAGTAAATTACTGTACATGAGGCTTTTGTGTACCTTTCAGCAATAAAGCTAGCACTAATGAACATGTTTTATGATGTTATGGTTTTGGCTTTGCTCTTACAGCACAGTTCACCTAAACACTCATACCACACATTACAAATCTACAATATAGAGACTTATTCTCTAGAACCACTTTGCTATCACTGGTGTTAACCAACTTTTTTGTTGTTGCACTGCCGCTTGATACTGTAACATTTTGTTCTGGAACCAGACCTGGGTGTTCTTTTGGAGCACATACATATGGGCCAAGACATATTTAGCACAAGACTGCATGAAGATAACCATGAAAGCCATGCTAATTAGCTGTTGTATGTATGGAAAACATGGCGTTTTAGTAGTACTGTTGCTTAAAACGATCATTTCTCAACATAGTGCTTAGCAAAAGTAAATTCTATCCTGTATCCTACCAGTAATCCTTCATAGCCATTCCGCTGCACAAATACCGCCCTCTGTTGGCCATCAAGACATAATAACATGAAGATTTGACTGTTTGTCCAATTGTGATATTAATAAAGATCTTTGTGACTGACAGCAGTAGCTCATCACAACAACTTTAATATTGTCTCACTCTTGCTTCTCTTTTTTTCTGATTTTTGAGATGTGCATTTTCTCTCTGTGACTAGTAAATGCTTCAATGACTTCTACGGTTGTACATGTCAATTTAATGCTCTAAATTGCATTGCTCATTATGCTACCGTGTTTATAAAAGGGTATATTAACATCTAAAATATTTAAGCAAAGTATACAGGAAGTAGGCAGAAACTGATACCAGAGGAACAAAATAAGAAACACAATCTATGAAACTCATTCTTTATTCTATAAACTGTATTATATTCAGAAAGACAATGCAAGTCTTTGCAAACTACCAAATGGTGCCCAAAGTTAAAAGTGTCTCTTTTACAGCAAATGCTTTTGACTGTCCTTCAATTCAGACCTTTTTTATACTGTAAAATGTTTGATATATGTAAATGCTTCTAAGTTAAATGATGCAAGTGTGTGAAACGGTTAAATAAACTTTGAAAAATGAGCATCTCTAATGTCGGTGTACATTATTGACTAGTGTAAGGCGAGTAACAGTACAGAATACCTCTTTTTAAGGCTGATACTCATAATCTGGTCCATAAAATGACAAAATTCTGAAAAAGTATCCTGACACAAGCAGTCTGCAAACCTGCACTAGTGGAAAAATACAGAAAACAAATGCATTTCTTATTACATTCAAACTTAAATAATAACACTCTAATGGCAATGTGGTATGCACATGATTTTGTCTTAAACTACTATGATCACAAAAATATTGTTACTATTAAAATAACACACAATATGTATTACAATGAAACGGCAAGACAGTCTGGAAAAACTCACATAGATCATAAATGGTCATACTCTCTCTTTACATAAACACAAGTAGCATCCTGATATTTCAGATGATGCTGTACATTCATAAGATTTTGAAAATAATATCTCTTGTGCCAAGTCTAATTTCTTATAGGGAAGCATAATAAAAAATTTAAACAAGAAAGTCCATAGCACATTCAGAACTGTTTGCTGGCTTTTATTACAATCAGACGGTTTTCAATTTTATGCTCATCTAGAGTCAAGAGCCATCAGGAAAAAGGAAGAAGGGGTTTCAGCTGCTGTGTTTAGTGACTGCTGGTGATGGGACATTGGGTCCAGCTCTTGGGTGCCCCCTGCTGCCTGGCTCAATATAACCGCTTCTCGTAACTGCAGAGGAAAACAAAGCACCAAAGCCTTAATGAATGCTGTTACACTGATTAGGTTTACATTAAAGGTTTTTATAAACACATCAGCTTAACCAATCAAAGGAACAGTTCGCCCAAAAATGAAAAAGAAAAAGCAGCATGGAAGTATCATAAAAGTGCTTTTCAGCAAGAACAGACTACAATTTAAGATGTCACTCAGTTTCGAATATAATTTCTGCATCCAAATGCTGAAACTTGCTTACTGTCATTGGTTCTGAGATGTCAATGAGATGCTTTAAAAATGTCAAATCTAGTGTCATGTTTAAATTATGATTTAAATTCCAGTCTGTTCTTCAAACAAACCTATTATATAGCTTCTGAAGATATGAAATATAGCACCAGGTCATATGGATTATTTTTATGATGCACTAACCTTTAAAAGTTCAAGGTCAGTATTGTACATATGTATGAATATTAACTACGATACAATACTAGCTAATATTATCATAGTGTGTGTATGGATATATATATATATATATATATATATATAATTTTATATAATATAAAGATTTTTGTATTTTGTATTTATCAAATAATCCAGAAAAAAATATAAAAAATGATGTCATGCTGCCTAATAATTAATAATACATTTTCCTTAAGCAGCAAATTAGTATATTAGAACAATTTTTGAAGACTTGTGTGACACTGAAGATTGAACTAATGATGCTAAAATACTAATTAATAAATAAGTTAAAAATTAAAATATATTTATTTATTATTATAATTATTATTTAAATCACAAAAATACTGTTTTACTGGATTTGTGAGCATAACAAACTTTCCAAAACAAACAGAAAAAAATCCTACTGACCCCAATTTTTGAATGTTAGTGCACGTTTTAATGGTCTTTTTCTGTCCTTTCACCATTTGCATGTGAAGTATGAAGAAAAAAAAGCTCTGAAATCTTTGGGTGGCTCAGTTTTGGGTAAACTATCCTTTTAAATGTAGGAGTGGGTTTCTTTCAAAATATTCTCCCTTTTCAAAGATGAGACTGTGATAGTATTACGATTGCACAACCACAGCACTGGGATAGTGGACACTAGGTTTGTCTACAAGATAAGAGGAAACTAAAACAGTCCCAGACCTTACAGCTGTTTACAACACAATCCCCTCCACCAGAACTTAGTGCTATTATAAAAGACATGAGACGCTATTATACTTACATGGCACAAAAGAATATCTACGGTGACAGCATAAGAGAAAGGAAGAGAAGACATTTTCACATGTAAACTCTACTTTTCCATGACAACGTAAGAAAGGATGGACTGAGGGTGTCTGAGAGGAACTTCAAAAAAACAGAGAGGGGATTGCTAAACTTTTAGTTTAATTTGAACCACAATAATTCTAATGATGTGAAATCTGTTCACAGCCATTTTTCTGAGGGTATGCGCTGTGAGGAAAGAAACACGATGGTAGGACAAGTGGGTGGAGTTAAACAGGTGGGCGGAGACTTACGAATGCAGTCCATGAACTCCGCCCTCAACCTGAGCAGACATGGTCCTCTTCTCAAACTTCAGCTCTCCAGAGTACATCATCGATCTATATGTAACGCAGGTGAGACTTACACAGGTGTAGGTAAAAACGAACCACATTCTTTTTCGTGTTGACGTTATCTTTCAGGAAGTTGAGTCAGAAAAAATTATTTCCTTCATTTTTTCTTATGCTCTTATTTTTGTTTAATATCTTCCTGTCCTAGCTTTTTTTTTTTTTTTTTTAAATGATGATTGTATAACAAGCACTTGTCTTATGATGAATCGCTTGTGTTTATTGGTCTTATGATATCCCATTTCCCTCACTGCAAGTCACTAAAAGCATCTGCCATAAGAATAAATGTGAAGTAAATGAGAGCTTGTTGTTTATTTTATAAAGCCAGTAACCTTTGGTTTACATTACAGCCTGGTAAATCAAGATTTGTCAGTTTCAATGGATGAAAGCAATGAAAAATTCCTTTTTCCTATTTCTTTTGATTCTGATTAAACAAAATACTGCAGAAGCATTAGTACAACTAAAGACACAGCTAGCAATGACTCACTACTATCTACTGCTAGTTGAAAGTAGGAAAGAAAAGGAAAGGCAATATTCTTTTTCTAGTGAGAATTATTGAACATATTGAACATTTTTTTAGTGCAAAATTAGTATATTATATTTTATATAATATTATATTTTTCCCCAGAAGAAAAAAACTACCAGCTAACAGTTTGGAATGTTTAAGATGTTTAAATGTTTTAGAAATAAGTATATTAAGCATACTCTCAAAGTGAGACTAAAAACAATTTTGTGAAATATTACTGCAACTAAAAAAAAAAAAAGCAATTGTATTATATTTCAAAATTGAATGCATTCCTGTGATGGCAAAGCAATTATTAAAAATGGCTCTTATTATTGTCATTATTATTACATTATTTTATTGGGTCTTTTAAAATAATCAGCGTACAAAGAAATAGGCAGATAAAGTATTAAATTAACTTTTTAAAAATTGATTAAAACAGAAAACATTCTATTTTAAAAAATATTTGACAATATTATTGTTTCACTGCACTGTACTGAGCTGGTGATGTCTTTTAAAAACATAAAATCCAAACTTTTCACCAGTCCAGAAAGGAAGTGTGACTTCTAAAAGCTCTTTTAGTAGTTGCAAGTGTATTTTTTAAAACGACTGCAATACAGTAGATACTATCACAGATGTGGTATCAAATTTGCAATTTTGATTCCATGAAGTCTTTCGTCAGATGCCTATATGGGAAAATGTCACACTTACCGCAAAATGGACAAGCTCTTTGCACCAATATCCTGGCAGCCATGTTGAATTCCAGTGATGAGGTAAGGAGCAAATTTGTGTATCGAGCCTTTATCCTGAACTGAGCCAGAGACTCCCTGAGCCACTTTCACTTTATCACCTTCACTGAAACACACACACACACACATATACACACAATTATACCCTGCATACAAAAAACACCACTTTGTTTTTTTATCATTTATTTATCATCATTACATCATATATGTATATATTTTATTCCTTGCTATGGACCTAGACACTAAAAATAAAAAAAATTTGAATCATTGCTCTAATCTATAAAATTTATAAAGAGCATATATGAGTATAATACACCCAATGTTGTCTTCATGTACAAGAGCCCACCTGAGTTTAAGAGTGTTTACCTAAAGTAACGTTTCTGACTGCTGTTATTTTTCTCCATGGCGTCCAAAGAGCCCATGCCACGGTACTTCTTCAGTCGTACACCATCTGAGAAAAAATACTCCCCGGGTGCTTCTGTGGTTGCCGCTAACAATGACCCCATCATCACTAAAACAAAACAGGCAGAAGGGAAGGGCATGGTCTGGCACAGACAGTAAAATGTAGGCAAACAAATCCCAGCCATTGATAACAATGATCGTTCAGGCAAATCATCCAGAAAAAAACACACACCTGTGGAAGCTCCCAACGCAAGGGCTTTAACAACGTGCCCAACAGTCTGAATACCACCGTCTGCAATGACCGGGACCCCAAAACGCCGGGCGTATTCAGCCACTTTATACACAGACGTGCCCTGCGGTCTCCCACACGCCATCACTGTATGATACACACAACATGTACACATACTCATATTGCTATTCAATATCTAATTATAATAACATTATAATACCATTCATTATTTTGTTTTTTTATTTATACAATAAACCAATCCAATGTGTAATTGACATTTGTGGCTTTATACTATAGAAAAACAAATTTTTTATGTTCTTGTAAAAATATGGCATGCAGGTGCTTCAAACAATGGTATAAAGATGATTCAGTGTAAATTGTGATAACTGTAATTAATAATTGCAATTACAATTTCAAGGGAATAATCAAAAATTATGATTTTTGTCATAATCATGCAGCCTTAATTGCTATATAAATAAATAATTCCTTTTTGCTTTTTCATCAAATAAAGTAAAATAAAATAAAACAATCCAAAAAGTCTTAAAATATATTATATATATATATATATATTAAAAACATGATTATGAAAATAATTTTCCTTTTCTGTGGAGTATGTCTACATTGCTATATAAATAGGTAATTCTTATTTTATTTATTGTAATTAAAATAAAAAAGTATCATAAAATGATAATTGCTATCCCCAAGGTTTTTTGGAAAAAATGAATAGTAAAATGAAAGTAAAATATACATATTTTTTTTAAAAACTCCTGAATCTTTATCCCAAAATCACAAAAAAAATTTTTGTTGTTTCCAAAAGTGAATTGAGACTATATTTCAAAGTGTTTCCTAAAAGTTGTTTCACACTTAGCTAACTTTTAACAAATGTCCAGAGCCAAAGTCAGCCAAAAGTTCACACATACCTTCCTGTGTGATGCAGATAGAGCCACAGCCCATGCCCACTCGTAAAGCATCAACACCGGCATCTATAAGATTCTTTGCTTGAGCAGCAGTCACCACTGTATACAAGAGAAAGAGAATACACAAATAATATGCTGTTACTCCATTGACGTAAAGAAAACTGCCATGCATCTTAAATATGTTTAATTCTGTCATTCACGTTACACAGAATAGAACTGCACAAAAGACAAAAAAGCCTCACCGTTTCCTCCCACCACTTGTAGTTCTGGGTATTTCTGTTTGATGTAGTTGATCATACTGATCTGAAACACTGAGTTCCCCTGAGAAGAGTCCTGAGACAGAATAACAGAAAAACTATTACATATCTTGCAGGCTTAAGAGCTAAAAGAAACAACTTAGTGTGTATACTTGGCCAAGGTTTTGTTGGTATGATTGAATGCTTGATGCAATTCTAGCCTGCAGTCCTGTAGAATTGAGGTTCTTCCCTGCATTAATCCACCTGCTTAATTAATTTCCCAGTAAAATCAAAGAACTTGATTGGCTGGTTCAGGTGTGTCTGATTGAACATGCAGTCAAAAGGTGTAACAGTACATTTTGGTTACATCTTCATGACACAGTATGACGTTATTCTTTGTTCAGACAAAGCAATTCGATATTTGGGAACTACAACAACAAATACCTTCTTAAACATAGGTTGGACATTTGACAACTTGGAAACTTGATAAGTTATGCGGTTAGCGAGAAATGAATACTTTTATTCAAAAATAATTTATTAAATCGATCGAAGTGAGTGCAGACATTTATTATATTTGTGTTTATAGTTTGTATTTTTTATTACATTTATTATATATGTTATTCTTAAAATTAAATACTATTCTTTTGTACTTTTAATAAAAGAATTCATCACAGTTTCTACTAGAAGTCAACCAATTTTGCCGATGCCGATAGCTAGGTTGGACAACACTGGCCGATACCGATTAATTAATTTGTTTTTAAAATGGATACTAAACAAAATTTTCATTAACACACTTTAACAAGGAACAATACTTAGCTTTCATTAATCCTAATATTATAATTGGACTCTTATATTAAAGTGTTATCACTTCATTTCAACATTCATGCTTAAAGATGTACATCTTTGAATATATACGCCAAGGCTATAGCATTACAATTATACACATAAGGATATTGTATGTATAGTCTTACACTTTAACTGCTTTTATTTATCTAATCAAAATTAAAGTTTTGAACTATCAGTTTCGGTAAAACGGCAAAACCGATATATCGGTCGACCTCTAGTTTATAGATTCTGACAATACTAAGAAATATTTCTTAAGAAACAAATGTGAATGGATTATTTTGAATGCTTTCAGAATTTTATTGCCACTCTTCCCTCAAACACCTGACAATATTTTCCAAGTCAAACGTCTTGTTTATCTGGTTCACACTTTAAGGGTGCTTGCTTCATTACAGGCCTCCCAGCAGTCCACAAACCACTTTGATGTTCTTGTTTGTGTAATTCAAACTACCTTTAGCCCAATACAGTGTAGCGCTGAAAATCTCAAGCTTGAAAACATTCTACTGCTGTATTCCATTACCTGAACAAAGAAATAAAATGGAAACGCTATTTTTAGCTTTGCAGGTGTTTGACTGTTACAAACTATCCATTACTAGGGGTGTAACGATTCGCGTATCGCGTATCGTGCGATTCATGGTCATTTTCCAAATCATCAAAGTGATCATTTGTATCTCCTTGTTAGTGGAGACTTGAGAGAGCAGTGC
>JAUMHP010000043.1:11740225-11754872 GCA_032361065.1 Enteromius trimaculatus
CAGTTTTTCTTTTTTAATAAATCTGCAAAAATGTCAACAATTCTGTGTTTTTCTGTCAATATGGGGTGCTGTGTGTATATTAATGAAAAAAGAAATCACTGGCAAATAGTTGCAGTATAACAAAGAGTAAAACATTTTAGGGGGGTCTGAATACTTTCTGTACCTATTGTACATATATCAAATGATTAATCCCATCCAGTTTTGTTTAAATAATATATGCGTTTATACTGTAGATATTTATTATGTATATAGAAATGCAAACACAATCATGTAAATATTTAAGAAAAAATATGTTTATATATTAAATATATGTATATAAAATATGAAATATAATAATGTGAATACATCCAAAACTTTAATTTTGGATGCAATAAATAATTTAACAGAACTTGAAATTAGTCCAAATATTTCATAAGAACTCCTGTAAGGAACTTTGTAAATGATAAACATGTGAATTCTGTGTGGAATTTTCTGCCAGCAGATCCCGTGCAGGTACTTCTGACTTATTCTGTAAAGAATGTCGATCATGCCTGAGTTTAATCTTCATGCCTTGAACAGGTAGATCTGGCATCTGAAGCAATTTCTCCTTAAAATAAGAATTTTCCTTCATCTCAATCCTTTTTTTAAATGTAGCTGATGAATGAGGCCAAACACTAGATTTATAAGCTTGTCCTTCAGTTATCAGCATTGACATTGCCAGCTCGGAGGATTAGAGGAGGTCAAATGTGACCCAGAGGGGCATATTTTCCTCTCGTGGAAATGAGTGCTATCATGTTAAACTCTACTCACAGGCAGTACCTTTACACATCAACATTACAGAGCACCTGAAGGTTGCTATGGTAATTTGTAAAAGCTCAGCTAGACTTTATACTGGGTTGTTGTTGAACGGCACCACACACAATACCCCTCAAACCCATAAACACTACTCATCTTCTCCAATGCCTCAGATAGCATGCGCAGGTAATAAATCATCGAAGACAGCCAGCTAAATTATGCTAAATGGGGAGAAGACATATCCAAATCTTTCTCAGAAGAGAGCACCAGGTTCACACATGGATAAATGTCCTGGAAACAGGCAAGTCGATCCCATTACTGACCCACCTCTATGGGCCTAAGATAAGAATACTGCTGCTTGTTAATGTTGTCTTATCTGCTAAGGAAACACATTTCCTTCTCAATACAAAAGAAGCTGTGATATGACTTGAAATGGCAGCAAACATGAACTATAAACAGCTTAAAGAAAGAAAAGAAAACACTACATAGAAATAATAAAAAAAAAACAAAGATTATATTAAATCTATACAAAGATTCCCTTTTGTCTTTCGAACTGCCTGTATAATTAGAAGCACAGAAATTGATAATATAGAAATTAAAAGTAACTAAACTGTTTAACTCAAAAAAGGCGATCAACTTCTACAAAGCAAGAGAACTCTCTTGTTCTCTCCCTAAGCTGGAGGGGATAATGGGAGGGTGGCCTTAAACATCTGCTTGCGAAGAATTTATTCCCTAAATCATTGTCATTAGATCCAGAATAAATTGTGCTGTAAAAGGGAGCAAAGAGCTTTCAGCCTTCATCAGACAAGCGGAGACATGAAGCCAAGACCTAGGAGATAGGGGAAGCGAGAAGAGAGAGACTTATATGGCAAAAAAAAAAAAAAAAAAAGTTTTCATTTTGACTGGATTTCAATACTGTAAAAATGCAGAAAGCAGCACTTTGACTGATATGAAGAAATAGCGAAGTTAATGGAATTTTACACTCTGGATGTGTGAGGAACTTCTAAGGTCATCGTGATGAAAAGAAACGCAACTCATCAGCAGACTCCAGACACGCTTTATTTTACCACATAAGTAGCTGAGGCAGTTTCAGAAGAGAAGCCGTCGTCTGTTCTGGAGGTCTTGCTGTATTTATGAGCAGCTTCAAAGATGATTTTACTCTCTCTCTCTCTCTCTATTAGAGAAAGAGAGCGGAAGAAGACCCTTTGGCTGTTTTTGTTGTCATGTTTTTTACTAGAAAAACATCTTGGAGCAGAAGGGAGTGATAGCAAAACAATAATTTAAGCAGCTAACATACATTAGCAGAACATTTTTCATTTTTACAGCCAGTTGTAACAAGATGGCTGATTTTACGAGACTCACTATAGATGTCTACATCAGTATTAAGACTTCCAGAAACGTGAGAAACAAGACACGTAGAACATGACTCAATCTGCCTCATCAAGAACTGTACAACTTGTACATAAAATGTTTTTTTTCAGCCAAAAGTAGCCTACTACAAAGAAGCTCTTAAAAAAAAAAGTGTAAAAATGCTGCTAAAACATTGCTCTGTTTGTTTGAGAATTCCGACCAGCCCAGCATAGCAACACCGCCTCAACCAATGATGTGAGTTTGGGTGCAGGGCTATCTTTTTGGTTAGCCAATAGAAGATGGGAGGAATGCTCATTAAAACCAATCATTATTTTTGGTGATGTGCAATCAAAACACAGTCTGTTTGTTACGCGGGCTTGGGGGCGGGTCTATCGGTTTAGATGGCCAATGAGAGGAATGTCCGTAAAACCTTTTTTTTTGCAATTCTGTTTGGTAATGCTAGTGATGCAAAAATAACACACTTCCCTTTTAAACAATTATTAAGAAACTATTCTAGAGCATCTGTATCTCAAACAAAAAAAAAAATACGTTGGAATGACATACTAGTGCCAAAACCTTCTCCTTTACTAGGTAATACTGTGGTCTCTAGTATAATAGGATAGTATTTATACTAGACTTTAGCACTCTAGCATTTTTATTCACCACTATGGCATCCACAATGTTCAAACAGACTAAACTGCTGAGTGGTGTTACTTGGGTAATTTTTGCCTTCAAAATGATTATCTTCTTTTAAGCTTTGAATTTAATTTGGTAACACTTTAGTACAGGGATCAATTCTTAGTATTAACTAGTTGCTTATTAGCATTTTATCACATTGGGTGTTTATTAGTACATATTTTGCATGTGCATATATTCTACATCCATGATCCTACCCAGTTAAACGTTAACACCTAACTTATAACTACTACTAAGCAGTAAATGAGGTGTTTATTGCAGCAAAAGCTAACGATTGGGTAATGACTTAATATTTTAAAAATGTTTTTTTTTTTACCAACGCTCAATCCTTTTCTATGGACATCTATGAACATATATGGTATATGCATAAACATATACCGTGGCAAGCCAACAAACGACACATGCATACTTAAAGAGCATACTTTATTTTATAATGTAGGATAGTACATAGTATGCACAATTAGTAAATACTGTAAAAAAAAATTCAAAATGCGTTTCAAATCGTAAGGATAATTCTATATGAGAGCTTACAGCGTTAACATTATAGTCTTTACCGACAGCATCAATGAACTGGGAAGCCCTGTAGTCCCAGGACAGCTATAAACACAGTTGGGAGCGTGTCATGTGTTTGGCCTGAACAGTGAATGATCTTTTCCCTTGTTATCACAGGAAACTGTGCAGAGGGCCTACATATAGCTTAATAATGGGTGAATGACGTAAGGCCTAAATATACTCCCATTTCAAAAAATAAAACAAGTCATAATGCACATGGAACATGATGAAAACATGGGCGGGCATTTCCCATTGGCTTTGTGAAAGGGCTACATCAGTATGCACTGCGCCCAGATATTTTGAGGGAAAATATGAAAAGAAAACAAGACACCACAGAACCACTGAAAACACTGCCTGAAGCAGATAGTATGACATAAACAGCACCCACATCCCAGACTTCCACTGATGCAACTATCGGGAAGTCGGTTTCATCCGAACCCATCAGCGCAGCGTTTACAGGTCAACCATCTGACAAACAGCAAACAGCACAGCTCAGCCTGAGGTACAAGCCTGGGGTGGCACCTATTTTGCCACGCATCCTAATACTGGAAATGATAAATCACTGTGTAAATGAAGTCATGTTTATGTTACAGAGATGTTTCAGTGTGGGGGCTGGCTGCCTGGGATCAGCGCAGATGTCAAGACGCCCACCCTGATGTTAGCTTACTCGTGAGACGCACAAGCGGCGCTGCTAGAAAGCTATACAAGAAGGATCTACGTGTCCAAACATAGTTGCAGGCGCCCACTGATTCCCTCCAGTTCAATGCTCTCCGTTTTCTCAGGTCAGGAAATCCACCCCTCTCCCCTCCGCAACATGACCCCAGGAAGTGAAGACGGAGGGAAAAACACAACCAAATGAAGCAAATATACAACATGTGCAGCTGAAAATTCCCCAACTCGTTTCTGGTGAGACAAAATCAAACCCAAAGCTTTCCCAACATGTATTTTTGTCTGAAATACGTCAAAATTCATTACAGTTTGTGGTACACCACTGTAATATCGAACATATTACCATTTATTTGCACACGTCACCATTTTAAGGCTTTACCATAGTTCCACAGAGGTGTAGCACCTCTATCAACCAACATTTATAGAAACCTAACCCCATCCTCATAATTACTATTACTGATTCAAGATTCATTATTACGTTGTTTGCTCTTATATTCTCTTTCAACAGTCTTATCTCTTTCTTTTGTCTCACAGTGTTTCAAAAAGGCAAATGATGAAGTTGGAACGCATCATACTAGAATTAGTTAGACTGGTATGATAGTACTCAATTTGCAATTCAGTTATGTTTTATTCTTTTCTAATGCAAGTATATGTCCATATCCAGTGGTAGTGTTGCAGTATAATTGCCTTTAAAAGTGGCTTTGTTTTAGATGACTGTAAGAAGCATTTGAGCAGTTCTGATAAACAGTCTTTACCATTTCCAATCATGTTACTGCAAAAACACAGTTTTAGGGGGTAAAAAAGAAATTGATTTCCAGTTAATTAATTCTACTGTGCAATTACATTTTATTTGAAACCATGTTGTTCATTGAAATTTATAGTTTATTTCTATGGGATATTCGTACCAGTAACCACCGAGGGTAGAGCTTAAAGTCACCCTTATGATGAAGTTGCATATGCTGAATGAATAAATGTAAATGTACTTCAGAGATTAATGTCCCGACTCAAAAGACACCAGTACGACAATACTTGATGACCATGGTGCTGACTGAACTTTCCACCCTATGATATGCTTTCCACCCCGATGCCTTTGAAATCTCTAAGCTTTAGTTCTGAATTCATTATAGTCAATTGCTATGTAAAGCCATACACAAGAACATAATTAGGGTGCCAAAAGTCCAAGCCCTGTCTGGATTGCACTAATCCCAAAGGTAAGCAAGTTAGGCGTCTCTGGATTGGGTGAGAGCGTGGTGGCAGAGATTGACACACCTGAGAAATTTAACTGTATAAGGGGTTGATTCTGTCGCCTCTGGCAGCGTTCGACTAAGCTATGTCTGCCAGGGATCACTTTACTGGGTAGGCAGTGATGACAGGCTCCCTGAACTGTTATCACTGTTTGCACTCAGCTATTTGTTGATATGCCAGGAATTCCTCTTTTTTTTTCCTCTCCCATCACCCTTTTTTCTACAGTACATCAGTAAGGTGCAGAAAGACAGCTGTGATGACAGCAGCACTTCAAATAAAGTGCTGTCTTTAGACCCACACAGTTCTGTTTACTCAACTAATTGTATTCATTGCAAAGGGCATATCTGCCATTTTAAGTGCATGTTCAATAGAAAATCTTTTTCCGACATGAAGCGCAACCACCGGTGACATTGACCCAGTTCCCCTGGTTAACTTTAATTCTCAAGTTATTAGCTATTAAGACTCTGAAACTGGAATGTTAAGGACACTACATCTTACCTTCTGATCTCTTGAGGGCCCAATGTTGCATTGCTGGTGAGTTTTTTTTGATGCCATTACTCAGTGGAATGACCAGACTTGGCTCAGACACTGGCACCATAGTCTCCACTTTGGAGAAAGAGGCGATTCGCTGTAATATGGAACCCACACTCTCTTTGGCATGGATATCATCCTGGTCCATATCATTGCTGATCTTCATCTCTCCTGACAGGGATGGTGAGGCAGGAGCCACCTGGACCACTTGGGGCTTAGAGACCACGTTGAACTGTGGAGTCTGGGCAGGAGACAGAGGCAATGGAGATTCACTGATGTTGGGTACTGGGATAGCTCCAGGAGGAGTGATAGGCTCTTTCTTTTCAATGTTGTTGTTGTTATTGTGGACCATGGGTAGGTCGGTGCTGTCCAGACTGCTGATAGATGCAGAGGGACTTGCTGAGACAGTGGGACTGTTGGATAGCGTGTGGAATCTTGGAGGTGGTTTAGGTGCTCCTGGAGATTCTGTCTGAGACTTGAAAACCAAGTTGTCAAGGTCAAGAGGGAACTTGTTGAGGCGAACCGGATCTTTAGGTCTGGGTAACTGGCTGTTGATTGAAGAGTCCCTTGCAAAGGTACTGCTGTTCTGGATGTTATGGGGATTCCACTGCGGACTTGTATTGGTAAATCGTGATCCAGGTGAAATCACTCGTCTCATTCCGGCAGTCTCCATTTGGAGGTCCAAAGAAGGCATGGAGCCATGGCTAATACCCATGGGTTCAGTTGGGATGACCAGAGGACCCTCCAGCTCCGAATGGAACATGTTTCCATGTGAGGAGAACTTCTTGAGAGCGGGGCTGCCTAAACGTTGGGCTTTGAAATCCCCAACACCGACAGGACTCTGTGGAGGGCTTGTGTAGGAGCAGAGTTTTGAAGAGGCCTGGTACTCCAGACTGGAAGATGAGCTGTGGAGACTGTCGTTGTCACTTCCTGGTCCAGAAGATGAAGTGAAGCCATTAGGGTTGAATTTGTTTTGAAAAGAGGCAGCTCGGTTGATCCCAGTATTGGCATTGATAGTGGGCTTTCCCATTGTCCCTCGGTTGAAGGATAGGCTGGAAACCATCCTATTTCTCAAAACGGGGCTCTGGGCAGGACTGCAGCTGATACTAATCCTGGAGCGATAAGGAGGAGACACTTGGTTCCCTGGACTCCTCACATCATTTGTCTTGTTGAGGATAGCACTCGGGCTGATGGGAGATGTGACAGAAGATGTAGGAGAGAATGAAGGAATCTCGTTCACATCATCAATATCAAAGGACCTCTTTAGAGCTGTACAAAGAAAGAAGACACAAACTTGATTAATTTCCAATGTTCTTGAAGGCTTAATGAATAATAAAAGACATATCCTAAAATGAGGTCAGTTAAATTGTACTTAATAACCAAAGGGCAAATTTCACTTCCAGAACAACTAGGCTATAATTTTTCAGGTAATACGTTTCTAAATTGGTGATAATACTGATAATAGATCAAAGATTTAGACTTCTTTCATGATAGAAATCATAAATCAGCTAAGACAGTCATTTCCTGTTTTTTGATTTAAAGAGGCACTAAAACCTTAAAAGGATACACTTCACGGTGAGGGCAGCCTGGAGCCCTCTCTGAATGGACGCCTGTCAGACAGATTTTGAAGGGCCAAGCCATAATTACAATGGTGTCTGAGCAATCTTGCTTTGAGGGTGATATAACAACTATGAACAGATCTGCTTTATTCAAGCACCCAGGTTATGTATCAAGTCTTTAAGAGATTAGGACTCGGGTAGATTAAAATATTTGCACATAGTAGAGTTAATGATCTTCCATACAAAAGATGATAATTCAGCACTATTGAGATAATTATGAATATACTAAGTCCAGAAAAATTAACAAACACAAGCATTAGCTATATAATTAACGTATGAAAATACATTTGCATTATTTTTGCTCCTCACATAATTATAGTTAAGTAATATTCAAATTTTTTTTTTTTTTGATTACCAGAAAACACACCGATTATAAATTATGAAAGCAGAAAATTTAAAACACCAGCCGAATCAAAATCTACACAGACTTTAAACTTTAAAAAGCATAATGACATTTGCTGTCAATTAAAAATGTGTGCTAAGGACATGTATAATAAGACAGTGGAAACTCTCATGGGGCTGAACGGTAAATCTACACCTGGAGCATGTAAATTTTGGTGACACTGTATAATCCCCTCATTCTCAGAAGCAGCAACACAAAGCCGAAGGCAAACAGTGCTTTCCGACCTTTTCCCTTTGTGAGAGGCAGTGGCTTTTCCTCCAGCACAAAGGACCAATTCAAAGACACAGTGTCAGGGGCTGAAGGCTTGGATTACAACAGCCCTTCACCGTGCCTGAGAATTCCAGTGGCGAACAGTACAAACGTCCTAACAGCTCTGTGGCAGACCCAATTAGAAGTGGCAGCTTGAGAATTTCACATAGACACCATTGCGCCATGTGATGACAATTGGATGCGTCTATGGTGTGATGCCATGAGGGGCTTGCTATTGCAGACTACCACGGCTCACATGCCATCTTTGGCATATCACACACCCAGGCACCATGACAGAACGTCAGAGGTTTTCAACCCTCTTCAGGTGCTGCCTTGTGTAAACAAGCAGATATCAGTGTGAAGTTATCATAGCATCTCGCCCAGCAGCCCTGAATTTATCTTCACCCGGCAGGGGGCAGGGCTAGAGCCAGGGTCGGCTTTCTTCCTGTAGGGTATGCTACCAATTAGAGTCACGAAGACTACAGGCACTAAATGAAATCACATTTCACGCAGGAACAGCCCCCTTTTTTACAGTGAGGAGACCACAGACCCTTTGTTTCAGCTCGCCAGACATCATCCTCACAGCTGTGAAAGTTTAGGCCTAATCGAATTCCAGCAGCAAGGCAGTCCGTGCATCACGCTACACGCAATGTCATTCTCTTCAGAGCCCCACAAGGCATTTAATATGAAAAGAACACCATCAGGGTGCCATTTGATGCAGAGGAGGAGAGGTGAAAGTTGCTGTGTGTACTCACAATAGCACTCAAAGTGATGGAGAAGTGCACTTTGGCAAAGAAGTGCGCACCACTTTAGCTGACTACAGTTCGGAAAGCAAAAGAAAAGACACTAAGCGAGGGAGGGACAGCAAACCAAGTGGCAAAGTCGAACAGCTTTTTTTTACGGTGCAGCACATGCAAGTGTAAACTTGTACTCCCCTTTGACTGAGATAAAAGGGGCCGGTATCAGGTAATTACTGGCACCCTGTCAAACGCTCAGGAAATAATTACGCTGGCAGCCGAGCGCACCATCTCTGTGCTGTTCAATATTCTTTCTCACAGCTTTGCTGCAGTTTAATCCTCTCTGTTAACACATGGAGCAGCACAATGCCTGCACAATCTGATAAAAGAGAGGAACCTGAGAAGCTCCCTCTTTGCCATGCTCTCTTTTTCCTCACGACTGAGTCTCGAGACTGTTGGCTGCCTGTGATGGCTCTTCAAGAAATGGGATAAATGTCAGTGCCTCCTGTGATGATTATGCTTCCTGTCAAATACTTTGCTGACATTCTTTCATTAAGGACATTTTGGGTTATTTTGCAATTTCCTGTTAATAATCAGGTCCAATGCAGATGGGGACTGCTTGACCCTTGGAGAAAAGGTTGATGCACTCATGGGCTACATTAACACAGATAACCATTTGTTTTTTAAATGAGATCCAAATAAATAGTTCAACCAAAAATTTAATTTATCCATCCAAACTTTGTGAAACATAAAAGAATATTTCAACAGTTTTGGTCCATACAATAGAAGTCATTGCACTCCACTGACAGACAATTCAAAAGAATGCATTAGAATAAAAGATGTGATCCCTTCCTCTGTACGTTTCTAGAGATTCAGGATCAAGCAGTTCATGGTTTTACGACACTAGCTGCTATGTTACTTTGGACCTAAGGTTTATGATGAGGGGCTGCAAGGCAAACAGAGAAAGGCCTGGGGATGACTGCAGAGGGGGTCGTCAAAGAGACAGTTGGGGGAGGTCCAGGGGACGTCATACAGTCACTGATGGATGAATGTTACCTATCCAAGACATTTCTGTTAAACACATATATATCATTTGCTCATAATCAGCAATATTTCCAGTGAAAATAGATCCTCTCCTCATCTGATAGTCCTGGGAGGGAAAGTTTTAAAGATGCACCTATAGGGAGAGTGAAACATTGGCCAGGCGGATGGGGGGGGGGCAAGTTTGGGCCTGTTGTGGTTTTCCATCCCCCACCATTACATTCCTCACAGGTATTCCCAGACGACCCCTTGAAACACCACCCTAAGCACATAGCTCGGACCACCTCTGCTAAGGCACATCTGGAAGCTGAATTCCGAGCTGCCATTTTCAGCATTGCAGCGATGTGAATAGGCCGCTGCATTCACACCCCCTGGGGGCAATGAAAAACTTTCACACAGTCACATATACTCTCTATTACACCTTTTCAGCCTTTTGGTTTGAATTTAGCTCCTGCATCATCGTAATCCGGTATAACTACATGCGCTATTCAACACCAGCGTGCTTTCATTACCATTTCAGATTTGGCATCTAATGTTCCAAATGGGAATGAAGATTAAAACAAGTGTGAAAAAAAGCAACTCGTGGCTGATAATGGCATTTGATGGGCTTCAGTCCACATATACCGAGTATGTGGTATCAACTATCAGGCAATTACATAGAAACATGCCTGAGCCACTTTGGGCTCTTCAGGATTTCTCTTTCTTTCTAAACGTAACTTGGCAGCTTTTTGTAGAATCTGATATTAGAGAAATATTTTAGAACCTATCTTTTCTAAATACTGATCAAAGTGTAAACAAAGGTTGAATAAAGCTAGACACAAGTTTCGGGTGGACCTGTTTTAGGATAAAAATAATCCCTAAATGTACCATCCTCCATCCGTAAACTACCATTACACCCCGATACTTTATAAAGATGAAGTTATAATTAGTGCTTTGTGAGAATGCCACATGGCAAATTTTGAAGGTATGAATATTTGAGATAGAGCCAAGGAAAAGAGGCTAGTTACTGTAATTGCCCCTAATCTAGCTCAACCATAAATTAAATATCTGTGACTGACACAACCGCATGCAACATCAGAAAGCTGTGCTACTGTCTACAAGCAAAATAAATAAATAAATAAATAAATAAAAGAATTGAATAAATACATTTGAAAAAAGCACAAAGAAAACACAAAACACCACACAAAATATGTCCACTATGAATTCTGTATATTAAAAATAAAATAAAAACAAAATAAATTAATTATCAAAACTAAAATGAAACTAACAAAAGAATTAAGTATGTGTTATCTACCCACCTATTTTGTATTAGTCACACGTTACTACACTAAATAGTGTGAGAATAACAACAAACTGGACAACTATTTTATAAAACAGTAGTATTTGATGAAATAGATAACATCTCTGAATGACACAAGATGGTCAAGCGATGAGGCTTTCATTAAATTTCACATTTCTAGAGTTCAAGGTCTAAAGTTTACAAAGTTCAAGGTCATTCTGTGCCATGTTTGTCGATAAAATTTCAGAACTTAACTTGGCAGTCTATTTTTTTCCCTTCCTCCCAGTAGTGTTCATGCACACATACATAGACAAAGTACATAGATATTTCATGCAGACCTTTAAGCTTAGCCTCCCTTATCCCACAAGGCTTTACCAGGGGCCCTATATCTCCTCAATCTTTATTCTATGGCTCCCATAATGCTGTGAGGAATGCACTGCATAGGGTGAAAAAGCAATGAAAACCATCATCCTTTTTTTCTTTTAAATGTAGACTTTAGTGAATCAGTACCACGAGTCAAGAATAAAATAAAAATGTATAGCCTCAAGATATACCATACGCTGTCTCTAATGGGACAGTCTCAAATTACACAACAGGAAGGTTCAGGCTGGTTCTTTTGGACATATTTTGCCTTTCCCTCATTTCCACACATTCACATTTACAGGAAATGCATCAGTCATCACCCGCTGAACAGCCATCTCCGTGCACCAAAAAAGTTCATGCCTACAATTAAACTTCTACTGATAAGACATTGATGACTGCTTTTCACAGTCACTCGACCACAAACGGCCATATAAAGGAACCAAGGATCTCACTATACGTCCCACAACATTCCAAGAGGCGTTTTCCTCAGAATGAACAGCGCTTCTGTCCATCTTCACTCAAGCACATGGAGGCACACTGATCTCTTGTTCGGAAATAACCTTGTTGGCTGGTTTGAGGTGAAGCTGAAAGAATTTAATGCCTCTCTTGTGGCCAATGTATGAATCTGAGAAAACTGTAGCGGCCAACACTAAGAACAAATGGACGGCATTGATCCCATCTTCTAGTTAAATTCAATTTCGCCCTTGTCTCAAGTCATAATACTTTCTAAGAGCTTAATAAAAGTAAGATGTAGCTGATAGAAATCAAGGCATGTCAAGTGATTTTGTTTAACGCGTTGGCAAAATGTTGAGCCCTATAGTGCCGTTTCAGCTCTGGAAGGAACACACCCAGAGAACATGTTTGTTTACTGCTTAGCAAAAAACACCTCAATCTTCCCTGTCATCATGTGTAATTGCCAAAGTCTTCTTAAGAAGAGACTAACCTCTGCGCAACATTACCAAGGTAGCAAAAGTGCTTCCTCAGACAGTGTTCAGCTGACAACTGTTTCCACATCGCACGCAAATATAATAATAGATGGTGCTTTATTCTGAGCGCTTGAACTAATTTGTTTTTCCTCTTCACATCAGCACCTGTCTAAACACTGAGAGAAACTATTGTTCTCCAGTCCCTGCGGTGTCCGTCCATGACGGATCTATTGGAAAGGGTGCCTCTCTTTTTCAGAAGTGTGTGTCAGATTCAATAGTGAACACGGCTGTAGTGAGGGTTGTGAAGATGGTTCTTGACGCTCTGCAGTGTAAAGAAACAAAGGTTTGGGAGCATGCTAAGATAATTACAGCAGCACACCACAGGAACTTTCACCACATTCATTTTGTACAACTTTTGAAAGTTCTTCAGACCTTTAGATCTTTTAATGCTGCACCTCGTAATATTACTAAAAGTACACTTAAATTAGGCCATGTTGTTTTATGAAAACAGATTTTGCATACATAAATTATACACTTAATAGGATCACTTAAACATGCCCTTATGACCTAACACAGATTAACCAACCCTGCCAAAGTCTTGCCTCTAGTCATCCATGCGCTTAGGGTCTGTATGGAAAATGGACGTCTACACTTTACAAGTAAATTACAACAAAGCATCAACCAAACTTGCATAAATGTCCATAATCAATAATAGCATGCCAAAATAGACTCAAATAGACTTTTTAGAAGTAAAAAAAAATCTACATCCTAGTTATTATTAAATTTTCGAGGTAAATTTATTAGCACGTTCATGGCGAAAAGTGTTAAGAAAAGTTTTTTTCAGGTTTTTAAGCCCTTAATCTCTCAATAATTATACTTGCAGTTTCTCATAGCTACAAAATAAATAAATAAACAGATACAATTATTGGAAATGAATGAACGCGCGCGCACTTACCCTCAAAATCAGACAATATCCCCTCCAGATGATCATTGACCGAGATATCTGACATCCTGATTTCAGTTCAGGGGAAACCTCCAGCCTCAGTGGCACGCAATCACAAGAAATAAACTTTGCGAAAACAGCACAAAACCTCTTAAAAGATTGTCAAGTTTATCCGACGATTTTTGGGCTTATTTTGCAACAAAAAAGTTGCGATTTTGGTGGGAGTCGTTTCTCATCTGAGGGCGCAGAGCAGAACGTCAGATTCAATAGAGACTCAAAAGCAGACAAACCATCTGATAAACCTCCTCCCTGTGAGTCCTGCCCCCTCACAAACAGAGTGGTGGGTGAAGTGACTCCCCACCCTTCACCCCACCCTGCGGCTACACCTGAAAAAGGCAAGTCTGTCCCCCTTCGTTTGCTGTTTTTGTTTGTTTGTTTGTGTGTAGGGAACATGGGTACCCCTCGAAGAAGACGGCTCTTTGTCCTTATCTCGTGAGAGACGAGGGAGGGATTGCTCTTAAGTGGATTTCTTGAGAAGCCGATTATTTATCAATGAAACACTTTGTATGCGAAGCAGCGGGGCTTTAAGGTTTGTAACTGACTCATGCGGTCCGTGCAGCGCCATATATAGGGGACACCAGGGCTTGTTGTTGTCTAAATTGACTAAATTGAGAAAAGATTATCTTTGGACAACTGCGGGGCATATTGTCACAATGGCACAAAGAAAAAGTAAACTGCAGAAATTAAATTTCATGAAACTAACAGCAAACGTGGAAAAAATAACAACCACAAGCCAGTGCTTGGCCAGCTAATACTGCAATAAATTGTAGCTTCATAACATTTAATAAAACTTCTGACATGTGACGGCCTGCCCCCAGAACATCCATGTCCTAAGAACATAGTTTAGCTTTTTAGGAAAATGTGCTTTATTTCTGTTGTTTTTAATTATGTTACCTACATTGTTACTTTCCAAGGAAACGCATGCAGTTGTACTTTTTATTGAGCCGTTTTACTGGACTTCATTTATTTGATCAAAAATGCAGTAAAAGTAGTTTATATATATATTATATACATTTAAAAGAACTGCACTGTTGTGAAATAGTTTTTTTTGGAACAATGGTAAAGTCTTTACTGTCACTTTTAATACATTTTTATACATCTGAATATATAGAAAAGTAACTTTGTACAAAGAAAAACTTATTGACGCCAAACTTAAATGGTATTGTAGTTTCATAATGCAACAAACACACACACACACACACACGTGTAT
>JAUMHP010000043.1:11759124-11774289 GCA_032361065.1 Enteromius trimaculatus
GCGTTCCCAAAGCGTCTCGTCGACGCAGCGTCTCGTTCCTTCAAGGAACAGGGTTATATACATAACCTGAGACGTTTTTTCCCTTTAGGGGAAGGGCCTGGACTCTGTTGATATAGATCGGTTTGGGAATTTAAATATTTTAAAATAGCCCGTTCCCTTGGAAACATGAATAATGGATGACGGATCATCTAAGATCAATAGAGCTAATAAATCAAAATCCTAACTCTTCCTTTTCAATATATCCTTTACCTCCACAGAGAGAATGTTTCGGCTACTTTTGTCCATTGACTTTTTTATTCTATAGAGATCAAAACAAACATAATGGTTCACAGATAATCAAAGATCAATATATCTCATAAATCAAATCAACTGTCCTATTCAATATATCATTACCCACCATACCCCAGACTAACTACCAACAGTCTTAATAATTAATGAGAGGCTTTACAGACATACAGTGTTATGAAGGCCAGACAGAGCCAGTGCCTCCCACACATTTGGCAAATGGTAGTTCAAAGAGGAAGTTGGTCTGGCACTCATATGCCAGCGCTAAAATACGATGTCTATTGTAAGAAGTGATGAAAGCGAGGTGGTTATATTGGAGCAAGGCTGTAGCTATTCTTTGATCCAGGCATGAATCAGCAGACTGCACTGTTAATAAATGTTTTACTGTTAATTAGCGGACTGCAGTGCACATGGACTGTTCATTGATTTGCAAAAGTAGACCTTTAATCAATATTTTTTTTATAAAGTTATGCACAGGATGTGACAGGTTGTTTTAATGAGACTAAAATATGGAACACTTTGAGAAACACATAACCACTATACACTGTAAAAAACGGTTGTGATTTTAACGGTAAAAAACTGTGAAAATGCTACGGTAAAAACCTGTTAAATGGTTAATTCCGGTAAAATTTACAGGGACTGACATTCCCAGAATTCCATGAATTGCAATTCAAATTTTGCTTAAATTTGATGTTTCCTCTTAGCTTCTTTCTTATCAGCTGTTTATTAGGGTTGTAGGTTACATGTAATGTTGTTAAATTAATGATGATTGCATATTTCAGTAGAATTTAGTGTTCCTATTTAAAAGCGGCTTGTGATGGTTCATCATGTGACTTTCTCATCACCTGCATTTAGTGGTTATCAGTGTATTTCAAAACAGATTTCAGTACTTTAATAGGTTGGTATATTAACATTTTATAAGTTAATGAAATCACAGTATTTTACTGTAATTTTAACTTAAAACCGTAAAACCTATAACCATGCTGTTACTGTATTTTTACAGTCAAATTCTGCCAACAACAGCTGCTGTTTTTTACCATGGTTTAATGTGAGAAATATTCTACCAAAAAAACAAAAACATTGATTGAAAACAGGAAAACTGTTAGCAATGGACAGATTAAAATTCTAACATAAAAAAGTATGTATTAGAAATACTAACCCAGACACAAACTAAATAAGAAAGAAAACTGCTTCCAGACTCTTTTATGAATGAAAATTCATTACTTTCAGAACAAACCATTCTGCCATTAAACTTTCATAAAGATAGCAAGTAATTAAGCTGGACATTGATGGAGCGGGGACAGTCCAGAGCGTTTTCTAAACTGGCAACAGATGAGAGCAGACAGATTCCAACCACTTCTCTTCCTCAATGGATCTGTGTCTCAACAACTTCAAACCGCAATGGCTGACTCCACTCAACGTTGTTTGTGTAACACGCTGCACCTTTAAGAAAATTTATGGGCAAGAGCATCTCGCTCCAAGGCACCGATCTATACATCACTACAGAGAACATAAAAGGCTGTATTTTAGTGGTTTTACAAAGAAGGAAGGGTACAGTGTGGATGTTTTTCCTCCCAACAGCTATTGCAAGATGCCACAAGAGTCTTATTTTCCTTTTACAAGTTTGTGGGTTCTGGACTTGGTCTTCATTCCAGACTTGTGTATGCTTTTGAAGTGTATGCAATGCTTGTTGGTTGCTTCCAATTTGTATTTCATGGCAGAAGTATGTATACAGAAGAAAACAGCACAAAAATGTTATACATAATTCATTCCTCTAATTTGGCAACTGAGGTTTGGAAACATTTGCATGCTCCATTTAGGGGGCTCAGTAGGACATCAGAGGATATTTTAGAAGACACAATTTCTGTAAAGCTAATTTTTCTCTTATACTTGTATACTCTTGTGTCCTAAAATGCACCCAAAGCACATCCACCTTACCATTCCAGGCACTGTAAAGTGGGTTCATGTGATTGTTCTGATGGAGCCTGGGGACCAATCCTGTTAAATGCAGGCTGATTAGCATCCCCACCAGGCCTCTAATGAATGTGAGAGAGCCTTGAGAGCTTAAGTTCTCCCAGATCTGGCCAGCGTTCCTCATCAGGTCTGGCCGGGGACAGCAGCTCATCTCAACACGCACACTGATTATAACCAGTTTGAAAAAATTCCAGAATGTCATTGCTATTTATATTAGATGAGCGTGTCATCACAAGGAAAATATTTCAGATATTGTGTAAGGATACATAAGGAATACTATTTTATAACATGGTCAGTGACAAATAAGAGCGTCCAAGGAACTTTCTTAGTACATTTCACACTACTGCTCAAATTTTTGGGGCCGGTAATATTTTCTTTTCTTCATTTCTATTTTTTTTTTTAAAGAAATGAATACTTTCATTTAGCATGGACACACTAAACTGATCAAAAGTGACAGAAAAGAAAGACATTCAAAATGTTACAAAAGATATCTGTTTCCAATAAACGCTGTTTTTAAGCTTAATATTCAAAGTTTAGAAAGCATAGAGAAAAAGATAAAAACACTAAAGCAGCATATTAGAAAGATTTCTGAAAGTTCATGTGACACTGAAGTAAGGAGTCTGTCTGCACTTGGAGTAGGTACTGTATGAAAGTATGAATATAGTACACCCTTGGGTTCTGAATGGCCGAAATATATATATATATATACTGTATATATTTTTTGCCTGTGTAAATGTAGCCACTGTAGACATTGCACTACTATAAGAACATGTTCTACCAACGTAAAAAAAAACCAAAAAAAAAACCCACATATTTCAACGAACCCTTATACTTGACGCACATGGCAGTTTATGTCGTTTCCTGCCCATAATTTGAGTACAAACCCATTGATTTATTGATATTAGCTCAGTGATGCTGACAAAGCGCAGGCCAGAAACTTAAGGAACGCTGCCTCCTCTTTCTATACCCTCAACCCCTGACCTTGAATGGCACGAGCCTAACATCTCAACACTCTTACGGTAAATGATCCCAGCCCTAAGGAAGAGGGAACGAGGATGGGGGTTGAGGGAAGGAAAGAATGGAAGAAACATAGCTTCATGGCACCGCCATCCTAACTTCCCCTCTCGCCGTCTCCTCTCAGATAGTGTGGTCTTAATTACGCAGCCGCCCAAAAACCCAAACAACATTAGTGCAGCATAAACTGACCCTAATATATAACCCACAATGCTTTTCAACGCAGTCGCCACAGTGACAGCAGCAGCTCAGTCATACGCCTCACGACAGCTATTTTGGATGAGGGAGGATGGCTTGAGTTTGGGAAGGGAAGGGGCGGGGCTAAAGCTTAACAGCCTCTCTGGTCTGGGGGAGTTTAGCGGATAAGCATGATCTGTCAAAGCCCCATAAACATGGGCAGACAAATGGTGTGTTCTCCCCACAAAACATGGATGTGTGCTCCATACGGTATCACTTTGACTTAAAGGCGCAGAGCACCAGGAGTCTTTTAGCTTATTGAGTTATTAAGGTATGCAGGCCTCAGGTAAATCATTCAGAACCCCAGGAGAAGAAATGAAGAAGTTTATGTGGATGTCGATTACAGCATCTGTACAGCATCATGTATTTGTATTTTGGCCTTTATTTACAGGACTGTAGAGAGCAAATCCTTTACTTTCTGTAACATGACATGGGTCTTCTTAAAGGGACAGTTCACCCAAAAATCGTTTTTTCCAAGTAAGATCTCACTGTCTTGACTGAGATTTTTTCGGTCTTGACCAAGGTTTTAAATGACATGAGGGTAAGTAAATAATGCTTTTTATTTTAAATATCCATTTAAAAAGGGTTATAAATAATATCCAAAGCTTGGCAGAGTTGGTGACCTTGAGTTTCCAGACACCCAAACTATAACAGCAAGTTTTGTAATTGTTATAAACAAGTTCTGCCACAGAGTAAATCGCCGGCATCATGATGGGAGACACACTTGTCTGTAAGTTTACAAATTACATACAAGTATCCGTGAAGCATAAAGCCACTTTGTGAGAGGAAGTACACTGACAGTCCCATTTGGCTTCGATTATGGCAGCGTCCTCCTTTTCCTGTCACAAAGTTTAACCATTGCTGACAAACGGTTGATCAGACATGGTTTAGATTCCAGCACATGTCCTCAAACATAGGCTGAACGTCACAAAGCTGAATTCTATTATCATATAATTCTGACTGTTATAACTATCCACCAAAAGTCAACGTGAATTGCCATGTGTGACCTAATTTAGGAAGAAAAATAATAGAATTGGTTTTATACTTTCATGATTATAAATCCCATGGAGTCAGACTGAAAATAAGAGTGTGAAACTAAAGGTTTATTTGCCTACTGTTCAAATTTTGAGGTCAATAGTTTTTACCCTACATAACCCTAACTTTACACACTCCACCTTTAGAGGTAGACGCAGCCGCTGGCCATGCCGGGTCATGACCCATGAAGCTATAAAGGGTCAAGGTCATAGGTCAGCAAGATGTCGTCCAGTTCATTGTCAGCTGCCACCTCGACCCCTGACTGCTAAGCTGCAAGCGCAATCCTTTCACTACATCTAAAATGAGCTGTTCATTTGGACTGCGACACATGCCACATAGCCAGACAATGAGAGACCACCTGTTATCTTTAAATACAACTCACGCACAAACTTGTGTGGCCTCCGCTCATCTCTTTTCATAGGAGCAAATAAATTCAATTAGGAAGAGGGATATCCTGAGGCATGATGTCACTTGCTTTAGTCAGGGGGTCAGGGGCTCAGCATGACCTCATTAAACTGTGGAAAGCTGTTACATGTTGGCTTCAACTCCATACACAAACACACACTTGCTTTGTAAGCTTAGGGTGAAATATCAAACTGATGTCAGTGTCATGTGAGTTGAGAGGTTGTGGCGAACTCACAGGACACATGCGAATCAGAGAGGTCATGTGATTGCGCTTCATTTGAGCGTTACTAATTAAAACTGTGTGAAAAGTTAAAAGCGGAGAGAGACCGGGCAACTCACATTCATTAGAGAGGATTATGGGAACACAACGAACGCTAAAGCATCTGATCAGAGCATGGATCTCGATCATGTGCCTTTCTGTGAAGAGAAATCACAGTGTACATGGTTTACATGAACCTTTTTTGGACTGAATCATTTTAAAAGGAAGCAGGCTGTTTGGTTAGTTCATGAGTCAGCCTAGGTCAAAATATGGATAGAAAGCATGCAGACAAGTCATGAACAGGCAAAAATTGAACAAAGACAATACTCAAACGATAACTTATGCTATTGTACTACTTTTTTGCTAAAGTCGTGGCTAAAGGTTGGAGGAAAAATATTTATTTTGTACTAATTTGTGGAGAACTCTTTCTGAAAAAAAAAAAACTGAAGAAAAAAAAATAATTTAGTCAATCTATCTTTTTTTCGAATGAGTTTCGAATGGGCTAATGAATGATTCAGTGAACAAATCTTTTTAGTTAGATCGCAAAGATTCAAATCATTTAGTTTAATTTAAATGCTCAGTAGCATGAAACATGAGCTATTCAGCACAAACTGGAATGTTTCAAGAATAGAAAACATACAGAATAGCACTTGAGAAAGTGAAAGAAAGACGCTAACAAGAACTATTCCCCACATGCGACTGAATCCAGGAAAAAAGGAAGAGTCAAATTTAAGCTCAGTAAGAAGAAAAACAAAAAATCTGATACCTGAAATCAATTACGTGAACCCAGAGAGTGCAGACCAAAGTATGGAGCGAGCGGGTCGGTTCTACATCATTTTCCTATCTCACGTAGCTAATGACTCAGGTCTTATCACCACCTCATGACGGAGCCCCATGACAGATGGAAATCATTTAAAACCACATCCCTTGACCTTGTTCCCACAATTTCACCACAGAAAAGAAAAATGTCTACCGACCAACTTTTTGAGATACATACCCACTTCATTCCTGGCATTCCTCTTGGGTTTCTACTACATCAACACAAATTCAAGTCCACCTACTGTAACCTGCGAGGTCAGTTCAAGCGCTGGTCATTGAGTTGCAAGTGTGTGTAAGAGGCTTCCAGGCATTGTGTATTGTTTCTGTGCTCTTTGACTGTGGCAGAAATTACTTTAATACGTGTAAATATGAAGTTCGGCCCAGTTTCACAACCAGAGCCTTACAGTATTTATACTGTATAAAAATTTACATGAATATACACTTATACATTTATGTTAAATAATAAATGTTATATTACATATAAATATATTTCATATATAAACATAACACATTTGTTTTAAATATATACATGTATGTGTACAAACATACAACATATACACAAGCAATTCTGTTAGGATATTTTTCGAATTCTTTTCTCTCTCAGACACAACCACCACCACCAAATGTTATACCCATGGGCCAAGTTGTACGTTTCTTAACTTTTCAAAATTGTTAAACTTGGATTGAAAACGCGATGTAAAACGGCTACAGTTATACTGTATAACTACACTGTATAGTATCTTAGTTTTTTTTTTTTTTAATACTTTCAAAACAATTAGATTTAGCTGAACCTACACAGTTGTTAGACTTTCGATTATGATGGTGTAAACCTGGACCACTGAACCCTAAACAGTAGACAGCTGTCGTTCTTGTTTTGCAAAGAGATTTAACAAAAGAAAACATTGTTGCTATCAGTTGTTAGTGGTTATGGTCATTGTTTTATGAGTGACAAAGTGTGTTCAGTGACTAGCAATGCTAGTGTTATGGAAGAATGACTTGATTTGAGATTTGTATGTACGTTTTTTGGTCATTTTTGTGCATTTGTTGTGAAATTTACTGCTGGGCTAGTCTGTAGATGCTTAAAATCGGTAAGGAGAAATAAAACAGCTTTTTCTCGTCTGTACTTTTTCAAGCCCTTTACAGCAGCTGCTTTGTCTCATCCACTGTAGATGGCTTTTAGCTGTTGTGGCACGACACCGCAATGGTAGTGTCTGGTGTAGACGTGGTTCAGTTTCACGCAAATTTCAATCTAGCTGATATAACAAGAAAAATACACGTATTTTCGAACACAAACGTTAATATACATGACTTTCTCAGGCGCGGCTAAACTAGTGTTAACATTAGCATAAACGTAACTTTTAAAGCAATGTTATTTGATAGGATATATACATAAAACCTGAGGGAAAATGTGCAGATTCAAATACTGAAATAGTTTTATTTTCACGTTTACCTCAGATACCACACAAAAATGGCGATGAGCGCAAATTGGTTTCCTTCTCAAACGGACAGGGTTTCTGAAGAAAACATAACTACTTAATTTAGCTTTGATTTGTTTAATTCTATATGCTTGAGCATCCTTACAGAATAAATATATGGTATAAGATTAAAATCTGTTTAAATGAAAAGCATAAATGAGCATGTAAGAAATGCATATTTTACAATTCAACAACCTCCAGTCCCCATTGCCATTTTTTTTTTCCCAGTGTGCAGCAATATCATAAACTCTTAAGGCGGATTGGGCATATGATGTCCTCTTCACAGAATTAAACATGATGCAATGTAACCTGTGGAGGGGTAACTGGATAACTTACAATTGCTGAATTCCAGTTCTTACTGTGGGCTCCAAACCAAAGCATGCATGACAGATGTTCAACGTCATGTCACTGTCAAACAAAATAACAAGAATTTTGTCAGCCACCCAGACAGTTTTGCAATAGCTTTGCTGTGAGGCCATGTTGTTCTCTTAGAAAAACACACTTTTGAATGTGTAGGTATAACATGCTACAGATGATTATGTGAGGCCTGTATTTATATTATATTGTGTATTTAGAATATGGACCAATGAGAGAATGCTGTATTTAAATACGTATAATACATACATATAAATGAATACTTATATTCATATGAATTACATGTGTGTATGATACAGTTACAAAACATTTCCATCTTAAATAAATGCTGTTCATTTCTATGAAGTAAAAAAAATCTGAAAATAAATGATAATAGAAATGTACTGTTTATACAAAATATTACGCAGCACGTCTGTTTTCAAGCATTTCGCAACATCTAAACAATATATGTGTGCATATGCGAGTTCTTTTGAAATACGATTCCAAAAATAGACGAAATACTGAACAACCGCAACCAAGAAAAAATCAAATTAAATTTCAAAACAGGATTATATTTTAAACGAGGATTATTACTCCACATAACATGATCATTAAAAAAAAAAAAAAATCCTAACTAGAGATTGTTCAGTGACTTTTCCGTCTAATCTTTTCACTTGGTAAAAAGCTTCTTGCTGCCATCTGCTGGTGTAAGAAGCAGTGCTGCCCATTGCACAGTGCATTAAATCTGTGACTGCCACCTGATTGGTCTTAAACAGGATTGAATATAGCGTTATTGAAGAATTGTTTGATAATGCATATGCAAAGTCTACCACATCTTGTGACTCAGAGGGGGCAATCTGGGGGCAATCTGATAACAGAGTCTTATACTGATTTGTTTGCGCTGTATACATAAATATCATGGTCATAATAAATGGAATTCGAATATCAAAGCCTCTCTAAAACCCTACAATTATGCATGCATTACAGCACATCTTACCATAAAGGAACAGCACCCTGTGTAGAGAAGGAAGGGAAGGGAAGGAGGGGGTATAGTGTGGGCAAAGAATTTAGCTTTAACTGGATCCACAGCACAGTCCGACAGGTTGATAGATGAGCAGGTAGCCAGGCTTGGTGTAGAGCGCAGAGGGCATCTCTTCAGAGATGTGGGGGTAGGTAAGACCTAGTTGAGGTGTGTGCCATGAGCCTGAAAGCATAAATGATTTGTTGTGTTAGGAAACAAAATGCATTTTTGATAAGCAAATCTAAAGGACCACGGCACCTGTCACAACCTCAGCAAACACCTTTATTCACTCCTGAAGAATAGCTTGCATTCAATCTTTCAGCCTCCATTTAAAATAGCCAGTTGTAGAGAAGAACTAAAACTAAACTTTTAAATTTAAAATCATGCATTGTAAAATGCTTTTTTTTTTTTTTGAAGAAAAAAAAATCTAAAGAATATTTTGAAAACAAATTTTATTTAGAACAAATACAATTCTCAATTAAATGTTGTTTTAAAATATTTAGATTTTTTTTTTTTATTTGAATTTGACACAAAGTAAATTGCAGCATTTTACAGTAAAGTTACTTTAAAGTTAATAAATGAAAAGTAAAACAATATTTGAAAAAAATATTTGTTACATTAACATCATATCAGTTAATGAAATTCATTATTCTTTAATAAATGTAAATGAATACTGGTAATGTTAGTAAATAAAACATACAAATGTTCATTATTAGAAAATGTTAGCTCAGATATCATGTAGTTATCAGATTCAAGTTATGACTTATTAACAATAGACAATATTAATGTTGGGAGATTTGAAAACTGATGCTTTTGAATGTTAGCATCACACATATCCAGCTTCATGTCTATTGAATTTCTAAGACACTGTAAAACAATATTAAACTATTAAATAAAATATTAAAATAATAAACTGTAAAATTTACTGTGAAAAAACTGTAGCAGTGGTTGCCAGAATTCAACAGTGGTTGCCAGAAAAAATATGGTTCATTTTTAGGTTCTCCGGTTTTAAGTTAAATTTACCTTTGTACCTTTTATTTTACTGTTAAATTCATGGTCAATTTTTACAGTGTAGTTTTACTCGGTAGCTCACGTGATACGGTGTTGAAAGCTCTGTTAGATTCTGTGTTACTACGTTATAACAAAAGGGATCAAATCTGCATAAAAGTACATTGAAATGGCACTGGTTGCATCAACAAATTGTTAACACTATCAGGCAGGTTAAGGGTTGGTTTTGGTGTAGGGCATATTTCCAACATGATAGAGCATTAACTTTTAGTGACAGTCCTCGGATATTTTAAGTCTGATCCGTTGCGATAAGTAACTTAAGCATAATAAAAACACAGCAATACTTATCTACTGTCACGCTCAGCTGGAGTTGCCAGTAAGGGAATGTAGATGCACTAGGACTTCTTTTGTGTGTTTTCACCTGTCAGGTCTGTCAGGACTTTTATGTTGAAACTGTTGTCACTGCCCACCTCGTTTCCACCCGGTTTCCTCTAGCATAAAAGCTGCGATGTGTTTGTTGTTAGCACAGATCATTGTTTATGTGTATTTCTGTCATTCCCGTGTAGCTTCATTCGTGTTCACATTTCTGGTGTTCTCTGTTGGATTTATCGATGCCGAACTCTGCTCTCCCTGGATTTACGCTTTTGTCTCATCCCTCGGATTGTGTTTGCTGTTGCTGACCTACGCTACACCAACTGGATTACTCTTCTGTCTATGCCTCTGTTAACCCTGTTGTATGGATAATCGACCTTGCCTGTCTCACTCTGCCTTTATTAAACCATTTGCATTTGAATCCGAACGACTCCTCTGTCCTGCTGTTACATCTACATCAACATAATAAAATGCGACAGGGTTCACGTATTGCACCTGTGTTTTTGCGCCACTCAGAGGACATCTGCATCTTTGAAACTGCAGAGAAATGTGCAGTAAAGGTACATAAAAATGGTGTTGCACAAAAAGAGGTACATATTTTTATGAGACCAGGTTGATATTAGCATATACAACCATTTCTTAAACTATATAAATAAATAGTAAAATGAATACATGCTATAACAATTGTTATCCTTTGTTAGTTCTATCAACCAATGCAGTTAACACATGGAACCTTATTGTAAAGTGTTACCAGATATTTATTTTTCAGTTTGCCAGTGATATTTGCATCAACGGGAACACAAAACGTGTAAATACGAAACATAATGGCCTGAACACAAGACCGTGGTATCACATTCACACTGTGATATGTAATATTGACGTCCCTCTATTGTACGATTACCTGCAGACTGATGTGACAGTGACAATGACAGCGCAGCAGAAGCTGAGAGGCAATCACCATGCCAAAGGTAACATCCATTCACCCGCTCTAATTAAATGCCATTGTCATGTCAGCAGGGATCCAATCTGCAACATACACACTGCATGTCCACCTCTCGCTGTGAAAGACTGCAAAAAATAAAACAAACTTCACCTGCATCATCTGCATTATGCTTAAAATAGGCTGTCTGTGGCATAATTGATGATCGGCCATCAGAATACATTTTTTCCATAAAGAATGATATTTTTCATGAAGACAGAGACAAAATGTTTGACATTTGTGGCTCTGCTGCATGGCTACACTAAATAACAGTCTTATTTTTCTTCTCAGTTCCAGGTTTTGCATTTGTCAGTGTTTAAACAACATTACAAAACATTTTTTTACCCGACAATTCTACTGCTGCATATTGACAAAACCCACTTCTGTTATGCTAAGTATGCATAAAACACAATTCTCAGAAGATTGTGGTAAAATATTTTTGTGGTAGTTTTTTTTAGATCTTTCTTTTCCCCCAGTAGGTTTCTAGGCGATTGGAGAACTTTAACAAAAGGAGGAAGTTAACTAAGTGGGAGCAGTCAGCGGAAAGCGTTTCTTTCTCATGAATTTCTGAACACTTTTGACGAGTGTGGGCGTTATGCTCCTGAAGGAGTATCGCATATGCATGCCTCTAACGGCGGAGGAGTTAAGGTCTCGACCTTTATTTGAAGAGAAAGCGAAAACTGTCGTGCTGCAATTAAGTTCTCAACAGGCTGTTGCTTCCCCTCCTAAATGTCAATTAACCAAAGTTCAGAGGAAATCAAAGAATGCAGTGAATTTCAAGAAGGTGATAGTTGAAGGTCATACATTTTTTACTGAATAGAGCTAACCTATCAGTGCGGTCTTGGCAAGGTTTTATAGGAGGTCATAGATCTTATTTGAGCTGTGGAAGATTTCTCAACAATCATAACCTTCCCAAGGTCTACAAACCTCAGGAATGCTATACTTTTAAAGGTCATCTTCTGAAGCAGCAACAAAATATATGCATTACTGTAAAATGAGGAGTTTTGGTGTCCTTGGTATAGGGCATGTCAGCAATATACAATCTATAAACACAGTCATCAGGAAAACATTGGACATTGTGAAGATTGAAAGGGTCCTGCAGAATGAGACCCATATTGACCCTAAACATTGACTGTCTGCTAAAAGATACTTTAATATTTTTTTTATCTCACATATATATATATATATAATAGAAAACAGATAACTATATACTGTGTGTGTGTGTGTGTGTGTGTGTGTGTATATATATATATATATATATATATTTTTTTTTTTTTTTTTGTATGTGCGTGTGTGTCTCTACACATACATGCATAGTGTATTTATCTGTAGTTGTTTTCTATTTGCAAAAATAGAGTACATAGAAAATAGTACATAAAGTTGTATAGACATATGTTGATTATATAAATAAATAAGAAGTATGATTACCAAATCAGCATATTATAATGATTTCTGAAGAATTATAACAGTAGTGTAAAAATGTTGAGCTTCAAGCGGTAACACTTCAGAATAGGGGGTCAGAATAATGCATTAGTTAAGCATTAATTAATGGTTAATTTGTTCACAATTAAGCATTAGTTGAGCAAAAACACACTTGTAATTAATGATTTAAAAAAGTTTTTTTGCTCAACTAATGCTTAATTTTGAACAAATTAACCATTAATTAATGCTTAACTAATGCATTATTCTGACCCCCATTCTGATGTGTTACCCTTCAAGCATTTTAAATATAGCTGCACAATTAAATATACTACAATTGTAAACCAGTATTTGAAATTGTAACTTGACAATATTACAGTTTTTTTAGTAAATATATATACTGCATAATCAATCTTCTAAATGACATTTTAGATATTAGCAGATGTTTGTAAAGCCATAATAGCAGGTGTTATTGTAACAAAGCAGCTTGGTTTCTAGTGTACCTCAGTTGTCATGGTAAAATCTTTCTCTGCAACGAGATAAGGACACCATTACCGTCTCTATGATTGACGGCGCTTCCATCTTAAGTGTTTTGTTAACATGTGAGCAGGCGCAAGTTCAATCCACAATGGGGTCAAGCCCCGTTATGCTAGAAAATGTGATGCGTTCCGATAACAGGTCCCCAGTTTACTCGTCCGTCGGAGCAAAATATAGAATGAAAGAAAGACTGTTTTCACCTGCCACCAGACTCTTAAATCCATTTACTCCTATAACTGCCGTAATTAGACCTCTTATCAGGATTATAGCCATTAGCCTTTGACAAGGAGGGCTTTAACGGCAATTAACTTGGAAATAATTGACCATACTATAATTGGTTTCATTTTCACAAAGAAGAGGGGAAGTCCCCAGACAATGTTTTGCCATCAGTGCTTTTAAGATTGCGAGCGAAAATGTCGATTTGCATGCGTCTGCTGGACTGGACCGTTTCCTTGGGCTGATTCTGCGCCACCTACTCAACTGTTTCATTAAGTAGAAACATTCTGAATCGAGCTGCCTTTGTTGCCAGGCAACCTCCTCGGACATTTTGTTTTAGTTATGTTCATGAGCTATTAAAGCATACGAACCAAATCTCAAAGCATGCTATTTTTAACCTGCCTTTCCACTTGAGTGTATGCGGCGTGTAATGAAGTGTATTGTTAATAACCAGCTACGACCAAGCTCTCTATCGTATGTCGCAAAGGACTCGGGAGCGAGGGCTGTGATTAGGCCAGGGGTTATTTAAATCTCGCAATCCCTGGATTAAAATGCAGAAAAACGTGCCGGGGAGATAGCGTCAAAGGCAGAGAAGGAAAAAGAAAAAAAAAACAGACACCGCGTGCATTCCATGTTTACTTTAAATATAGATTCAGTGCTGCCGTCTGCATTTTTAAGGTCAGTGGGAAATAAGCATTCAATAGCGTTCCTCTGTTGCCGTTTCATTACAGCTGGAACAAGCTCTGTGTGAGTGAGGGAGCGCTGCAACAGCCTATACCTGAACAGACTCTCTGAAGCTGTGAAATAAACAAAAGCCGATACGGGCTGAATATTGGAAGGCCTTTACACCGCATTCGGTAACCCCGTGTGCATTAGACGTTTTTGTTAATCGCAATTCCCCAGATAAGCGGTGTGAAGAGGCATGAGGTATTAAGAGCGAGCGAAATTGAATAACAGCCTCTGCATTTCTAAACAAATTTGAGACGCAGGTCTGTGTTGAAAGTGCCCTCAAGCATCTGCCATCCAGCACTAATTGGCAACACGTTCAAGGGACCCCGGAGAGGGATTTACCTTGCTGTTAATTGGAGAGAAGTTGGATCGATCGCTAGTTCTTCTTCTGTATAAAGGCTCTCCCATGTTGCTGTCATTCCTTATCATGAAGCAGATTGGGCAGGAGGGGATGAGCTGGGCAACGGTGGGAATGTAATTGGGTTTCTTCTGTGGCACTGCAGAAGTTTGGCTGCTGACAGGGAATCCAGTGTCTGTGGCCTGCAGCTATGGTGTCAGAATCTTGAGTTTCCCGAAGGTGGACATTGCTCGTTGTCCAGGCCTAAGCGCTTTGATACTCGGGACTCCTCTGGAACTTTCTCACACGCTTTGCTCTGTGAATGTATACCGACCCTACCGTGGGATTCGAACACTGTGTTCGGAGTTCCAGAGACATGCTGGGATGTCACTGTCTGGCCTTACTGTTCTGACGTTATTGCTGTAGAGTAATGAACACATTCCAGCTGAGTATGCTCATACTTCATACTGTATGTGCTACATAATAGAGAAGGCTGGAGATGTCTTAATAAATCAGTGTAACATCGACGTTGAGTGTCACTGTTTGTGGCTTTTTTTTTTTCAGCACAAACATGCATGCAGATTTATGTTATGTTACTTTTGCCACCTCTGGTTTCTTTCTGTATCATGTATGCAGAATATGAGTATAATATGGGAATATGAGTATGTTTTCTTACTGTTGGTGTGATCA
>JAUMHP010000043.1:11799317-11815854 GCA_032361065.1 Enteromius trimaculatus
ATGGCCGTGCGGAACCGGGTTATTGTGAATATCCGGGTTTTAAAAGGGTTACTGGCTGCATGTAAACGTACTCAGTGCTGTTCATGTTTGTTAATGGAGACATTATAAAATCTCTATTATAACATTAAAAATCATGTTTAATTAAAGTTTACCATGCTTTTTTTTGTTTGTTTGTTTTACAAATTTTCCAGATAATCACTACAGTGAAACCTATCCTTTATTTCAAATATCTAAAATTGAAACTTAATGTGTGTGATTGTATACCCGTTTGTGTGTGTGTCTGTGTTAATATAATAGTTTAACTATTTTATTTCTGTGTGTGTGTGTGTTCGTAAACGAGTATTAACTATTTAATTATGTGTCTCTGTGTGTTTTTTATTAATATAATAGTTTAACCATTTAATTTCTGTGTGTCTGTGTGCATGTTTATGTGGTTTATGAGGACACAAATTTGTATAATGACATGGGTAAGACATAGGTATTACAATGTGAAGGTGATTTATGAGGACATTTTCAGTGTCCCCGTAATTCAAAAGGCTTAAAAAACAGTAAATGGTGTTTTTCTGGAAAATCTAAAAATGCCTGTTGTTTCCTGTAAGGTGTAGATTTAGGTGTAGGGTCAGTGTAGAGCAATACCACATATGTGTGTGTGTCTATTGTCCATTTTTCATGTGCTTCAGTGTCAGCCATACCTTCAGGTTGCCTTAACCTTATGCTCGAACCCCAGTAATTGCTGCTTGCAGCTATATTTTATTTATTAAGTACAGAAGTGTTCTTATAATATTAATCATTAAAGTGAAAATGTGCTTTTAAACTCTATCAGTCGTCGAAAGACTTGATAAACACACAAGACAATCTCCAGTAACGTAGTCAAGCAGCTACAGCAAACGGAAATTCTATATTAAGAAAATGAATATTGAATGTTTAATTGGAACATGGGTGGTCTGGAAGGAATATGCTTCGTAGAAAAGATTCAAGGATGAAATTTCCCAGGAGATGCAGAAAATTACTGTGCTGTATAAAAGTATACAGTTCCTGCTAAATATTTAATTTGCTTAGTTTAAGGTGGCTTATGACAAGAAATTGACTTTTTTTTGCTTGTTCACTTGAACAGTATCCATGGGTGATGACCTATTCTGCATTTTTGCTAAATAAAAATAAAGAAATAATGTATAATAAAGTATAATTAATTATTTAAATAAAAAAGAATGAAATCCATACATCTATATACATGTATACATTACTACTTTCAGAACAACTCTAAATTAATTTATATAATAACGACAGAATGAAGACCAGAGGCCTAATACTTCATATATGCGTGTATAATAACCGAGTGCGTTCTGGGCTAAAGCTATGAATATGACATGTTGTTCTTTTTTAAGAGGCCTCCGGTGACCATTTGACAATTCAGTTCAGGCTCTGTGTCAACCCTTCGGTATTACTTTTGTCATAGATCATATGGCTGTAAACTGGAATTAATTGTGTGGGTTACTTTTTCAGCCAGAGGGTTTCATCTTAGCACAATTTAACACCGCATTGGCACATAGTGCCACATCCAGATACTTCAGCAGTGGCAATATAGTTTTAATTGCAAAATAGGCCCCGTGTCTTCTATCACTGTTGTATTTGTAGACAAATAAATGAAATACAAATTAAAAAAAGGAGCTAAAAGAAGCAGCAGTCCACTTTTATGCACTGCTGTCAATTGGAGCCCATCAGGATGAGGAATGAGTCACTGAGGTAGAGAAAAGACTGAAGCAAACAGCAGTGTCAGAGCTGTTCTGCTGTCCAGGCTGATGTTATTGCCTTTCTTACTATTTACTCCCCCCCCACTGCTGCTGGAAAAACTGCTGTGGAGGCACTTCTAGCCTCTTGTCAGAGTTGTCTTTCAATAGATGCTATGAAAGCAGTTTATTCAATTGATTGATAAAGGCTGCCCTCCATGATAACCAATAGAGGAGCCACAGGGCCATGCCGTGTGTAGGAGGCACATATTGCGACTTAACTTTGTGACACCAATACAGAAAAACTCAAAACTTGCAAAGCAAGAATCTTAACATCTTACGGTTGATTTTTTTCAAGTGCCACACTTTAACCATTCATTATATAATAAATAAAATGCCCCTTATGCGACAGTCATACAGTAAGAGAAAGTTAAGGTGTGGTACTTTAACACTGGGATATTCATCCTAATGTCATTGCAAATCTATATTTTTAATATGGATGAGTTTAAAAGGAGCAAATCTCTTTTCCATAAAATATCAAGTTGTAGTGGCCGAAGTAAAGTCACCTTTTTAAATAGTGTCTTATGCAATAGAGATCGTTTCAAAGCAGTTGTACATTGATAAATTGGAAAGTAACAGTGATGCAGAATTCATTAAGTACAAAACAAATCCGAATTTGGCTGCAAGAAGACAGTAGTGTCATTATTCAAGTCAGTTCAGTGTTGATTCAGTTCAGTTCAATTGCAACAGTTAATTGGGTGAAGTTTGATGTAGTAATAAACAGCTCAGGTGAAGACATTAGTCTCGATATTGAGCATGGGTCAGTTAAGTGCTAAAAAAAAAAAAAAGAGTAAAATTAATTTTTCGGCCCCATTTTAAATTAAGTGTCCCTAATACCTGTGGACTTCCATAGTAACTAGATGTGTATCTAGTATGTAACCACAGTGTAAGTACACACCGGTACATACTATAGGATCTACAGCTGTAATATTTCTGTAACTTCACACATGTAACACCCCTCAGAATGGTGGGTGTAAGTACAAATGTGTAACAGGACATTGGTAACAACACTTTTTGGTAAGTAAAGTGTTACACTTTATATTAAATAGACAATTGTTTTGGATTGAGCATGTAATTACTCAGATGTTACGCAGCAGCGGCAGTAAATTAGGCTTTACATTTAAATTGTGGCTGGTGTCCAGAATGTTACACTTTATATTAAGTGGGCAGTTCCTGAGGAGTTACCATATATATACACTGGTATTATATAGGTATATACAGAGGTGCACCAACAAACATACAAGTAAAATTTAAGTATTTAAAAAGTATTAATGGGTCATTTTGAGTATATGAACTCAAAATTTGCCAAAACAGCAAGTTAAGGGATATAATAATGTAAATACAACTCAAAAACATTGAACAGTTCAACCTTATTAATTATTCATGCCCCAGTGCATGATGGAAATAACAGCGTCATAACCTTAATTCGTTAAAAAAATCTGTATAAACATAAAAAATATCTAAAATGTACTTAGTTCAAATATAATATTACTATAGAATATAGTAGCACTAATGTAGAATTTTTAGTGTAAATTACATTTGTTTTTCTGTGATATTTATTCACCACAAAATCTTTTTATCACGGTATATGACATTGCAAAATTAATCAACTATAAATGAATGAGATTCAACTATAAAGCAAATTTCATTGTGTCATTGTTCAGTTCTGTTGAGTTGATTTTGATGTAATCCATTTCTTTTTGATTGAGCTTTTGTTTATTTTTTGTCATTAGAAGTACATCCCTTTCCCTTCATATAGATTAACAGTATGCGTTTGTGTGCATGCGCATAGAGAGAGATGGTGAGAAATTGGCCATCAAGTCTAATATTTCAAATATTTGGTTATGATCTACAGTAAATATTTCCATATTGTAATTGTTTCTTTACATCGTATATTTGTTTTGTATGCCAGTTGGAGAGATTTGTATAAACACCACTGTGTTTGCTTGCTTATTTATTTATTTATTTATTTAGCAGCTTATTTTTGTACAAAACAGTGTGTATGTTGGCATATGGAGTTTATGTATTACATATGTCGCTAGATGAATATGTATGTAGCTAGATAACAGATAAATATGAGGATTAAGAACATTTGATGTATTCGCAGTTGATATAATTGACATTAATGCAAGACAATTCAGCACACACCATATGGTATTTATACACCTTCTAATTCCCTCTTTCTCTCTGACAGTAATGATGGGACCTGGGTGAGAACGCCGCACTGTCAGTTGCTATCAAATATGTTCTTATTTAATTAGCTGTCTTGCAGTAGAGCGCAGCTTATATATCATAATTCTTATCTAATATACTCAATCCTGTCTTATTTTATTTCATTGACTGTGCCGAAGTGCTTAACATGTCTCTGGTTTCAGAGGGCCTGGGCAAGCTGCTCTGAGAACCAAGAGCGATTGAATAGCATTAATGCTAATGCCACAGCCGTTGAGGCATTGCTGCAAAGATTTAAAAATTGCCCTTCTGATAGAGTTTTACAATGTATGACAAATCAATGCATAGCATTTTCATAATGAATGGCTTTGGCATTTGGAATGCCAGTCCCCGAGCAGGCTTGGTTGCTGACCTGTGACAAGAAGTGGTGTTATATTTCATTATATTCTACTGAGTTATACTCGCTAGCCCCAGTCGTGTGAGAGAGAGCCAGGCGATTTTTGACTGCTATCCCAGCATGCACGTCTAGCATCTCTCTATCTAGTGCTATAAATTTGAGCGACTAAGTTTGGTTCTAGAATGGTCTGTCATCTATCTACCAAATAAGGTGTTATTAATAACTGTGCAGCTAAATGAAAGTGAAATCCTTTCATTTATTTGAGTTCTAACTAAAGTGGACGTATCGCATACAGTTTCTGCCAACCTCAGATTAATACCGAGTACCTACGGAGCTAAAGATTCACAAAGACACACAGATTTTGCTAGCGACCTTTTGCAAGCTGTGACATTGTTTCTTGTTACTCAGACACATAGGCTTAAATAAATTGTGCTCTTGGGCGCTAAAAGCTACCTAACAGGACAATCTATATATACCATTCTAAATATAAATGCATCTTAATCTATGTGTGATTAAATATTTAATATTATATATTAATATGTATAAATTATATGATTAATTATTCAGATGCAAAAGCCATCTTGGTCAAAAATGAGATTATGATACGAAGTGAACGCTCTTTGGATATTGGATATGTTCATCAAGTACTTTCACTTTAAATGTGAAAAATTCCAGCCTCAACCCATTCAGAAATACCAATACTTACATAGAAACCTATACATACAGTACAGCAGTAGCCAGAAAGAAAGGCCAAATTTAAGAAAAACGTCAGATGTACTTTTGCATCTGAACTCTATATACAGTATATTTAATTTATGTTTGCATATCCTCAATAAGTGCCGTTTTTGATGAGTGTATACGTGAATAAATGGGAGTAAGGGAACTCTCGAGTGTGACGGAAGAGCCTGCGATGACTCATACATCAAATAATGCAAAAAGACACGGAACAAAACATAGTACGTTAGTCTTCAGGTTGGTTGTTCAATACAGCAGCGTCGCTAATCGGCTAAACACCAGAAGTTATTACTCCACCTCATGAGTTTGACGTCATTAACACTGGCCTTATGTTGTTGAACTACTTTAATTAAAGCGATGGAGATGCGACCGTTTCTGTGACTAGCTAATGCAAGTTGCGTCATTGTGCATGAAGCGCAGCCGTGGTTGATGTGTGTGCGTTCTCTTCCAGTTTCTCGAAATGTATCCACCCTTTTCCTCTTGTGCTGCCATTTGTAAATTCTATGGATATAGCTTCCGGTCTCATCCCCGTCCAGCTATTTTTAGCTGTACAAAACGTTTTACTGTTTACTTCATGTTGTTATTTTTCTTGATTTACCTACAGCGTCTAACGAACCAGAAGCCTCACCCGTAGGCTTACTTCTGCATTCAGGAAAAAGGTGGATACAAACCCCCGAAGGAGTGTATACGACACATTAATACTTTGTCATACATCCAGCTAATCTTTTTTTTTTTTAAACTTTGGTCATGTTTAGCCTGAGAATCCAACTTCAGCAGTGGAAATAAGTCAGCATGAAATAGCAATTTAGACATCTTTAAATACATATTTTAATTGCTGTGTGACATATTATATAAGCAAATCTTTTCCCTCCAAATGACCAGTACAAATGAATCACACTTGGATTGATTAACTTGTGCAGTGTAAACTGAGCCTCTCGTCACTATGGTTGCACAAAATCGAGAAAAAAAAAAAAAAACCTCGATTCAATTATTCGTTCAGACTGAAGCCACTCCTGCAAGCTGTTGTATGAACAGGACAATTGTAGAGTCACACCTGTTAGTAAACACGGTTGTCAATCCCAAACTCGTCCTGCGCACACAGATATTGCCTCTGAGGTTTACTCGTCATTGTTTGGTATTAGATTACACACGCACGAGGACAGATTTAAATGACCTGCCATGTCATTACCTGTTTATTCACGAATACTGAAAGCACAGTTGTGTTGGTCATTATCTGCTGTCATGAAATGACAGTTTGTGGCTTTTTTCATCTGTCTGCTATGATGATTGATGGAGACAGGTGGCTGTTCTTTACAGATGGCAACATATCAAAGTGGCATCATTGTAATGACAGAGCAGCCTATGACAGATATCAAACCAGGACTCGGATGCTTTAATGTTTCACTGCTTAAAATCCCAAACTACTTTATTCCCTATTGGACATCGAAACCTTTCATCTGATTCCACCGTGTCTGTTTTTTCCTCCTTGTTGTGATGTGGCCGTGACAGTTTTAATCTGATTTATAAAATGGAATATATGTATATACAAAAACCTCAACGGGATGAAACCATAAATGCAAAAAAAAATAAATTTAAAGACGACTTTGCCCAGATCAGTGACATTTTGAGAGATCGTCTGCTTTGTTATAGATATACTGAAATCATTACCCTTCTAATGAAATTTCCTGCCAGAGAAAACAAAAACGTGGAAGCACTACAAGCTCTTTCATAAACAGCCTTTATTACATAAGTATATTCATCACCATAAAAGCATCGGGCCCATACACATACGGGTCTAGAGCTTTGCAGCAGTGGAGATTTTTATTGGTGGCTATAAAATACAATACACCAGCAGCACATACCACAGAGAGGAAGAAAATCACTTTAGCGCCTTACACTTTTTCGCGCTCTCGGATAAAACGGTCAGGCCAGGAAAACACCTTTGTGATAACAATTGCAGCCAGGCAGCCTAATGCACTTTGAAGCCCTAGTAAAGGCCCGGATGAAACTGGAGATTATTGCCATTTTGAGAGAGATCAATGAAGCTTTGCTAATAATTCACTGTAGGAGAACCTCTGGGGATGTGGTATTTATCTACAAATATCAGCTCTGGCCAGACCAATTGCAGTGTTCTCGCCTCTGGTGCCCACACTAGTTCAGTTGACCTAGTTGATATTGAATGTTTCCTCTTGACTAGGAGGGAAAAAAGCAGGAAAGAGAGAACGAGAGGAAGAAGGGGTGAAAAAAACATGATTGGGCTAATGATGTTATGTGTTTGAACAAATGGGGACATGGTGCAGTCCACTTGATGTTGAAGGGTTAGTTCAGCCAAAAAATGAGAACTCTGTCATCGTTTATTCACCCTGATGTTTTTCCCTAGCTGCTCTTTTCTGTATAATTAAAGCGAAGGAGGACTGGGGTTGTCAAGCTCCAAAATAAATAAACAAGTAGTTTAAAAAACTTTTTCCAAATCTGCAAAAGATTGCTTTGTTTGAGGAACAAACTGAAATTTAGTGTAAGTTGTTATTCCCTGACACTTAGCAGCGAATAACTTTTATTTTATTATGCTCCTTTTGTGTTTTTAAAGCTTGACAGTCGCAGTACTCGTTTACTTTTATTATACTGAGAAGAGTGGCCAAGATATTCTTTCAAATCCCCCTTTTTGTATTCAGCAGAAAAAAGAGGTCAGTTGCTCTTTACAAAAACATCCCAAAAATGAGATATACTGCAATGAATTCTGCATTAACTAACACTCACTGTGTTAGTTAATGCAGTATTCATTGCAGAGTTTATCATTTTTTTACATTTATTTTTTTTACTGTGATTAATTTTCAAATAAGCATAAACTTAGATTTAAAAATACTTTAAAAGTTTGTGTGTAAGTGTTTGCAATACTAATGGTATATATCTATTTGGTATGGTATAAAAGGTGAGTAAACGATCAACAAGTGATAGATAGATTTAAAGATTTTAATTTGATAAATACATTTTAACCACAGCGATCACTTTCTGTTTCAGCATGGCTCAATGGTAATATATCTCGTGGGTTTGTTTTGTAATGGGGGTGCTTCTGTAACGACAGGGAGCAACACGGGTAGTAAAGAGACAATTAAGGCAACAACTTGGAGAAATGAGTGTGTGTCTTTCATGATTTTTTCCCCCGTCTTGGAGCGTACACTTTGTAGTCGTTAATTTAATTGCTGATATTCCCTGAATCCCTGAAGAATATAAAGGATTAATCATCCAGTTCATTTCGACGAGAGATATGGCCTTAAGTGAATTGCAGTTTTACCAATTTAACCCTGTCTGCCCCTGAATGTGACAAGATTAACATTTTCAATTAGCAATACGTAATTGCGGTGCACGCTCAGCGGCCTGCCCACATCCTCAAAGGTGGAGGGGCATTTGAGCGGGCCGCTCTTATGGATCTAACGCACCCTTGTCTCTTTAAACGCACCTTCGACGTTCTGTCATCAGCGATGGCCAGGAGGTGTATTTTCACAGGCATCTTTGCGAGAGAACAAATCTGCGGATTTGAGGATAAAAAGAAAAAGCGGGCATAAGCATCGGCGTGAGTGTTGTAAAAATGATGGTTTCTCCTTTCTTTCTCAGGGGCGTTTGTGTTGATAAGGCAGAGCGGGATCAGCAGTCTCTCCCCTGTCTGGTTTTTAATGTCTGTGAAGAAACAGATATTGATTTAATCAGAGCAGACTGTTGCGGCAGAAAGGTATATACTGCGGGAGAAATACCTTGAGCATTGAGGTAATAAATACTGCCGATGGACTCGTGCGAGCCGTTAAGCAGAACCTTTTGTGGGCTCCATTGACAGAAGGCCCCTGTGAATGAAGAGGCAGGCGAAGACGGAGAGTTTGTATTTTGGAGATAGGTGACTGATTTCACACTCAGAGATTTCTGCTGTGTCCTGCACATGCTAGGATCTAGCCAGATAGCGGGGCAGCCGCATATCAGCCCTTCCCTTCAAGGTGCTTACTATCGCATCGACTTGATAATAGAAATGCAGCTTTTTCAAGCTGACACTGTATTCATGGTTCACCGTCAGTGGGGCATTACAGATGCATTCTGGGTATGTCTGAGATACATAAAATATAGTGAATTAGCAGTTGTATGCAGCCACGTTGACAACTGGGTGTATTTAAATACAAAATCATTAAATCCTCTAGTGGTTAATACAACAGGTGCTGTGAAATGTTTTAGCATTTAGACAGTAACAAAATATTGAGTATGAATAATGGGCCATATATAAACTGATGGGGTTTTTCTGATCTCAGGTGGAGTGATATCTGTATGTTCCGTTTATTTTCTATATTGCGTTGCATTAGTGGGAGATTATACAGTACCATGAACTGTTTTTAATACATGTCAACCTCCCCGAAAGAAACTGAGAATATATACATTTCCCGATAATACCAACGAATGATCCAGATTTCAATTCCAAGTCAGATCGGGATGCTCTTTTTCAGCTGTTTGTTTAGTGTTGTCCATACTGCATGTGCCACTGCGTTTCGCTCAACTCTCGTGTCCGTCTTTGGTCCTGTTGTTGTTTTGCACCAACAAAATAAATCATATTTTAGTCGTTAATAGTCGTAGTTTGTATTGTTGCAAAAAAAAGAGTACTCTGTATTTGAAATGGCAAGAAACGGTGAGTTGTCCCTAAACAAATCACTCTGTCTGTTCTTTTTTTAGTCAATTGAAAAAGTACATCATGAACATCATAGCTTGATTGCTGACACAATTGACTCGAATGAGTTGGTTATATTTAGAGTTAATATCAAAATGGATATTATATATATATATATATGTATTTTTTTTTTTACCAGATAGAGAATATGATTTTATGTAAGCAAAATTAGATATTATATATAAAAATATACCCAGATGTTTTTTTGAGCTGAACACACGTCTTATCTAATCTTGTTCTCCCAATGTTTCTTACTCTTTATGTATACTTCGTAGAGATTTTTTTTTTCACTGTCAATCTTCTTTGTTTTGCTAGTGGAGTAAAGCAGTATACTTTGCAAAGCAGCTTGGAATGCAGATGAATTGAATCAAACCGAATTGAATCTTTACATGTTTTTTTTTTTTTTTTTAAGCTACAAACTACAAATATAAATTCCAATTTAACACCTTCTGTTATTGCTTAGAAAACGTAAAGTTTAGTCCTAACCTGATATAACCCATATTTTCTTTTAGACTGAACACTAATAACAAACCTTTTTGTAAATCCAAGCTAGCATTTATCCTCATTATTTCTGTTATCTAATTCCATGTTGCAGAGCAAGGATTTGTCCAGCTGTAACAGAATAACATGAAACCAGGGATATCCTAAAAGGGCTGAGACAAGAAAAGAAGTTTCTAGGTGGCTCAGATTGGCTCGCCTTTCATGTGGGTCCAAATTGGAGTCAGTGTAGGCAGGGAGGGGCGAGGGGGAGCTCGCAGTCCTCATTAGGCCCCTCTCTCTCCTCAGGTTGACCAATCTCGGGGTCTGTAATGAGCTGGACATTATGCACAGCAGAGGGGGAAAGCAGGTGAGCCGCTTGTGTGTCAGAGAAACATCACATTCAAATGCTTCATAATGAGAGCCAAATCCTGGCCCACGATGGCCTATCTGACAGCACAATATCTGTGAATGATGCCTTAATTATATGAATTGACTCATCTTAGTGTTTTTGTTCGAGGTTCAAGAGACACTGTTTTGCTCTGCCCCATCCCCCCCTCCCTGTCAACCAGACATAATTTGCAAGTCACAATGTCTGCTAGCGCCGGTCACGCAACTGTTGGACAGCCCTGCACGGTTTGTCAGCGAGAGAGCCGTCCCTGATCAAGGGGCTACAGGTAACCGTTTAGGTGATAATGGGAGTTACTGTTTCAGTTGATAGAAATCCTTGGGAAACCTGGGTATTACAGTGGCTGCACCTGAAATCAAAAACTTTATGAGTTGGTACTTTTTGTGAACAAGTTATTAATATAGTAAAAAAAAGATATGTTTTTTCATGTAATCTGTGTAATCTTAGTAGTAGGTCAATCAGACTTTCTGTTTTATGATTACTTAACGGCTTCGACTTAATAATGCTTAATAACTTTGACAATGCTTTTTACATATAATGTTTTTTGTTTGTTCTGTTAGTATTCTGTATTCTGTTGTTAGTACATAATGTAACTGTAGAAGAGTCAAGTTTTAATTAGGTTATTTTTGAGTGTGATGCTAAAGGTCTAATCAGATTCAAAGATCTATGCTAAAAGTGTTCCCACCAGTACCAAAGATCGACTGAATGGATTCAAAAAAACTCTAGTGAATTTGGAAAAGGAGCCTTCAAAATGAGTTTTCAAAAACGCATGTTCCTTTAAGATTTTTATAAATTAGACCTAGAAAGTAATTTTGCGCTTCAAATAGGTAAAAAATGGGTAACAAAAATGGGTAGCAAAAACACACTAGTAATTAATGATAAAAATGTTAGGTTAATCATTAATTACTAGTGTGTTTTTGCTCAACTAATGCTTGATTGTGAACAAATTAACCATTAATTAATGCTTAACTAATGCATTATTCTGGCCCCCCATTCTGAAGTGTTACCAAAAAATGTATTTGCTTCAGGTGCGTATAGCCCCAAAAAAGACATTACAAGTAAAGAAAAAATGCAGTTTTGTGGCTCTCTAATGTGTCATGACACATTGCTGTAGTGCCTTAGTTTAAACCACAACAGAACTGTTCATTTACTGCTTATACTGTAGTATGAAGTAAAGATGAATAAACATCAGACATTATCTTGCTTTAATCGTGAAAAGTCTTCTTTAAACAAAATGTTCAAGTTCAAGTCCACCACTGTTAATGTACTCTCTGTCTTGTAGGGTTGACCGGACAAATGGCTGATTCTGTGTTATGATTGGTCCGATGATCTGTCAATTATTTATCAGCCTTATTTTTGAACAATTATTTAAAAAAGAACTAATCAACTGATTCATTGAAATAGTTTTCGTCCGTGAATCAGACACCATTGCTACACTCACGAAGGACATATGTCTAAATATTTAGTAAAAATATATTTAGACTACATTCTCTTTCTTTTACAAAATGCATTATAAAGCAAATGCAACTGCTTTTATGGTGCTTTTTCAGTATATTCTTCGAGTAAGGGAGTGTAAATAATGGCAGAAGTTTTGATCTGTTCTTTTAAGAATCATGGCTGTTTTATCCACATATTGATAACCCCCATTGTCCCTTGAGAAGAATGTAGTTAGCAGTCAATCAGGTAATAGCCAGGAGGTTTTTAGTGAGATCATAACGAGGCAGGTACGTCGTGGATTAAAGTATGGATTACAGTCTAGTTTCGTTCCACCGTAATTGAGCATTTCACCACAACCAGTGAGCCATGTAGAAACATTGATTGATTCTGATTGATGAAGGCTTGTGTCTCAGGGACCGTGTGAGACTGAAAGTAAGTTGTGGCTGCATTAGCCTTTGCAGATACACTAATCATACACAATTAATAAATCATTGCTAGTTCAGTTAGTAATTAGAGAAGGGAGGCTACGAAGCACTCGGAGCCGTGAGGTAATTAACGGGTAGGAATCTTAATGAAGAAAAGGTATTCTAAGAAATACACCAGCGCTCACAGGTTAATTGTGCAGTTTAGTTATTAATACAACGTGATGACAGTAAGCAAAAACACAAAGACAAACAAAACGACCTCAGTTGGAGGGGAAAAAAGCCTCACTTATAGTGATGACTTTTGCTCTGCTCCATTGCTGCAAATTTGCTTCAATATTAGCAAAATTTTGCTGACAGGATGCAAGCTGTGAAGGAGGCTTAAAGTTTCCAGACACTCTGGCTGTGGCACACACAAAATCTCAGCACAGAGGGCATCAGCTCTCTCTCCCCAGCATCCCGCATGCTTAGCAACTCTCAAACACACACACACACACGCACACACAGAGATATACACACATGCCATTTGCTAGGAAACCTTTGAAACAATAGGGAACATCATTAGCTCACTGGAAAGCCCAGCACAGATTGAATAGGCGAGGAGAAAGGGTGTTGTGTCAAATAGTCCAAATGGAAAAGACGATGCCCACGGGGAGTGTTGCTCCACCTCTCAGTCTATTGACGTGCAGAGAAAAGGGATGGCACTGGGGAACAACAGAAGAATAGCTCGTATCTCAACACAGGCCTCTTCTAGGAGCGCGTTACATTACCAGTCCATTTATCTTAACAAAACGCTATTCAAATGACTCTGCCCGATGGATTTGCGAGACTGAATTTTTCACCATCTAATCTTTTTAACTATTTTTCCCGCCCCTAATTGCACCATCAATGCATGACAAAAACTTTGACCAAACATCTGTTAGTAGTCTCATTGTTTAGTGGACATAAGGAGCCATACATACATTTTTTTTCAATTTCGAGGTTTTTCTCTTTTTCAGTGTTTTTTGCTTTGTTTGTTTGCTTGTTTAGTACAGTATAAATATAACAAAATCTAGTGAGGCTAAAAAATAATAAGAACTTGCACTGGGGTGTTGAAAAAGCTAATGTGTAAATACAGTAGTGTAGTAATGTTTGTGGTCAGTTAACAGTTTTGTTTCATGTTTTTCAATCAGTCACCTTTATTTATATAGCGCTTTTAACGATACATATTGTGACAACGCACTGAACAGTATCAAATTTGGAGAATAGAGTGTCAGTCATCTTTGTGATCAAATCGACGATACTTGCTTGAAATTAAGCATCCCCAACTAAGCAAGCCAGAGGCATACATTTACAGTATGTGGTAATATTGTGAAATATTATTACAGTTTAACACAACTATTTTCCATCGTAATATATAAAATGTTACTTATTCCTGTGATGGGAAGAATAAGTAGTGTCATTACTCCATCATCACACGATCCTTCAGGAATCGTTCAAATATGCCAAATGCTCTTTCAGCATGCTCGTGCATAACAATTTCAAATAATAATTAATAATAATAATAAATAAATAAATAAATAATTATGCAGAAACAGGGATACTGTGATTTTATTTATTTATTTTCTTTCTTTCGTTTTTTGCAACCATATACAGTTCTTCACTTTAAATTCAGTGCGTCCTTGCAGAGTTAAATTATTATTTAGTTATTATGTATGTATGCATGTATATATAATGTATGTAATTGTTTAATATCATATTTAATACAATATCCTATGTATTGTTAATATGTTTATTTGTTTGTTTATATATATATAAATTGCAGTTTGCACTTTGTGGAGTTGTTTTTAGCATTGCTCAGCAAAATAATTAATAAACAAACGCACACAAGTCTGGGATTGCAGGTAGCTGTTAAAAATATAGATTCCATTACCCAGACATTTGCAGTCATAACTGAACAGTACAGTACAGACGAGGTCTTACGATAGTCAAGACTAATTTTGGATCCAAAACAAACCACTAGTCCGTCTCATTGATTGGCGTATTCTTAGTTTTGAGCATTCCCTGCCGCGTCTGAAGCTAATGATCTTTGGTTTCGTCCACCCGCTGCTAGCAGTGGCATATGGGCGTAACGTGCAGAGCAGAAGAGCAGGTGGGGAATGCGCAGAGATACGCCACGGCTCTGCATTGTTATAGTGGGACCTAAAGAAACAGAATAACAAATTCATGCTGCATGTCGTGCTGTAAATAATTTAGTAGGAAGCTGTCCACTTCTTCCACTTCTTCGGCTTGTTCGGTTTGCTGACAGCCATGTTTAATAATACTCTTATTTACTGACCCCAGAACTTATAAAGTAGCGCTTCAGCGAAGACCTAGACATTAAAGGGATTTGAAGAATAAAAATTTCTCTATTGTGCAGGCCTGTTTGTGTACTCGATGACTTGAAAAAATCAAATGTGCTGTACCTTGGTCTTCAGGACTGTTGGGTTTTGACAGTTTGGCACTCTTTGATCACTCAGGAATAAACCAGTGCGCGGAGTTCACAGCGAAACCGGGAAAGTAATGGGCTCTTCCGTTCAGCATGTGTTGAGACCTCTGAATTTTTAAAGGCAGATCTGTCCACTATGAAAAAAGATGCGGCAAAAAAAGACAGTGTGACTATGAATATATTTTCCCTAAGAATCGGACCGGGGGTATTAATCAGAATTATGGGAACAGTTGATAGGCATAGAATATAACTTTGATCCATAAAGATGAGGTGACATTTTTATTCTCACTCATCTCATAATTTATTAAAGAAATGTTAAATTTGACATAATCGAGTCCATTATACGAATAACACTAAATAAGTTATTATATCAATATCTAATCCCTAACCTTATATCATTTTCATTGCCACACATATTGAATGAATCATTTCTCAAAGGACAAAATATTCCTTTGGAGTTAGAGTGAATCCTTGGGATTAAATTTTGAATATTCCTATTCCTATTCCTCTCTGTAGCTGTCTGAGAACGCCGCAGAACAAGGTCATTTTGCAATTTTGCAAGGTCTTTCATCCAAATTGAGTGAACCTCTAAGCTAACCTTGTAAACAGAAGTTGAAAAATAAATAACTCAACAAAATATAAGCCACACAGTTTTGAATGCTCAAAAGTGATTTCTGTCAGCAGTAAATAGTGCATTCGGAAACTTGCGTGAACAGACTTCAAGCAGTAAAGCCTGATAAAGCCACTTGGTGACCATAACTGTCACATATAGAGCCACAATAACCTTTATGCGCTTACCTTTGAACAGTGCAGAGGATATGTACTGTCAGGATGTAAACATACAAACACATTAGCACATTGTTTGAGGCTCATAATTAAATAAATGCTGTTCTAAAACCCTTTGCTCACCTTTTTCCAGTTTCTGTAAACGCGTGCAGGTGTGCTGACGCAATTAAGATAAGAGCATAAGCATGTACGCCTGTATGTGTTGGAATGTTTGTCTTAACGTTAATGTAATGAGCTTCAGCTTCTCTGTGGAAGTGAGACGGTAGGTGCAGAGCAGAAGAAAGGGAGCGAGAGCTTGACGTGACAATGTCTTTTAATTGTACTATGAATTACAGCAGTTCTCTTTTAAGCTACAGGTCAGCACGTGCACCTCCGATCTTGTCAGACACAGACACTCATTTCCATTAAGTGCGGCCTGCGCACAAGACTGCGGTGAACAAAGGTTTAAATCCATTTAACTTCTCAGCTCTATTTTAGAAACAGCAATTCCAGCTCTGTCACGAGCCCGGCGGAATGACAGAAAACACTGCCTATCTGAATTAAAGATAATGAAAGATCATTCTGCGGCTACAAGCAATAGTCTGTGATGATCTCCCACATTCCGTCGGGCCTTTTTTTTTTTTTTTTTGAGTTCAGGAGAACATTGTGTCGTTCGTAATTCCTCTGTGTAGAATTGAGCAATTAGTGAGTGATGGTGGAGGAGAGAGGGGGCGGGGGGAGGGGGGGGTCTCAATTTAAATATAATTTGCTGA
>JAUMHP010000043.1:11815864-11849626 GCA_032361065.1 Enteromius trimaculatus
CCCCCCCCCCCCCCCCCCCCCCCCCCCCCCCCCCCCCCCCCCCCCCCCCCCCCCCCCCCCCCCCCCCCCTCAATGGAAATATACTTTGCTGAGACCCATGTTCGGCTGCCCTTAGGCATTTATTTCTAAAGTTTGTGTTTAATCACACAATCTCGACCATGATGGTTGTGACAGGTAATTTCCGTAATGCCGCTGACAAAGATGGATTACATGGAGGCCTATTTGATCCCATGCTTTTGTGTGCCGGTGATAAGCCCAGGTAAGGGTTATCTTAGTATGAGTGCCTGCACGATATAGCTACCTAATAAGTCCCAGGATAATACAGTGTGAACGTTAAGGGAGTCGTTGTGAACGGTAGCTTGAAAGAAAGACAGAATGAATGGGTTACATTTATTGGTGGAAACAGATTGAGCAGTACCTGTGGTCAATAGTTTCTTCTTAGTCATTGGCATTTTTTTTTTTTTCAGCCATATTGACCTCATTTTGTATTTGCTTAAACATAAAACTAAATATTGAGTTTGGCCTTAAAATAAGGGGGGAAATAATAGGAATGATTTGGTTTAAAGTTGAAAGTAAAACAAATATTATTGGAATACAATTTTCAAAGTACATTTTACTTTTCAGTCTTTCAGCTAAAGTTTTGTGTTTAATTCACATATTTAATAACCTTTGTTTGTAATACAATTTTTTTTCAGTCTGACAAATTCAATTTTTTTTATATTTGTTTATTAAATTATTGTTACCATCAATTATTATTTAATAACAGCGACAACAATTCATTGTTTTTTTTTAGTAATCTATGACTATATTTTCCAACCCTATATTATTTTCCTATATTATCCTATAATACTTTCTCAGTCAAGAAATATATGTAATGAATATTAAGTATCTTGTTTTAGCTTTATAAAGGTGTGTAATACAGTATCAGAAAGTTATATGATTTGAAAAACAACGAATAAAGCATGTGTGTAAAGTTTTCATACAGTATGATGTATTTAGTAAATTGTTTAATTTGCACTTTATCTTTATCCCCATTTATTTTTATGATAATAATAAAGTTTTTGACCACAAGTGCTTCTGGGTCTCTTTCCCTCAGTTTAACCTACACACCTTGTTGAGCGGGTAAGATCTGTTTTTTCCCATCTATGGGTGGTAAGATGCAGCGTGTGGCTATTTCCTGTTGTCTCGCACTCTGAGAGGAAGTGCAGTGCATTCAATACAGGTGTGAAACCTTCATTGGAATGCATCAGACAGCTAACGCAATAGTTTTTAGAGGCGTCTCATTGACTGGAATGATACCTAGGTGCTCACTTTTCTTTTAAATTGGAATCAGTGATGGAACAGTTGGAATATTAATGCTTTTCTGAGTCGTTTAGCATTTATGGAGCTATGGCAAAGCAACATGAGTCCCATTGTGGACCTCCTGTAGTGTTCTATCTTCTCTGTGGTGCATTTAATAATTGGTACTCATTTTCATTCCTGCCACCCTAGTAGTTCAGCAGCTGGGTAATTACTGCAAGCCAGCTTTAAGACTATGCATGTCAGAGCATTGTGTGTGTGTGTGTGTGTGTGTTTTCCTCAACATGTTCACCAGATAATTCTACCCATTTCTGTCGGTCTCTCCACTTGTTTCGAAACTACATTTCACAATTCACTTATTAACACCTTGCGTTATTTGTAACACACAACATCGTGTTACATCACGTTAACACTCGAATTGCATCCCTCAAGAAATGCTTGCACCCAAGAAGTGAATTTATCTCTGTCCGGGAAGAGCTTGATCCCATTTGCCCCGGGGCGACAGAGGGCTGAAATCTCCGGTCAAGGCCTGTCATAATAAGACACTGACATGATGTCCAGATGTAATCTACGGGCTACTAGTTAAGCTCATTGTGCATTGCTTTGAGGAAGCTCAGACCTGAACTTCTTTTTATGCAGCGCTGGAAAAGAGGATGTTTCTTATACATTGACATAATTAATCAGGAGACAGCGTGCTCTCTCAATTAACACCGCAGGGAAAAGTGGAATTGGCCTCTTTTTGTATGTTGTGGCAGATTTAAGGACCTTTGCGGTGAGCAAACAAATGGAGAGGCCTTTAATGAGCAGCGAGAGTCGGACGAATAAGCTCGGAAATATAGTGCGAACGACGGTTATTTTAAGTAGCGAGGTAATTGATGATCTTACAGGAGCACACGGTGATTGGAAACGGATGAATCATTTAAAGTTTCCTAATTGATTTTGGGCTTCATTAAAGGCGTAGTGCACCCAAAAATAAACATTTTGGCACTATTTACTCACCCTCATGTCGTTTCAACCCACCTTTCTATTTAACATTTTTTCGAAAACAAAAGAAGATATTTTGAGAAATGTCTTGGTGGGTTTTTTTCTGTGTGTCAGTAGTCAATGGCATCCAATTAACTTTCTTTTGGACCACATTCACGTTAAAATGTAAAAAACATCATTTATTTGTGTTTTACAGAAGACAGGAAGTGATAAAGGTTTGAAATGACAGAAAAATAAATGACGGCAAAATGTACATTGATTGGGTAAATAATGGCTTCAGGTTGTAGTACCATTGCTGTAACATGTTCAGTGTAAGGCTAAATCTTGCAGAAGTTTATTTGGAGATTGCTTCAGTCGGTGTGTGATGTCCGTAATGGTTTGCATCAAGATTTCGTTCTGTCACATCTCATAAAACATCATGACGGCGAAGCTGGTTTGTTTGCCTGTACACGCTAAAAGTAACAGAAGAAACGGTACCATCTGTCCTCCTTTTAGTAAGACTGACTGGCTCCGAAGTTCAGCGCAAACATCAGACATTTTGATATAATTTGCCAGCTGCTGGGTGAGCTGGCGTTTGAATTACAGGTGCCGTGGCGGGTTGGTTGTGTGAGAGGGTGTATGAATGAGCAGGGCGTGTCTCAGAGCAGCAGCTGATGATTACAGGGAGTGGTCTCGGGAGACGAGTACTCCTCCGATTGTTCCCTACCTCACGTTGCCACTTAAATGAAGGCGAGTCCCTCCGGAGGGCCTTTGCTCTTTTGCAATCTTCATAAGGAAGTGGGAAGCTAATTAATGATATGCTAATGACTTCAACGCAGCATCCCTTCGCAAGACTTTCGCAATATTGATGTACTTGGACCCGCTGTTGTATTATACCGTAGATGGAGACGTCAGTGAAACCCATTTACTTCAAATGCGCCTCACGGTTTAACAGTCCCAGGCTTTTCCCCTCCTGAAAGTATTAACATTATTAGTCATATTTAGTCATTTTATATTCATTGATTTCACTAAAAATAAATGATATCTCATTTTAGCTGATGAATGTGAGACATTGAAATAACACTGCATATCAAGCACACTTGCAAATCTTTCTAATGTGGTTATTCATTGTTATTCATTTTAGTGTGTCGTTACAGGAAGCGCAGATTCACTAAGCGATATACAAATTTGTACATTTCAAGGTTATTTGTGACATTTTATGCCGGTGCAAGTTTCCATATTCTGCTTATATTGTGTATGGCCTGTATGTGTCTGATTAATCTCGTAAATATTCGGAGACTTCAGTTTACCGATGATCATTCATTTTTTAGCTTTAACACATCCAGCTCAAAGGAGTCATTCCCTAGAATATTTAAAGCAATTCTTCAAAATAGTGTTTAGTGTTAGTTCATTGTTCAAACCGTTTTTTCTCTACATGTTTTCATTAAAAATGTTTTAATTGACAATCCATTATTTACAATTCTGGTGCACATTTTCTATCATTGACAAAATCAAAGCATGCTTTAGTGAGTTAATATTTTTGTCAGTTGATTTTCTTGGATTTGAAACGGAACTTATAGAATTCTGTTAATTATAGAATGTCCGTGTGAATGTGACACATAAGCAGACTGAATCCCTTTTACATTATTTATGTCATCATTGGGAAGGTTTTTCATTACTGGTGTGAATCTTTCTTTACGCTGTGTATCTTTTCATTTTTTCATTTTATTTTTTTCTTTTAACTCACTCGAATCAAGACAGCGCCATGCTCAGCGGTGCAGGACTTTCAGAGCTCCACATATTAAGCGGTTAATTAATGGACTCCTGTCCACGCGCCTCAGTCGGATCCGTGGTGGAGGAGGCCCGCACGTCAGCTCTGATGGATCGCGGATCCGTCAGCTCTGAGGCTTTTCCTGTTGGTCGGTGCTGAACCGTTACTGCATGTGACAGCCCCTGGTCCTGTCAGAACGAATCGCCCCCTCCTCACGGGCTCTGCAGCAAAGGAAAGTGACACGTTAATGGAAGCTAAAGCACTCTAATGGCAGTGCCTGGTGAAAGCACGGGGAAGTCATCCACAGCGTTTGCCCCAGCTCTCTAAGATGTCGCTCCGAATTGCCGTCTGGGCGTAAAGAGCGCCCGCCCTCGCCCCGGCTCTGTCCGCAACCCTTCCCCTGTCCCTGTTTGTACAAACATCCTTTTAGTGCGTTGGTTTTTTTATAGCCCGTATATATCCGCTCTGGACCTTTGGGGTTTCGATTAAGAGCCGAAGAACTAATTGGTAGAAAAACACTTCAGCATTACTTGTTATGATTTTAGCACCCACAAACATCTAATTAGCACTCTACCGCTGGCCTCCATCTTTTCTGAGCGTTTGTCTTCTATTTAAAGGATATTCTGTTTCCATGGTTTTATATATGGGAACGCTGAAAAAGAAGAAAAGGCACCGATTCTCTCGTCTTTTGCTTCCCCCCGCACGTTTCCACAGAGGTGATTAACGGTGAGATGGGATTGTTTTTGTTGCCAATTAAAAAGACAGCAAAGTCTTAATGCATTGAAATGAGCGCAGATCAGCAGCTGCTGTCAAGCCAAAGCTGGGGGTGGACAGCTAGCGTCTCTGCAGCTTCTGCTCTAGGTAACCAGCTGTGTGGAGGTGCTAAGGATCGCTTGCCTCGTCCCACCCAGTAATCAATTTGCAGGCCCCTAGCGCAGACAGCAGCGGGGTAACAAACGACTCGCATTTCTGTTGCTTCCAGACGCACACTCAAGTGCTAATGAAAGGCAGTCTCAGCTGCCATGCAATCTGCCTGCACTCCTCATTGCCCCCGAAAATCCCCCATGCATTGGGCCCATTGTCTCTGCGCCGCCGTATTTTTGCCGGAGCCCCATCTGTTTCCGTAATTACTGTCATGTAAACTGACTTTTCCAAATTGTGCGATGTGCAAAGTAAAAGAGCGGCAAGGAATCTCTGATTAGCCTCCCGGCGTTGAACGGTGCTGATGCGGCCGTCTGTGGCGTTTGGAAAAGTGTCGCATGTCCGGAGACCGACGGAGGGACGTGCTGAATTCCTATGCAGTCTGTGACCGCGCCAGACTTCGTGCCCTGCCACGGTCCCGCGCTTCTATTTCCAGCCCCGAATGGAGAAAATATATGGCTCCTATTCGCTTGTGGCATTTTTTTATTTTATTTTCCTATTGGAAATGATTGGGGAAGTTTCCTGCATTCTCCACCAACCGGGAGAAACAAACAATACTATTTACAATGAGTCTCAGCCATCACAGCCTGAACGCCTGGCTCATCGGTTCCCGCTCAGCCCTGCTAGATAATGGCTGATTTTTCTGCACAAAACCCATCACACTGTGGCTGAGGATGTTAGCCATCATCCTGACTTAGGATTTACATTAAGCAAGCCGGGATCGTAATGAAAAATAACACTAACAATGACCAAACCGGCTCCCTGCAATCCACCTCCATGTGACTTCATCAATCTTCCCTACACGTTCAGCACCTGCTGCAGTCCTGTCAACTTCCTGACACGGGGTGGAGGCAGCCAGTCCTTCCTTATTAGTCTGTCAGCGATGGTGATGCTCACATCGGGTGCACAGGCTGAAATGGAGCCCGGGCCTGTAGCTCCACACCCTGCTACTGAAATACACCCAACCTGATCCTAAATGACAATGTGGCAAGCACTGCCACAGCTCATTTACTCAGACACTCGGAGGGATCTAAACACGCCAAAAGTTGCGTCGCACCTCCGAAAGCACCACCTTCGTCTCAAGCATCTGAGGGATGTGTTGTTTCTCATATGTGTGTGGATTTTCCTTTGCATTTCACCCTCTAAGTGGGGCGACAAGGTGATATTAGTTGTCGGATTGTTGTTTAACAGAACACATCTCCATCTTTGACTTTGTTTTGCTGTTGGTGCGTCTTCGAGAGCTTGTCATTAATAATTAAAAAAACATAATGGAAACAACCAACCATGTTGCCTTTTAACAGGAGAGTCAATTTGTTGTGGTGTGGTGGGAAGCAGGCTGCTTTTAGAAACACACTTCATGGGGAGGGATTTGTATTCGTGTTTGTCATATCTAACTGATAACGCCACAACAGAGCGTCAAGCGTGTATTGCAAATGAGCAACGGCAAAGCAAAATAAGTATTAAGGATTAGCCACTGACAAGAGTTTTTTTTTTTTCTCCTCTTCAGGTGCATAAGTAGCAGGCCCTTCTCATTAGTGTTGACGTGTACCATGGCACACAATAACAGTTATTACACCGAGCTCACTTTTTCTGTCAGTTACTGAAGCTATAAAATGTCTGTGAAATTCAATCTAAACGGTAAAAGCTTGAAATAACCGGGAACAGTTTTCCAGCTCAGTGTATGATTACATTTTCTTCCCACCTTAAATGGGTTCTTCCTTATTCTGGAGTGGTTTCTATTGTTGTTGTGCGGTTATATAAAAGCACTGATTGAGGAAAACGGTTAACACTGTTTGTTATACTGTATGTTCACGTCCATTAAGGTGGAAAAGGGACTTTTTTTGTTGCTGTTTTGGTCTTGTCCAAAATCCATCTAAAGCTGTATTTATTTTCTTTCTCAAATTGTTCCTGGTATTATTGAATGTTCGTCTGCGCATGTTAAGGGTGGAAAAAGTATCACTTTCATCAAAACTGTAATAACTTTCTCCGCCTCTGCTGATGTAACCAAGGCTGTGCGGGTGGGGAAAATAATATTCGCCAATACTATCATGGCTCACTTGACACACTTCCAACAAACCCCAATGGATACTGTGAAGTCCCGCCCTATACAGTATGTCTTAATACTGTGTTCTGTTTCGCTAAGAAGTATGTCTTAAAGGGACAGTTCACTCAAATCAAACATTCTATCTTTATTTACTTTAGTTACACTCATATCACATATATTTTTAAAAAATGTCACAGTGTTTGGTTGTTTTTTATTATTTATTTTTTAATGCAATTTCATTGTTTAGAAAAATACCTTTTTTATGTTGCTTAGAAGAAAAAAGCATGCAACAACCACAGTTAAATACTGACATAACTTTAATTTAACTCCAGAAGATCTGATGTGGAAATATGTAGTAAACTGTTATCTAAGTAACCCAGAAACTTCCACCAGTTTTCAGCATGGCAAAGATCAGAGCGTACTCTCATTCCATTTTTAATAGAATCGTGCTATTCTTTGAATGAATTTGACATTAGGCTGTTCTCCGGTACCATACAGTGCAAAAGAATAAAGCACACAAGCTTTAGAAACGTTGTTGCCTCCCTCCCCCCTCTCTTTCTGCCCATCACAGACAGACCAATAACACAGTGTACACAAGAAATCTGAGAGAGAGCCATCACTGACAAACAAAGAGATAAACGAGGTTTCTCTCTTTCAATATGCAGTCCCTGCTTATTTATTCAGTAAAGGCGAAGACAACAGACGCACTGCAAAGGGCAGCCATGCCTCATCACATGTCAAAGGCACAGTGACACGCAGCGGAATAAACAGTACTATCTGCGATGAAACGCTGGCCGAATGCTCTTTTATTTCTAAAGAAAAAAAAATGATGCACTGGTTGACGGTCAAGTTAATATTTTGTACTCTGTAGCATCGAGACAGGAAAAAAAATAGAGGAATGCAGGAGGAAAGGCCGAGAAGACGTCTATGGATGGGGAGGGGGAAGAAATAGTCTTGCCTTCAGGCTATGAGTGGGGTGGAGAAGAAAAAGAGTAAAATGGAGCAAAGCAGTCTGCTGCCCTCTCCATAATACATGTCTGCCGGCTCCTCAGAAGCCCTTTTTAATTACGGCCCCTCGTGCAACATAGAAAAACATTGATTTTTATGACTCTGGTCTTTTAAAGTAACAAGGATATGAAATCTTGTTATGGATTTGCGAGTCACCTTAGGTTGTAACGTGGCACAAAGAGGGAGGGAAAAAGATTAAAGAGAAAGAACATGAATAATTCAAATTCTTTTTCCCCTACTGTATAACTTTGCACTTTCTGCTTAGACCTTGGTCGGCCCGTCAGTTGAATATCAGTTGTATTTAACATTTAACAGCTGTTAATGAGTCTACAATAAAGGCCTTGCTGCTGATGGGGAGATAAGGGCCAGCGTGGTTTTAAAGGAAGCGTGATGAACAATAAATTCAAACATTTGTGTGTGCTTTAATTAATTATTTAGTACCTCACATTTGGCCTAGTGTGCACACAAATGTTCTTTTATGAAGCAGTTACTCTGTTGTGTTGCCCTTATACAGTCTCTGTTTCACTTTGCTCAGTGAACCTTTTTTCTTCTTTTTTGTGCAAGGCATTCTTTTTCATAAGTAGTTATTGATATGACTCATCCAAATTAATTGTATTTCTTTAGCACTATAAGCACATCTACCAAATCATTAATTGAGAATAAAATAAAATAGTGAGATATATATATACACATGTATTATTATTATTTTTTCAAATGTGCTGATAGTTCTTTTACATTTTTTCCCCACTGCAGTGCACAAAAATATAGTTTTCACCAACATTGTTTCAGGATGTATGCATTGAAAATCAATCATTATGTTGGTGATATTTATTTATTTAATCCTCAAGCAAGCATATTTTTGATTCAGTGGCTTCTGGGTGAACTACATTGTAAAATAGGCAAGTCAAGTCTTTTTATTTTTTTATTTTTTTTATTGGAAATCATGAACCAAATAGTTCAGATGGTTCATAGTAGGAGTTCACTTTCAGTTCTACATTGTTGTTGGTGTTTTTTTGTTTTTTCTTCAGTATTTTACATATCAAACTTATTTTTGAAATCAGTGATATCTAATAGCAAATTACCATAGTTACAACAACTATACAATTTACATACACATCACATGTTGGTTTCCATGGTAAATTTAAAGCACATACAGTATGTAAACATCTAAAGTTTTGACATGCATTTTTTTTTTTGTATTCTAGCTTTTGTAGAAATATTCTTTATACATTTGATTTTATATTGTTAGGTAAGCACCACTACAGGTTTCAGGTTTCTCCCACATACACATTTCACAAATCACTTATTGTAATCTCTTTTTTAAAAGAGATTTTTATTTGTGTTTTAAATCAATACAAAATTACAAATTTAAATACAACCTTTATTAATGATGAGTAAAGCTCATAAAGCTTATAATAATAATAATAATATATATATTTTTTTAAAGATTGTAAAAAAAAAATTATGTAGCATACTAAGGTAAACTGAAATACATAGTGCAACGTTGAGTTATTTCTTAGCTACTAATTAACACGTGAAAAGATTTACTTATTTGTTTCATTTGTTTTACAGTGGAATGGCAAAAAGCCAAGTGTTATAATTGATGTAAATTCAATAAAGGTATTAGGTTGGACAGGTCTTCCTTACAGAACAAAGCATTACAGGCTTATATGAAATTATTTTAATGGAACACAAATGTCATAGTAGTTTGTTTACGTGCTGAGAGGTGCATTTCTATGCGCGCGCTTTATGTGGCGCAATAATAATAAATTATAAGGACAATTCAGTTTCACGCAAGAGAAAAAAAATGAAGAGATTCCCCCACCCCCGGTAAAAATGAATGTGTGATTTAGGATTGGCCCCCGCCCCGCATCTCTTCGCCTCGGAGATTCAGATGCTGTTCAATGAAACAGACGGTGCGCCCGGACTCCTGACAGCGAATGGAAAATCACACCCGCTTCAACTTCACTACGTCCAGTCACCAACTCTCTTATCTTTTGCCCGTGATTGAGTTTATTTACAAGCGCCAGAAACGGACTGAATAGAGTTTCGTGCATATTTACAAAGGCTTTACTCAAGTCATCACGGACAAGAACAGACGCGCGGTGTTTTTCGCTCACCACCGGGACGCTCGCGCTCAGACATCCACATTCGCTCGTAGCCGGTTATTCAGCCGCGTTTGCGCACACTCCGCTGGCTGCTTCCAAGGCTTCACGACAGCAACCGATCCTGCTAAAGCAGTCTTTAAAAACCCGTGAAACTCGGCGGTCAGGACAGGACAGGACAAGCGGACGCAAACACGATGCAGCATCCCCTGACGGGCGGAACGTGCGTCGCCCTGCCAAACGTGGACATGTGTCCGCAGCTCTCCTGTGCCTTGACTTTCATGTACTTACAGCAGGTGAGTGAGTGAGCTCTTCTCCGAGCCCGCGGAATCCAGTGCAAATATGCGAAACGCGGTATGTGGCAAGCCGTTTTAGCATGCATTTTTTTGTTGTTGTTGTTATTATTATAGTGGCATTGATGTTTTTTTTTAACCGCATTAGTAACAATTCTTTAGATGCATACTCCTTTTGGTAAGGCAACTCTTTACGAGTTATCACCTCAATAGTAACTATTCAAGTAGTGTGTATATCCCATGTGTTTAGACAATATTAGATTTCAGTTGTTACTAGCATGTTTAATTGAATTGAACTGTAAAGTAATCATGTGTGAGCTAGTCATTACTTAAGACAACTGAAAATGCAATGGTAACTGCTGAGGTAAGATATGTCAGCATTACAGTTGGGATAGTTTCTCACAGGCAGGTGCTGGTAACTGAAAAGTCTAGTAGCTAAATCAGGGGCCAGTTGCATTAAACTTATTAAGAACATTCTAAAAAGTTTGTCATCTTTTGTTTTCTTTTCCTTTTCTTCTTTAACTTTTATTAAATTGGTTTCACAATGCTAGATTGGTCGAATTTGAATCAGAAGTTTATGACTGATTATTTCTTGATGAACTGCTGGTAAGACAGTCTTAACTTTGTGACTATGTCTACTGTATGCGACCGGCCCCACAAATACATACAACTCACTATTAGAGATATTATAGAATCTACTGAATTTGTAAGCTTAAGTTGCTAGTCGCTGCTGGATTACTTACTGCTAATTAAATACAACAAGTGCTAACATAAAAAATAGATACTAGTAAGGTATAAATGTCCAAGCGGCTTGCCACAGACAGTGTGTGTGAGTGGGTGTGTGACCAAGTGTAAGTGGAACGCAGATGAAAGTGGACAGTTTGGTAAGGGAGGGTTTTTGTCTGCTAGTGTGTTGGCGTTCTGGTCGTGCATCTTTTGTGAGTCATCTGTCGCTATTTAAGTTTGCACATGATCAATTTAAGTAAATCTGACTTGTCATCTGTTTGAATAAGCCTTAAAAGTAGTCTATATAGAACTACGCATCCTAAGGTTGTTTGAAAGAGTGTGAGCTGGTTTTCCACGTCTTGTAGAGGTAAAACACTTGATGTGCTTTTACTGTGTGATAAACAATTCTGCTGACTCTCATGACTTTGCTACATGATATCTTCATGTGCTCAGCATATTGTGTGTGCATGTGTCTGTTTAATGCATTTTGCTTGCTTCAGTTCTCAATGTTTTTTTTTTTTATAATTAATCTTATTAAATCATATTTAAATCTCTTTTATGATTAACTGGGATCATATTGCACAGTTAAAAAAAAATAATAATAATAATTTAGAGTCATTAATGTGCTAGACTGCACCCTTGGGCGTCTTTTCATCCCCTGATTATCTGATACACTTGATTGTCATCGGTGCCTTTTCCAAACAGTGAGTTGGCTCCTAGAGTGATGACAATTCAAGGGGATTTATCAAATCAAAAGTTAATCTATGGTATTGATCAGTCATCAGATCCTATGTGCCAGTGCATGTCTCTCTCCAGACTCGACGTGACTGAGATCAGTGATCTCATTTAACTTTCATCTGTCGCACCGAGCCACCATTACTTTCAGTGACATCTCTAACCTTTGTCTTATCCAATAGAAATTGCATTCCATGTCAGTTTAATTGCAAATACATCTGAGTGACAAATATATATATATTTTTTCTAACAAAGAGGCATGTTTTATTTCTCTAATCAAGCCAGTGTATGTCAACCATTTCTGTGAGAGAACAGATGCTACTTTAAATGCATGACGCTTCAGTACCAGGTTGCATGAAGTGAAGTCATTTTAATATTTTTTCTTGTCATGAAAGTTGCTTTGTTTTTATATATCAGTTATTGTTTGTTAAATTTTTTTGTAGGCTGAGTATGTATTTTGCAAAAAATCCTTTTTCTTTTAGCCGGGATTGGCGTTCTAAGATCATCGTGACATAGAGGGTTGATTTACTTTTAGATTTCGGTTTCTCAAATATTTATGTGCCTGCACAAGCATTTCTGTTTTTCCGTGTGTGTGTGTGTGTGTGTGTGCGCGTTCACGTGTGCTGAGTGAACTGGGAATCTGGGTCTTTGAGACTATTTATAGCTGAGATGCAAGACATTTTGAATACATCTCACTACAGCTGGGGTCTCATTCAGGACTAGGCACAGACGACGCGACTTTATTTTTTTTCTCTCGATTTGCTTTCTTTACATGTGCGTCACGTGTACGTGACATGCGGTATGATGTTGTCTAGGAATAGCTTATGTGTTATTGTGTATCAGCAGGACCTGTTAAGCTGGAGTTCTTATGGATTGTTTGCATCCACTGGCAGAGTTATTTTCATCAACGCAAGTAATTACTTAATAAAACCCAAGCGTCTCTTAGAGACAGCTTCATGTCGAACAGAGACGTTTGATTATTTGCTTCTATTAAAAGACCCAGCAGTCGGCGCATATACATAGCATATGTTATCCCTACGTATGTGTGTGCTGTTTCCAGCACATTTTACGAACGCTATTTGTTTGCGTTCACCCTCAGGACTAGGGCGTTTTGTACAGTGCTAGTGTCAGTAGCGGGGCAGGTTTAAGCAGCTGCCAGATAGACCTCACCTGACCCTTAAAGCCGGGGGCGTCCTGCACCCGCTCCCATCTCCCTCCTGCCGCAGGACCCCAGCCTGACCTGGAGTGGGCGGTGTGGGAGGTGTGGTCGCCTGGTCTTCACGGCTAAAATCAATCCAGCCCAAAGTCACATGGCTCTAGCTTTCTTTCAGCAGATCTTTTACGGCCCCCATTTCACTCCTCTCTCTCTCTCTTTCTCTCTCTTCGCTGCTCCCATCTGTGCTGACTATGCGTAACTGCTCCTCTCTCTTTCCTTTCCATTACATCTGCTCAGTGCTGTTCATTTATTTAAGTACCCAGCGCACCCATACACCATCACGCCTCCTGGACACTTCTGCTTCTCACTGTTTCTTTCTCAAAAGGCTCATGCATCAAAGCAATAAAAATAAAAACCGTGATTCAGACCAGGTGATGTTTTGTGGTGGTGTATTTTTGTGTCGCATGACGCAAAACACTCAGTATTGGGGCTAGTCTATTTAGCTTGTGTGTGTGTAAACTTTTTTTTTTTATGTACAGTACTGCTAGAAATGCTATATTGGATACTATAAATAAATGCTATAAACGTTATACTAAATTGAAAATTAGCCATTTTCAAATTAAAATATACTTATAAGTTAATGATAAATGAATTGTATTATGCTGAAAATGTTTTTGGAACGTTTGGTTCTTTTAAAAGATTACATTGAATGTTTAAAATTCCTTACAAATTAAAAAAAGTCAAATGTAGGCCTTTTTAAAATGAATAATAATAAAAGCACTTAAAAAACAAACAAGTTGCCTGTTACAGAACCTTAGATAGAGTTGTATATTCATAAAACATTTGTGAAAATCTTGAAATCATGATGTTTGTTTGTTTGTTTTTTTTTTAAAGAAAAAGGTCTTGTTTTGTGTCAACCACCCATTTAATAGCAAGGCTTGTGTCAATTTAAAAAGTGCTGCTTTATTTCTTTAATGGCTCTTTTGGCTTCAGTGTGTGCTGTTTTTTCTCAGTCTCATCAAAAGAGTAGTGTTCAGATTTCATTTAAATTCAGACATTCCGCCAAATCAAATTACGGTTAATTTCATTATTTAATTTTTGAAAGAGCGTTGGAAATCAATTGCAGTTTTGTTTTTTTTTTTCCAGGTTAGCATGACACATAAAATGATTGATGCTGATTTCAAAAGTATTTTAAGCGTCAAAAATAAATAGGAGATGATTAAGAGCTTAGGTCTGAGAGTGAGCCTGTCCTTTCGTTGTGCTGGGGGAGGTTCCTGAAAGGGCAAATATGCAGAGAACGATGTAAGCATGTTCAAACAAAGACAGTGAATTTAAAATGTAACCTTCACTTTGAAAACCGCCCTTGTCATAGACGCTGTAGTTTTTTTGTGTGTGTTTTGTTTTTGCTAATCTCTGATCTTTTCAATTAAGATGCATTAAAAGCTAACCAGAAAGTTTAATTTGTATTGTTGCATGGCATTGAAATCTATATCCTTGGCTCTTTGTGTAGCGCTTCATTTATTCCATCCACTTCCCATCTCTCAGCCCTCTGCGAGTCGCTGAAATGAGAGATTGGTCATGTCATCAAGTCCTGATGAGTTTTCAAACCCTTCAGTAAGCATTGACAGGCAGGTAAAGGCCAGGGCTATTGCGCTTGTCATGGGCCATGACTCTAAATGATCACATCCTTTTGTCTGCTCTGTTTGCATGCTCTTAGTGGAAGTTGGTTATTGCTTGAATGCAAACAAGAGGGTAGTGAATGTCCTAGGTCATGTGTGCGTGTTGTGCACCGGTGCATGGCCCTCTGGGAGAGGGAGATAGAGCGCAAGGCAGAGGAAGAATGAGGTGGGAGATAGCTGAGGGATGAGAGGGAGAGAAAGAGAGAGGCGACGAGTGTATGGAAATGGGGGCGGAGACCATCTGCCGGGCCTTGCTGGGCACATGTGTTCCTGTTTGTGTGTTTGTGTGTAGAAGAGTGATTAGTCTCTCACATTCATAATAATGTCTGTTTGCTTTTGCAGCTGTTGCACAATTTACCAATCCTCTCCCTGTCCTTTTTTTTCTTTTTTGTAGCATGGCTGCATTGCAAAGGCGCCCTCTGTTCTCTGTGAGCATTTTACAGTTCAGTTGAAGCATCTTTATAGCGACGGCGGTTTTGTTTTATTTCTGGAAAGCTGTTGTGTGTGATACAGTATTTTTGTGACGATGTCGTAATACAGTACATGCTTTGGTCATAAAATGGTCAGCTGTGGTCATCCCTGTTGACCGATTCTTGAAATTGGTCAATTTTTAAGTAAAAAAAAAAAAAAAAAATGTATTTGAATTGGTGTGAAAGTTTGCTATTAAACCGTATTGTATGTAGAGAGGGGTTGCTGTCACAAATGTTATGTCTTTTTTTTTACATTTTCTATTTGAATCTATTGGAATTTAAAGCAAACAGAGAAATGAAGATAGTGGTAAAATACATTTAATCCTCTGTAAATGAATGCAGTTGAACATTTTTAAACGTACATTGAATCTTAACATATGCATAAACTGCTATGTTGAAGTTTTTTGTTTATCATATTGAATTGTAAATTACATGACATGAGTTACGTAAATTATATAATATGAACAATACGCTATTTTCAATTCAAAATGGCAAAACGAAAAGAAATAGATTTTAACATTGACACTGACAAGATATTTCCTTAGGTTTTTACAAAACAGTAAATATTACATTTTACATCTTGCCTGTATGTCTAAGGTATTCAAACTGCTGCTCTTTTTTTGTTTCGTTTAAGATTGCGTGTCAAGTAGTTTAGTTGAGCCTAGCATCTGAAACTGCAGTCATAGTTTTGAATTCATGTACAAGTATTTTTTTTTTTTATTTAATAACAAAACAAAGTTCATTGTTTCTTTATAGATAGATAGTTTCACATATCCGACATTTTTATATATAAAAAATGAAAAATACCTGAGCAAACGTAAAATTGACTTTTAATTGTAAAACAGCTGAACATTTTTGGCGTGTGAATATTAATGGATAAAAGTGACTGGACACAGGAAGACTAATATTCATGAGCTTCTTATCTGCTGTATAGTGATTAGTCCTTATACACCCTGCTATCTGTGGTCAGCTCAAAAGTGGCCGTCACAAAGGTTGTTGCTCATTCTTCATTTACTGTAGAAGCGCCTTCTGCATTTTAGTATTCTCTTGAACAAAAGCATCTACACCCGCGTGTAAGACTGAAGACAGAGAGCAGGAGGGAGAGATGCGAGAGACTGATTAAAGCAAGGCAGGAAAGTGTTGAGAACAGAAGCAGAAGGAGAAAAGATTGAGCCGAAGCCCCGTAATGCGCTCGCGTTCGTGTTTGTCTTCTGGCTGCCTGAAAGTAATTATCCAGCTGCTGAGCGGCCGGGCTCGAGCGATGTTTTATGAGCTTCTGTGTTTAACACATCCAAATGAACAAATGTCAGCTCCCGTCGTGCTGGTTAACTCTGTCCAGCAGGGCCTTCACTCAGCTGTGACAGGCCTTGCTTAATGTGAGCGCTCCCTGCTTATGGTCAGTCAGCAGAGGCAGGGAGACCGGAGCCCGATACGGGGAGGAGGTGGAGTTGGCATGTTGAGGGCTTGCTGTAGATTACGGCCACTGTAATTGCTCTGAAATGGAACTGCATCCCAGCCAGCAGGCAGCTCATTAGAAACAAACCCCAACATATCAAGTGAACCTCAGGGAGCTGTGGAGGGGGAAAAAAAAAAGAAAGAAAAAGGAAAAAAGGCAAAGAAAAGCAAGAAAAAAACCTGCATCACCAGCCTCCACATCTACAGCTATGTCTATACAGCTCCTAAAACAGTTGTTCAATTATTTGGATTGTCGGGGAAAAACTGGGACAGCTTTTTTTGGGGCGGCGAAGGAAGGAGAGGGGGAGGGGCTGCGGTCTCATTAACGTTAATCAATATTTAATCAGATGCACGAATGTGGCGCTAATAACAATATCAAGGAACGCCAGCGTTTAGCCTTAGCACGGTTTCTGTGCAAAAAGAGTGTCCAGTCGGTGTTAATTGCGAGTCTCCCGAGGAATGCTGTCGGCTCAGGGTTTTCTTCTCACTCTTTCTCATCTGATTGACTGTATCCCGGAACCGCGGGCCAGCGTTGGGCTCCTCCCTGGCTGAGGGCGTGAATACAGCCTGTTCTGCTCATACGGTAATTAGACAGGGAGCGATCGCTCCACTGCAGCGCCGGCCCAAAACTCAAGCCCGCTCTATACCCGGCCTCCAGCTGAGCCGAGATCTGTGTTTTGATCTCAGCCGCTTCTTATACTTGCTGATCTCACAAACATACACAGGGGGTGATGTATTAGTTCGTCAGGCTGTGATTTCTAATGAGGAGTCATCATAAAATGCATCGGCGCATTCTGCTTCGAGCCACCGAGGAGAGGTGGACGATATTGTAGTGTGTTTTTTGTGATGAATTTACTGTGGAATCTTTCTCCCGGCGTTCTCGCTCTTCCTTTTCTCCGCTTATCTTATTATTTCCTACTATTTGTCCCTTTAGTGCTTTCTGACTTGATTTGTTCCATAAGCAACCCTGAGCAGTGCGGAAAGCCGGGCGCTTTGACGTATATTGGAGGTTATAAAAGACTGAAGGATGGGTGAAGTTATCTTTGCATGGCTTGCTGACGATTCATCACATGTGCACGTGCCGTTTTAAGTCAAGCTGGTTCACACACCGGCCATCTTGGTTACACCCTGAAAGGCTGTTTTTTATGTTGGCAAGTCACTTTGGAAGGAATAAACCCAGAAAAATTAGTATTTTAGCACTTGCGGTTTCCACATTGGGGTTTGGTTGGTCTGTGGATAACACAAGCTGTAGATATTTACATGTTCCTTCTACAAAATAAAATACATCCGCTATAACCCTTGTGGATTTGTTCTTTACTTTAAAAAGGCTGCTGCTAACAAGGGCTAAATGGCTAAAAACATTTAAATATCATATCACACTGAAAAGGAAAACCTACTCACTAGTTATCTTTTACAGCGTCATTATGTTTATAATCATGTCCTTGCAATCTTTTAGAAAACATTTTTTAAAAGACTTTGAAAAAGTAGTCAGTAGGAAAAATCCAAGTTTTTGTTGCGGGAACCAAGTTGGCGGTAACTTATGTATCGGCCCACATAACATAATTAATACTTTGCTGCAAATGCTCTATACAGCTGTGTATTTCAGTAGATTAAAAACATGAACTTAAGTTTTTATTACATATTTTGAATCATAAATTAATAATGAACTATATTTTTCTTTTTAGGCCGGTCCAGCTAATGTGCATTTTATTTGGCTCTTTAACTGTAAGATTGCACCGAGTGGATATTCAGCGTTGCGATTCTTCCCATTCATTTTTTCCTGTGAGTAATCTGTCCGTATGCCAAGTCTGTTGCAGTTCTGTAATATAGAGAGCCTCATTCTTGTTTGGATTTCATAAACCCTGGTCATGTGAGACACTCGAAGCCTGTGATGTGGTTTATTTGAGGTGACGGGAACGAGTGCAGAAGTTAATGTAAATGAAATAGATGGGGAGGAAAAGATAGTGTGTGGATATTAGTAATTTGAGAAGGGAGGTTGTAACATGGCAGCTTGGATTAATTAATGCCCTGCTTGAGGGGAGGGAGAAGTCAGTAAGGCAAGCTTGGGCAAAACCATTTTGGAGTCCAACTGCACCTTTCTTAAGGCTACAGGGAAAGATTCATCGTGTCCCTACCATAAAGGGTGCCAGTGTTTTTAAATTCATTTCATCGCTGACGTTTTGTAAACAAAATAGCAAGACACAATATGAGACCTTTTCGGTGTGTCAGATTGATGAAGAGTCATGTTTGGCACTGCTTTATTAGGCTTTTCAGTTAGATTGTATTTTGTTAGCCCCTCAGAGTTTTTGTCTTTTCACCAGCTTCCCTTTTGTGGGGTGTTTGTTTTAGAACTATCAATTCATATTCATATGCAATCATTAGTATTCTATTTAAGATGTCCCAGAATGCACTGTGCCTCTGGATTATTCAGATGAATGTGCTGAGAGGAAAAACACGCCAAAGTCACTGATATCAGTGCATTAATTTGACATTATAATGTGATAGATTTATCTGAAGCAATATGCGATTAGATATTAGTGTGGTATATATTTTTATTGGCTTTAAACTTTTATTTTCTCTAATATATATATATATATATATATATACTTCTATTTTTATTTATTTCTTTTTTGTATGCGTTTCATATTTCATATATAGGTGTTGCGCTGTGACAGTCTAGGGCCAGTGACAGCTTAAAGCCAACACAAGCATTTGAACAGTCCTGACAGTCGTGTCGTCAATCAAATGGCGTTCATGGCAGACATTTCACCATGTGTCCATGGCAACTCATTTCCCTGTCTGGTACAGGATGAGCGGTCCGGCTTTAGGCAGTGGACAGGTTCATCCTCCACAGGGCCCACCCACAGAGCCGCAGATCAATATCTGCAGACAGCGGCGCAACAATAGAGAGGCCTTATCACAGGCCCCAGCAAGGGCCCTCAATTGGCTCCTCCATTTTGAACTTTCAGGCCTTTGATATTCAAACACAGCGCACTGAATAATTGAAGAATCGGCGTCATTACAAGACTCTAAGCTTTCCCCCCTCGAGTACAGGAAGTGCCAGCCCAGGCACAGTGCGGGTCGCGATTGTTAGGCTAATTCCGCCTAAAATGACAGAGAATCCAGTACTAAGTCTACCATGTTAAAAGGCAGGAGAATACAATTAGGTTCTTCTTTGTGATCTTTCCGGAGATCTGGTGGTGACCTAATTATTTTGTCTTGCATCTTTATGTTGCACAACAGAATACCCACTCAAAGGAGAGGGAAGGAAAGAGCAAAGGAAAAAAAGCAGTGTGCACGCTCCCTCTATTCAACCTCATTATGTCTACTGGCATTTTAACTCCTTTTGATGATTAAGTGAGAAGAGAGGCAACGGGCTACATGTTGTCTTCTCACTTCTGACACTATCTCTCTGCACCCCGCTTTCCTCTTTGTTTCTTTACAAAATGTGCTTTGCTGGAGAAGGAGAGAGCGCTTTAATGTCGGATTCCCAAACGCACTAAATCCTTTATTTTATCTGGGTCAAAACCGCCTCAAGAGCCTCATCAAAGGCCGAAAGGGTACAGAGGTGCTGCCTGAGACAAAGCCGGGGTGGAAGGCTTTAAATAATTTTGCCTTCCCTTGAATTTTGCCCCCCTCGCTCTGCCTGAAATAGCAGCTGCGGTGTTCACGTTTTTGTTATTTGGGTGCGCCTCTGGACATCATCTCCTTTTTTCTTTTCATCCTGCTTTTTTCCTCGCTCCATGTAGTTGTGTAAGGCCGACTAAATGAGGACAGTAGAGTCCGTCTCCGGCTGTCGTGCTGAGAAACACGGGGAGATCTGAAGAAACGGCCACTGCAGGAATCCTTGTCGCACTAGTCGAGCTTAATGGAGGGGCCAGGTGCGGCCCAGATGATGCCAGGGGCCCCGTGACCGTGAAGGGAACAGGGTCATGTGCCGTTCAAAATTGAATTGAGAATGCCTTTTTGAAATCCAATTAAAGAGCTGAATTTGAATTGAGGTAGCAAATAGGATACAGAATTCGCAGTTTTAAAGCAGATTTTGTCAAAACGAGAGACAACTTTAAATGTTGACTTTACAACTTGACATCATTTGGATTATTTTATAATTATTTTTAAAACTTTGAATTTTGGATGGCTGGATTAATAGTTATAATTAAATTTATAATTTATAATAATTTATAATGTTCTGTGTCTGTTCGATTACGTTATTAATTGATCTTTACCTCACATCTACAGTATGCCATCTGTACATATACAAACTACTACTACATATACTGTAAAACAACACCTTGGGGTAAAGCTGCTTTGCAGTGATGTGTATCATGAAAAGCGCTATACAAATAAATTTGAATTGAATTGAATTAATAGATAGATAGGCAGAGTCACCCGTTTGTTTTTAGGCTGTATTAGGCAATACTGATATGCAATATATGTATGTGTGTGTGTGTGTGTGGATAAATTGTATAAATAGATTAGATAGATTGGTGATTGATTGAATTAATATTTAGAAAATATGATTACAATTGTTTTTATTATATTTAATGAAAAACATATTTTATATATATTTAAAATTTAATAATATTTGTATTCATAAATATATATATATATATATATATATATATTTTTTTTTTTTTTTACTTTGTATATTTAGTCATATTTAATACAAATTCTATTTTTAAATGTATTATGTTTTATATATTATACATAATATAATATGTTAATGTTTTTATTTATTTATTAACATATTAACAATTTGTTTATTACAGGGTTTATATTTAATAATATGTATTTACATTTACATTTATTTTATGTGTGGATGGATTTAGTAATATTTATATTAATGTAAAATGTAATACATTTTGAGATGTTTTAAATGTGTTATTATTATTATTATTATTATTTACTTCAACTCAATCAACTTATAGGATGTGGCCAATTCAATTAAAATTTACACCCGTTGAAAGACAGCCAGTTCTTCAGTTGTGATGTTTGGAAAACCCTGGAAGAGACTGAGGTGACACTGCAGTAAAAATGTGACCAGGTCGAGGGGGTGCGTGAGTGAGATATTATGCAAGGCCGTGTCCACAAGATGTAGCGCTGCACAATGACAGCTGTGCCATTGTCTCCCCTGTTTGCACACGAGCCAGCGCAGTATAGGATTATATACACAGCACTACTGAGGGAAAAGAGAATAATAGCCAGATATGAAAGGACAAGTCCCTCATGGCTCACCGCAGCAGCTGGACAGTAGGCCAACAGCAACCTGGAAACAAACATGTGCGTTTGATAAGTAGCCATGTTGACTTTTCTAGAGGATATACCAGTGGGCGGCTTGGTAAATGTTTTGTGGGAGGCCATTATTCTGGGCTTTTCTCTGCATGCACCCACATTTTTTTTATTGTGCCGTGCAAAACTTGAAGGTTTTAAGTTTCTGCCAAAATACGAGCTCACAAACCAGCAGCTGAAGAGGAAAAAGAAGCTATTTGTACACCGAGAGCTTTTATCTCGGTTACGTAATTTCCTCAAGGACGTCGCAGCGGCTCTCTCCAGCCAAGACCGCAGCCTGGACCGTTCCCACTGCTGTTCTCCCTGCTCCCTCCTGGAGCCATTGGACTGATCACTCCTGTAAACACTCTGCTACTGTAAATTGATCCCAGCGTGGGCTTATCAGAGGTAGCTAGCCTGCAGGTCCGTGACTCGGAAAAGCAGAAAACCGTATTAACATTTAACACATTCTCCCTATCCGACGGCAGATAGCAACAGCATGTCAAAACCTATCTTCTCGACATCATTGTGGTGAGGCCGGGGCAATGATCTGAGAATTGTTTGCTAGCACGGGGGCCTCCGTCTCTTGAAATGTTTTGCGAGAAGAGTGGAAAGTAAAAGTCCTTGTTGTTGCACATGAAATGTCAGAGAAAGGTAACACAGACGAGGGCCGGTTAAGAAAAAGGTGGCTGAGGGGAAACAGGTGCGGGGCTCGGTGGGTGTCGAAAGCCCTGGATCAGAATGCGGCACGCGCTACGCAGTTCACAATTCATTGGCTAACAGCAAGCGTGTGTTTGAAAGCAGAAGGAAAACCTACAAAACAAACAAGAGCACTGCGGTCCCCATAGATGCGCTAATTTCCTATGAAAATAATCAACGCCTGCTATACAGTATGTGTAGAGGATGAAATTTTGATGAGAACCCAGTTAGGAAAGAGGTCATTACTGTGTTACGTTCACTTGTTTGTCTATTTAGAGACACTGAGAAGGAAAATAAAGCTTCTTTTGCCGGGTTAGATCATTTAACAAAGCCTATCGCGTTTATCATTGGAAATAATAATTATCTGGCATTTGCCCTCGTGAAATCACCTACTCGGGCAGAAGAGAAGCGCGGCGTTTGAGCCGAGAGCGCGAGGCTGAGCGAAACCGAATACCTTTAAATGCTGGATCTGATAACAGTAAACAAATTGATTTGGGCTCAGTGGGTAGTCATAGGGAACTTATCTGATCCAGGCGTGAGTCTTAATTCGGCTCGCCTCTTCACGGTGAACAAAGCGTCTTGACGAGGGAACCATCCGTTTCACCTCAAAGTGTGCAGATGCGTCATGACGTCCGCCCAAATAAGATTCATGACGACCTTGGGAGCGATTACCATCGGCTCGTATGCATGCGGGAGGGGAGTTTTAAAAGTTGATATTCCGCCGCGAATCTGCATGATGAATCCCAGGTCATTAATATCACATTTGATGAAGTGCCAGATTTAGTCGGGGAGACCTTTTAAAGATGCCAGAACGCAACCCAGGAGAACCTCGTGTGGCAGGGGCTAAAAGGGCCGGCGGTGCTGCATACCAAGGCTGTAAATTATTTGCATCCCATAACGCGACACTGTACCTTCACCTCCATCGCCTGCAGCCCCTCGGGCCACGCGGTGCGTGTGAACAAGCGTACAGGCTCTTAAAGTATCAGACCAGCTGTCACGAAGGGAGAAATGAGGACTGTGAGATGAGCTTATGGATAGCTGCTACAAATCTTTGATTATGAGTTATTAGATGATTTGTTTACTTGACCTTTTCAAGGGGATTCATGCAGCTGGTAATATACTACAAAGAAATCTCTTCTGAGGGCTCTGAGCAACCATGCAGTGCAAAATGTAACATTTAAAAATTCTTTCTTTTGTTCTACCTGTAGTTGTATCATTTTCTTTCTTAGTTTCGTCAGTAGTTTTATCATTCTTAATTCTAGTATTCTGGATCATTCATCTGTTTTATCATTTTATCTATTGTTTTATCTTTTTATTTAGTTGTATTATTTCTATTGTTCTACCATTCTAGGTTCTATTGTTCTACTAATCATTCTATTGTTCTGTCTGAAGTTCTATTAGTCTATTGTCCTGTCTATAGTTTTATTATTTTATCTGCCAATCATTCTATATTTATATATCTATATTCTGTTATTATATTGATCTTTCTTCCTATTCTTGTTCTGCCGATCATTTTGTGATTCTGTCTGTTGTCGTATCATTCTTCTATTAATCTCTCTGTAGTTTTAGCATTTTTTTAGCATCATTACACCTGCAGTTTTAGCATTCTTTCTATTTAATGGTAGTTTAATTATCATTTCTATTGTTCTTTCTTTCTGTCCAAATGCCTTATAAACCATTGTTCAGTTGCTTACATTTCTACTTCAGCTCATTTTTTGGATATCCTTTCAAAATCAAATTGCAATTTCACATCTTGTTTGCTGCCAAATGAAAAAAAAAATGAAACTGAATTTAACAGGGATTTTGTCTTAAATTCTGAATCACTCTATCCTTGCCATGACGGTAGTCGCTACCACTCATAAGAAACTTTGTCATCCACGAAGAAGAGGGGTCACAAATACTTTAAGCATTAGGACTAAAATGACACGTTGAGATTTTTCTGCCAGCTAGCAGCTATGTTTTCCTCAAAACTCCCTCGAAATATGTCAGAAATTTTTTTAAATAATCTACATTTCTCCACAGAAAGCCAGAGTTTTATGACAACAGACTGCAGCCATCTTCCCACAGCGTGGCGATCTGTTTTAATGGTCATTGTTTGGTTGTGTGAGGAGCGGGCTGTTCTCTGTGCACTTGATTCATTAGTTAGTCTCTGGAGTGGGCTGACGGCAGGCAGGGGTGCTCCTCTGTCACCCTAATGGAATGGAAATTCACTTACATGCACAGACGGCTGCCGTGTCTGCGCACAGACATGTGAAGGCGCCAAAGGGAGGTTTTCAACCTCCCCTGATCTGATTTGCTTTGATTGGAAATGCTTAAGGACACACGCAATTGTGTGCACTTCTTGTTTACAAGTGCACAAAGATGCGTGAGCCCGAACGCATGCGGCATTACACCTTTTTATGTACGGTTTGAGTGTGTGGCCAGTTCTGTGGTAGTCATATCTAATGACTTCAGCAGAAAAAGTAACATCAGACGAGGTGAGAAGATGTGTTTATACCTCTCGTTATCTTTCTGCTTATTTTAAAAGATCAGTAGGGTGTCCTAGTGGGTTCTGTAACTAGTATGCTGTTAAACGGATGTATTGATGAAGAAATATTGCCCAATGTTGATATTTCTCAAAACCTAATGAGCTGCCTACATGCGTAACTTTTTTTTAGCAACATAAACAAGCTCACCAACGCAAAATGCGTTCCAAAAGGTAGGCATGAATGTTGTTCCTTTTATAATACATTCTTTTGGCCAAACAGAAAAAATGTTAAATAGTTTTGTGCTTCTTGGCATTGCTATAATGCTAATACAACTAATATTGCTGTACTACTTTTACATTAGTTATTATAGTGGTAACATCTTATAGTAATGCTGGATTCTTTACCAATAGCTCACTCTCACGTCTTTCCAAATCCACAAGTCCTTCGTCTGTCTTCTGACCCTGCTTCATCTTTTCAACAGTGACTGTTCCTTTAAATGCTCACAAAAATGATGTCTGTGCCAGGATCTTTGGCCATTGTTCTGTGGTTAGACTAATTACAGGTCTCGCAGTGGAAGCCCTTTCGCTGCTCCGAAAGTGTAACTGAGTGGAATCATTGCCATATTTGTGTCCTCACTAGAGCCTCATTCTGTCAGAGGTGCTCCCACACATTTGGACACGCAACAGCAGGTTGAATTTCTCAGGCAAGCAGGCCTGATGCAAGGAATCAAGTAACAGCCACTGCTGATTTGAGCATCTGTACTTTCTCCATTAGCTGGTTTGATAACAGAGAGGAAGGTGTTGAACTGGCTCGCTCAGAGAGGAAAGCGCTATCAAAGACTCTTGCGAGTCCTCTCATCTGTTTTGTGAATTAAACATGCTGATTGTGAGGGGCCTGCTGGTGGAATACAGCATTTGATTTGTCTGCCATGAAACTTATGTTAATTCACCTGTTTGAAAGCATAATTTCATCTTGTAATGTGCTTAGAATTGAACAGGAGTCTGTTCCCTTTTCCTTACAAAAAATCCATTGGTCTTACAGTGCATTGAAAGCATTCTATTAATAAGCTTCTTAATCCAGTTTCTATGACTGTGTTGCTCAACACAAGCAACAACCAGAGGTTGCAGCTCCCCAAAGGCGTCTGATCTCAAAATGTGAAGGCATGTTGGGAGACGGGCAGTATGCCTGCTAATTAGTGGAGACTTCCATCCTTTGAACCCTTACAATATGCCACATGTCTAACCTCTGCCTTACAGTTAAGAGTCAAATGCCTCTTGGGCAAATTGTTCTGCAGTTGCTATTTGCATGTTTTGGTTTCGGGGGTTGATTTGCCGTGCCGTAATCACTGTGTATTACTGTTTCTCCCTCTCAAGAAACAAGCACACGCTACAGTTCAGCTCCAAGTGAATTGGGAGGAGGGGCAAGATATCTGCTGGCAAAACTGTAAACAAGATTACTTTTATTTCGCCAACATTTTTATTATTGCAGGAGTTCAGGGATTGAACTAAACATGAAAAAGCAAATTGCTAATGGTGAGTAGCACTTGCCAGGAAAGTTACGATCACTTGATGGGGAAAAATCTTGCGTTTAAATGCCCCATGTGAGAGCCGTGTCCGAATTTCGAAACTCGAGGTGATGCTTGCTGACTCCACGCTCGGGTAGCAGACGGCATCACATCACAATTGATTGAACCACCATTGATTCTTGAGTTTTTACCCCCTCCTCTTATAGCTCCAGCTAAAACGCATGTATCAAGTCAGGCATTACAGAAGGAAGAACATCTGAAAGCTTCCTGTCATTTTTTTGGCATTCACCGCCTTCCCTTCTTTGTTTCACGTCATAACGGCAGAGCTGCTCCCCAACAAACGACTCAGCACTGCTGCACTTAGAGCAATAATTGGAATTTTTATGGTTGAGAAAGCAAACACTTTTAATACAGGCAAAAGCCCTCATGCAGTCCATGTGGAAGACAGTGGGAAATCAAAAAGATGGATCACCCTAATCTGTGTATTGACATCTCTCATGGCTGAACAAATGGTGCAGTTGAGCTATATTCGCCTGTATTGATCCCCAGGCTGCTTAACATTCATGCCCTTGCTCCTGGAGGTTGACCACAGGGCAGGAGATTTGCACTCCAGTCCAGCCTTTCCAGTCCCACCAGTACCCCCACCTCGTCCTGAGCTGACTCGTCTCAGCCTCGTCTCATACACGCCAAGTAACTTATCAAGCGGTCTGAATTCCTCTACAATCCATATTTTACACGTGCACTTCACTGAACGGGTGTAGACTTGGGATAATAAATCAATTAGAGCTGCTAGTAGTGTTTGAAAAATTCAAGGATTGTGTTAGCATGAGTAGAATCCTTTTGGAAATGGCAGCCTTGGAGTGGACCTGCCTGCCAAAAATAATCTTTCTCTTTCATCATTAGAGCATGGTGAATATGTAACATCGATATTTTACTCCCACGTCTCATTTAACATGATGGGTAACAATAAGTGAGTCATGGAGATGTATGTATGCACCATATTGTTCATATATGTTTTTCATTTACTAAAATAAAATTGTGTAGAAATTATTTCGGCTCAAAATAATATGGCATATCTGTATCTTCCTGAAAGTTAATATCAGTAAACATTGTACTACAGCATAGACGCCTGAGCTCTTTGTTTTGTTCTTCTGGTTTCTTGTAAGGTCTCATAGGCAATTACTAATGACCATCCATCCTGCTGATGGGACAAAATGCAAATGCACTTTCCGGAGCTTTTAATGGCTACCAACATGAGCCACCCCCCCTTATTATGCCTCCCTGCTTAGCGGGGTGGATGTAGAGCTGGAAATCAAGCCATGAGCTATTCAGTAGTAAATGAAATGGCAGGGAGCCCATGTGATTGGCCGGGTAATGGATCTTCTCAGTCAATGCAATGATCAGTGCAGGATCCCGTTCGTTTTTGACGGCGAGTCAAACCAGATCAATCCCAGTGTGTTTGTTTACCCAATCACACGGCGGATTACCTCTCACAAGTGCGCATTCATTGTGTCGCTGTGTGAGAGGTGACGAGCGGGCCGAAGAAGCGCTCTTTTCCTTGAATCAAAGGGATGGGTTAACATCCTGTGCCTTTTCCGGTCTTCTACAAGCACGTGGTGGTGTAGTACCGTGGCAGGGTTGTTTGATCTGCATTTGGCACACCGCTGCACAGAGTTCTGCTCAACTGAGAAGTGGGTCATACAGCATCCACCACATTAATCAGACTCCTGTTGTTGTTGACCTGAATGAGAAAATGCTTGGATCACCAAAAAGATGATTGATTGTTACAGATCCGGCCGATCCTAATGAGTCTTTCTAATCTCTGCTCTGTTTATGTCATGACTGTGTATTTCACCAATACGACCTTATTCGCTTCCCTCCTGAGGTTTCAGTCTCTCCCCTTTTTTCTTGGAAACGTCTTGCTAACAAAGAATTTGAGGCACTCAGGGTTTTCGTGGCTTTGTTTTTCTGCTCGTTTGGAGCGTGGGGTCAAACCGGGGGTTTAGGCTGCCCCACAAGCTACTGTCCAATAAATAATTATAGCCAAATGGCACCTAGCATGCTATGTTAATAGAGGCTGAAATTGCTTTTGAAGGTCCTCATAAGTCCCCCTTATAGATTAAGTCCCTGCATTGGAAAAATAACAGCACCCAGAAGAAAATGGGTGAAAGTAATCAGGTTTAATGGACTCAGAAGCTCACTGCGAATTAAATAACCATTGATTTGTTGGAATGTTCCGGTTATTACCAAACGCCACTACACACACATCAGTGAGGCTGATGATATTGATGTTGGGGCCTTTTTTATTTGGTCTTTATTGTATTAACCCCCCGTGAACTTGATTGTTCTCCGAGCTCGCTCTTCAATTTATCAGTCCTGCAGATTAGAGGTGGGCAGCTCCTTTAACCTTTGCTAAATTTAAAGAAAAGCTTCCAGTGGTAAATAAGAATTATGGTAATGTCAAATTGCCAATGGCTCCCATCCCCCGCACATATTTATGGTAGCCAGCGCCGCATATCTTATGGAGGTCATCAAGAAGTTCTTTATTTATCGAGTCGCCGTGAAGGCTGCGACCATGAAATGGTTCCTGCTGGAGGAAATTTCTGCATTGAGATTATAGATCAAGAGCACATCTACACTCCTTATGAACCCATTATCTCAACCGCTGGGACTTCATATGGGTAGTAATATCAACAAAACATGATCCTTTTAATCCATTTTAAACCCAGAATCTCGCAGCATATTGAGGATACATCAAAACCCAGCACTGGTGTGCCACCGAAACAAACGCCTGAACGCTTATCCTCCGTATGCAAGAGCTAAAGGCTTAGCCTGATGGAACAATCACCTAATGCAACAATGGATGAACATCCTAAAACGTTGCTGCACTTTTATGTCGGATATATTTTTATGTGTTTCGCTTTTTCGTTTTCAAATGAGACTCTCCGAACCCTCTGTACTGTGAGTGTTCTTTGTGTTGTTACCTCTGTAATGAACTATCTTTAGATTTTACAAGCTTGTTGTTCTGATTCAGACTGCTGGCTAGCAAGTACTGTGGATCTAGCCAATATGTTAATTTGAAGCAGATGATTTGTACATGTCTAAGGCCTTTAGTGCAATTGCATTTTTTTTTTCTTGTAGGCATTGCTTCGTCGTAGCTCCAGAAGACAACGTGCTGTTCCATCAAATTAGTCAATTAGAAGCTTGATCACTTGGACAAATGTAGCGGATGAACCACAGCATGTTAGTGATCTTACTGAGCTTTGGTAAAAAAAAAAAAAAAATCCACCTTTGCTTTAATTCTCTAAAGGCAATAAAGTCCATGACTCCATCTCTCAATGAAAAATTATTGAACTCCCTTCAAACTGAATGAAACATGCTTTAATCTCAAGCAACAGCCCATGCCAGCTATGCCACAAGCTATATTTAGCTTTCCAGAGGTTGTCTGTGTGCCACGGAGGAAAATTATCTCTTACCATAAGTAAGTGCATAGCGTTTGTGCTTTGATATGACATCGGTTCAGTGCTTATTCTTCTGCCAGTGAACCCAGGGATGAATTCGAGGATGGAGAATCAGGAACTAGGAAGCGATCCTAAAGTGTGACCTAAGAAGTCCGCTTTGAGTAAGTGTCAGTGTCCATCTCATGTTGAAAACCCCAGATGGATGATGAGGCTCAGAGCTCTGAGATGTCACATCCCATAATGTGGACAAGACCCCTTTCATCTATTGCTGCTAGACTGAGGGACCCAAGTGCTTTGACACACTAAAATGAATGTGCTGGTTAGCCCTGTAGAAACCCTATTTCCTGTCTGTAAGGCTATGCTAATGAGTAATGGAAGGAGTTGTGTGGTAGTCAGCTAGGTTATTGAAAAAAAGTTATTCATGCTTTTTGGGCAAAAACTTTAATTTGTGCGCATGATGTACAGTAACAATTTGTTCCCTTATTTTAAGTTAATCGTGCACGCAGTATAATAATGTTGTTCCCTCATTTCACTAAATCATTGCCATGTTTTAGTATAGAATCAAAGAAAATGTGTGTGCAAACAAGTTAGTGAACTACACACATGATTTATTTAAAAAAGGGAATGCATTATTATGTTGTGCACATAATTTGTCATTTTTCTTTCTGCAAGTCATGTGCAGGCTCCATATGAGAACTATAAATATTGCGAATTTAAAGTGTTATAAACTAATAATGGTAAATAAAAATAAACATATACATACATATATATATATATAAAATGTAATTATAGAAAAATAATAAATCAAATTTCACATAAGCATGCTAGCAAATGTGTATATGCATATATTTAAAATATTTTTTCTGTAGCAATATTGTTTACTGCTGTTTTTTTATATAAAAATGACCTTGCCAACTACAACCTAAATCCAAACAAATGTGGTTTTTAGAGGACTATAAAAGGTGAGAATTAAAACTTATACATATAAAAAATAAAATATAACTACTTAATATGTGAAAAAATCTAAAAATATAATTTTATAAATAAAGTTGTAAATAAAGGAGATTTTTTGGAAATGAATAAAAATATTGAAGGCTGCTTTACAAGAGAATACTATCTCAGTAAAATTTACTGTCAATTTCTAAGTGAAAAGTAAATCATATACCAGCTTTTTTAAATTATTTTTGAACATTTTAATTTCAATGAAATACAAAGTACAAAAATATATACAAATTAGTGAAATTTCTATTAAAACCCTGGTTTTGTACTTAAAGAGTTCATTTGCAAAAACATAACAATTTTCAAAAATCTTTTTTTTTGTGCGTTCCATTTAAACCCAGTCAAACTGCAGTAGGATTATTATTTTGATTAGCTTAAAAAATAATGGGGAAAGGGCCACTAACTAACATAAAAAATGCATGATAGCCTAATAAAAACATGCTTTTTTCTAATAAACTCACTTGTAGATGCATTATAGTTTCGTTTGTTCAGGCGTATATTTGACTCAGATTTGTAAAGCAGGACCTGTGGTCAGGCCAGTGTTTGGCCACAGAGAGCAGGAGCAGGCGGTCAGGCAGTGTCAGGGAGGGAGGGGTGGAGGGGTAGTGGGGGCGGATGGGGACATGAGCCCGGCAGGTCGGCACAGATGATGGGTCCAGATGGAGAGGTACTGGGCAGTGCCAGGGGCGGAGGAACCACGAGGAGGGACCACTGCTCCACAGGCGGCACAGGGCCGCTCTTTCCGTTCACGCCAGCTTGCACATTACCAGGCCCTTTGCTCTGAACTCAATTCGGCACCCGTATCGCACATGGTCTATACCAGATCTCTGAAGGACGCACGGCTAAGGACACACTCGGAATGATAAAGAGTTGTATGCTGAGTAGATAAAGGGTGGTTTTAGTTAAAAGATCCGCTAATTGCTGCAAATGGGCTAATAATCACAACCGAGTTATTATACGGCCTACAAAGACGATGTTTATGAATAAGCAACTTTTGCTGGAGACATCAGCAGTGATCAGAAACATCTCACTGGCAATAACAAGAACGACGTGATATCTAGGACAGCAAGTACGCCTTCGCGGTCTTCAGGGAGAGGGTATTTCTTCTTCACCTGCGTATTACAGTAGATAAACCCCCCACCCCACCCCCCACGCGTCTCTTCAGCCGACTCTTCTTCCAGTGGTCCCTCTGTGGGCGGAACAGTTCTGGAGGGGATTCAAAGTTAGACAGATGGTTCCTCACAAACACCTCCTCCAGCACTTTCATCCCTAATCAAACTATTAATTCATCTGTGCGGATGAGTACATTCACATGGCGCCATCCGGATGAATATTAATGACATTTTTGATAAGTCCCTACATTCGCTTTCCCAGTAACTCGTTACATGGTTCGAGCTGATTAAAATGAATCATTTACATAATTAACATATGGTTCTAGCATTGGCTTTAATATGCTGATTATCCCTATACTTTTTTTTTGTGTGAAGTCAGTGGAATTGAGACCATGGCAATTGTTTGAAGTTAAAATGGCGAACTCTGCGGAGGACGCAACTTATTAGCCCGAGGGCCTTTATGAAAGGTCTTCGAACATGTATTGAATACAGCAAAATATCACAAACAAAAGCCTTTTTTTGTGTCCTCAGTGACGCGGCGTCCCTGCGGAGTTTGGCTTTTCAATATAAATGAGGATTACCGTTGAGAACGCGGTCTTCGTCATTGTTGTTGACAGTAATTGCTATGCGAGCTAGTGCAGAATGTGGTTTGAGAGTTTGCTAGCTGTAATCATCTCCAAATCCATGTGGATATACATTTTTCCACAACGCCGTGGGATCTGTAAAGTGTCCTTTCGACGTTGACTTTGTTACTAGCAGCAGCAGATTAGTCTTTGCGAATCAGTTTGTAGAGCGATACCACACGACACACGGCGTCTGCGTAATTAAGAAGAGACGGCGCTAGCGTGTACTGTGCACTTTTAAAGCCAAAGCCTTGTACTCTGAAGAGGCCTCTGCAGAGTCTGACAAACATTTGCACAATGAAGGCAAGGCCAAACTTTTCTCACTTGTGGAGTAATTGGGGAGCACTTCACACCATAGTCAGAGACAGTGACAGCACTTCACACTGCGCTGGAGAGTGGCTGCTGGGATTTCTCACGGCAGGTCTTAGAGATATCCCTCCCCTGCTGAAACTCTCGAACAGCGAAAAGACCGCTTTCGCTCCTTCCCACAAGCCCCTCGCTAAAGCACACCAGTGTCATCGACTGCACCGGCTCTATGACAGACCGCTTCCTCGGGCCATTTCCCACGCTCCACTCCACAGTATTAATCAAGCGATTTAGATGTAGACACTTGGACATTGATGCCATATACATGGGGTGTAGTGCAGCACAACTAGACTGTATGTATTGTTTTGGACTTTTTACAACTTACAAAGTTGTTTTACAGATAGTGGAGAAAGACAGGAAGTGATGCGGCAGTAATGAGAGTGTATAGATAGCAAAAAATATGTATCATTCGGTATCAATCTATCTGTTGTTCCATCTATTCTGGCTATTGTTCTGTTTATCGTCAATCTATCGTTCTATCTATCTATGGTTCTATCTATGGTTCTATCTATGGTTCTATCTATGGTTCTATCTATGGTTCTATCTATCTATCTATCTATCTATCTATCTATCTATCTATCTATCTATCTATCTGTCTATCTATCTATCTATCTAT
>JAUMHP010000043.1:11853815-11872672 GCA_032361065.1 Enteromius trimaculatus
TGTGTATGTACCATAATAAATATATATAACATTATATATTATTTATCATTGTCATGTACTATATCTGGGGAGAAATAAAGGAAAAATAAAGGACAAATAAAATTGGTAACAAACAGACATTTTATTTACATATCGACCAATGCAATTATAACAAATAGCAGTCATTTGTCCATGTTTTTCTTCATCGCATATCTTTAGTAAAACCTGACAAATCCGGTTAAATTAAATGAATTAATAAAAAAAAATAATATTAATTATATTTAAGATTATCTATCTATTGTTCATTTGTTCTTATCATTGTCATATGCTATATTCAGTATGGATATAAGTAAATTAATTTTGATTAGTAAAAGTTATAGCATGACATCACATGTCAAAATCATTTTTTTTTTTTCCTAAATCCCTTGCGTTTAGAGACCTTTCTTCATGAATCTATGATAACGCATATGCAGTAGCTTTCCGCCGGCTCGATGACATGACAGAGAATAGTAATTCAGAGGATCAGGAGAGGAGAGGAAAAGGAACAGAGAAAAGAGGACGAGGAGAGGGGAAGGGAGGTAGGAAGAGAAGAAAAAGAGGAGACACCTTGGGGTAATTGTGATGCAGCTGAAGATGAGGCACTTCAGGGATTGTGAGAGCTCACAGTGAGATGAAAAGCCACTCCGGGCCAAAGGTTGCTGTGAGAAAGTGACATCTGACTGAGGTTTAACCTCTCTCCATCTCGCTTTTACACTCCAAGCGGTGACACCGAGCAGCGTAATCATCTGCTCAGCATTTCCCTTTTGTTAATCGCCGACAATAGCGCCAGCTGAGAGGGGTTTTCTTCTGTTTAATGAATTGACGATTGCTGTTACAGATACAGAAATATTATTGTTGCAGAGTAAGTGTTGGAACGAGTGGAGTTATTTTCAACCCGATGAGTCATACGCGTCTCACTAGAGATCGTCTCCCTAAGCAGGATTTTGGAAGGAGAAACCTGAAATAGCTGTTCGTTTCTATTGTGGCATACGCTTTTCCACGGTCTCAGTGTCCATTGTAATCTAATATGGGGCTGGTGGCCTTGCCGCAACCGCCGGCCAAGCCGTGCATTTCGTTGGCCAAATTTGCCGCTATGGGTTGATCGGGCTCCTAAAGCGCAACAACAAAAGCAAACGTGTTGTGTAAGCCGCTGAGAAAGAGCAAAGCAAATGAGCTGTGTTGTTGAAAAGCACTGCTTCCTAATGCCAGGCAGGCTAATAGAGAGCCATGCTAATGCGTTTCGCCACGAGCCCCCCTTGGCACTCTGGCAGGTAACGGCTCGAGAAGGGGGAAGACGGGGGGAGAGCCAATTAAATTCCTCTTTTTTGAATATTGACCGGCTTGTTATCTGCGCTGAAACCCTGGAGTCAGAATTGCTAACCTCGGCAGCTTTCACAAAATGCTTTTCAACTGCCCAGAATTATGTGTGGGAAAATGCTGAGGATGGCAGGATCAAATGTGCGGTTTTAGTTATCAAGCTTAATACCTCCATTTATTCTGGAGACTGTGTGAGCTGCGACAGGTTTTTTTTTTTTTTCTCCCTCCCCTTCCCAGGTCAGTAAAATGGCCTGAGGAGAAGCAGTCACTCATTCAGCGAGGATCTGCTAGGCGCAGCGCTGTCACTCAGACGTTGTGAGAGGCATTTTCCAGCGAGAGTAGTGCAGTTAGCCTCAGTCTCCCATAAGGCCCTGTACTCATCCCATAAAGCGTTGCTCTCCATCAACTGGGGCGCATATTCTTTTCCTAAGTTACAGCATGCCATCATCATCTGTCAAAGTACTGCTGGAAAAAATGGTAACTTGCTCTCTCCGTTGACCAGTGGCAGCAGTGGAGAATGAAAAAAAAATGTGCAGTAATATGGAAAATACCAGACTGCCCTAAGTGTGGCAAGTTGTTGCCATATGAATATAAATGAATATTTATATTTATAAATGCCTTTATTGTCTGTTATTGCAGAATAAAATTATTTCTTAAAAACAAAAAAACGTCAGCCAGGGCAAACTGTCTTTTGATATTATAATAGTACTGTTAGGATTTACAGATGCTGAAATACAATATTTTTGCAGTGATTTTCACAAATTTTAGAAGGAAAGTATTTAAAAGTAAAATTACTAACATCTGTGCTTATGAAATTACTGGTATTATTTAATTAAAAACCAAGGCGCTAATTTTCGCTGAGCTTGGTAGATTGCAAAATTTACCACTCCCCTTGGAACTTTTCTGGAATTGCGCTCTAACACGAAATCTCTGTTTAGAAAATCTGGCCCATAATTAATTTAAAGACTACGATTTAACTTCAATCACAAAATCACTATTGTATTGTGAGTATTTGCTGTATCGTTCAGCTCTAGTTTGAGTGTGCCAAACGTGATTGGATAGTCTTCACGCATGTGCTGTTTTTCGGAAAGAAAATCTCTTAGTGGCTTGGCAGTTGGTCTAAGTGCTTGTGTAGGGTTTAATTTAATTAAAGTGCTTCATAATTTAGGCAGGACAGAATGGACAGAAGGCTGAGTCTCAGAAAGGCTGAGGCACTCAACAACCCCTCCTTCCCTCGCCGAGTCTGGTCTGAAGGGAAATGCCAGCGCTTGACCATATAAAATAAAGATTCATTGCCGCCGAAGCTGTAAACGCAAGCGAGCAAATTAGATTAATCAAAGTGTCACCAGTGTCAAACCAAACAAATAGCAGAGGGATTTAAGTCAAATATGATGTCTGAATATGTGTGCATGTACTGGGGCATCGGCTTGTCGCGTGGGGATTTATGACAGGGAGTTGTCGGTCTGGTGGAAATAACCTTTATGCTCCAGACAAACTGGGGAATGCCCTGGGAAGGCCTTAAGGCCAAACAAATCCAGATTTATCATTCAGTCCCCCCCCCCCCCCGATCCCTCCAAAAAGCAACTGTCCATGGTGCTGATGGAGACCTGCAAATGCATCCCATGGTGCACAGAGTGGCAAAACACATTTTTTTCAGAACATTGTTCTGCTGGTAGTGAAGCAGCACTGCATAGTCACAGCTGGAATGATTTTTTTTTAAGCAGTTAATCTACTCATCTGTTTATTTATTTATTTATTTTAAAGAAATTAGTGTACAACACTTACACAAAACAGTGCAAGCTAACACTAATACATTTTTGATCACACTCTACTTGAATTCAGCTTGTATGATTCTGACTGATATGATATTTATAAGGTATTGATAACCACATGATGATTATATATTTTCCTAAATAATTGTAACCATAGTTACTGATGCATTATACCTACGGTTATATGGATAACTAAGGTCCTAAACTTTATGCAGGCTTCTATATTAATTAAAATTTTTGGTCAAAATTGCATATTCTACCCCAAAATTGAGCACACAGATTTTCTAATGCTAATAAAGTCTAAAATCAACTTTGTTGCATTAATAACCAATATTGTGATGGAACACAAAAAGCACATGGAATTAATTCATTCATTAGGTATATACTGTATGTTAAAACAATATTCACAGGAAAATGAAAACCCACTCACTGCTCTAGAATTGGGCCTTAAAAAGTATGGCTAATTTTAATTATAGGCTTCTTATTCTGTTGGGACTTGGAAACAGTTGTGAACTTTACTGTTTACTGCTAATAATCGTGATCTTGCTGTAGCTAAAAATGGAACATATAATATATAACATATAATATAAATATATCATTCATGCGATAAATTCGCATACATATATCTCTCTAAATATCCTCCAAGCTCTGACAGGCCATGTGTTTGTCACCCCTGTTGTAACTCATTATATTGTGTGCTTATCATGTGTTTAAAGGTGTAATGATGACATTGTAACTATGTACTGTATTACAATTATTGTTACAATTATTCATCATAAGGCTTATTTTTGTGAAGCGTGTGATCGACCTGACTGATGTAACTGGTGAATCTTCAGGAAGGTAGTTTCTCTTCTGTTCACATTCGGTGTGTTTTTGAAACAAGGTCCGACTCTTGCGTGCTTCATTGAGTGAAAAGCTATTTGTAGAATTGCCGGAATGATTGAACCTCTCCAGGCGTCTCCACAGCACAAGCAGCTGAGGGCTGGATTTAAATGACTTCTCTCAACATCCATCATCTTTTTTTTTTTTAATTTAATGTATAATCTATGGGCCATTTCACCACCCGTCACTCTGTCTTCAGCTGCCTCGATGTCCCGACTCTTATGGGCAGGCCGGAAATGTTGGCGAAATGGAGTGGGGTTCAGCTGCCTTTTAATGTGTTTGATGAGAGGGGTGAGATGTAAATGACTCCTGTGGGAATACGCTTGTTTATTTCACACAAATATGAGAACATGCTGAAGTAAATGAAACATGGCTGAGGGACATCAATCAGAGGAAGGGGCTGTTAATACAGTAATTACATTCATGGATTAATGAAAGGAATCTCTCTTTCTCTCTATCACATACTTTCACTCTCCCGCACCCTTCGCTCCTTTTTTTTTGCCTGTGGAGTGTGTGTCCGGGTGTTTGACAAATAATGTGTCTCTCCTAGTTGTGGCTTCTTCACTAATTTTCATATTTTGATTCTTTACTCTAAGTGATGGTTTGAAGAATATTAACCCACAGCCGATTGAACATGTTTTAAAAGCTCAGAAGTCACTAATGCAAAAGTACCCCCACAGATCAAAATGCATTTCTTCTTCAGCGGCTATAATGGAAAAATATTTCATTCAAATTGTGTCGAACTCTGTGGTAATATATAACCAGGAATGAATGTGCTCTCAGTTACTAAATCATCATTAGGCCATTCAGACACACTCCAAGAATGCAGGAATTAACTTTTAAGGAAATTTGAGGCTGGAGTGTGTAATTTCTCCTATTGGGTTTAATATGCCAAGACAGCTATAAGAAATCCAGACTGATTCCTCGTGAAAAGTGGGAACCTTTTGTCTCTGTGATGTTTCAAAACAATGCTCAGTTTGTTTGAACGTTCTGACCAGCCCAACACGGCAACAGCGGCTCAAAAAATGGGCTGATTTTGGAGGCGGGGCTATCTGTTTAGGCAACCAATAGCAGACGAGGGAGTGTTTAGGAAACCTGTTTGAATACAGTGCGTTCAGTATTTTTGCTTTTAATTCCAATGGCATAAAATCCCCAGAAAAACAGAGGAAAGAAAATGTATGCCGTAAATCATTATTAAATGCCTCTGAGGTAAAATCACAATCAGTATTCAGACTGCAAACTGAGGGGAATGTCTAGGGCATCAGGAACATTAGAGCTCTTATTATAATCATAAACCAATAATGAAGGAATATATAAAAGATGGGCACAGGAGAGATATTCCAGGGAAAGGGTAGCATCCCAACGGAAGAAAACAAATGGCACCCTTCACTCCAGAGAAGGAATGGCTCTAGTTAAGATTGATTGCTTTGGCGTCTCGGCAGTGAGGTAAAGAAAAAAAAATAGGGAGGGAGGATGTTTGGAGGACTGACCCTGTAAAGCTGCTGATTTCAGCAGTCTTGTTCAAGGGGCTGAAGTCTCATATATTGCCTCGGCTGGCAGTGATTTGTCTGGAGCCCACTGTCGATTTGTGAGGACTGACACGGGACATGCCACCTCTGTAAAATACCCGAAACAAAGAGCGTTCCTTCACGACTGGCTAATTCTCTGTGTTATTTCCCATGCCACAGCAAAAAAAATAACTGACTTTTTGGGCCGGGACGTACCCCAAGGCCTTCTTATGTCAGGGAAGCTTTCCTTTAATGCTAGAGGACTGTTGACACATGAACAGTCCACGAGGACACGTTTTAAAAGCGTGTCCTGAATGAGCCCGCTTTGAATGGCAGCGCGCTACATTTGAGGAGAGAAAATGGAGGTCGGAGTCGGTCCTAGAAGCATTACTGTTCTTTTAGCGGCGCTCTTCTGAGACCTCTCTTAAACCTGTTAGTGACACTTCAAGCTCGATTCTTGAATCAACTTTGAAAGCACCAGTTTTAGCATATTCTCTTGTTCTTCGTGTATTGAGAATCAACAGCGTTATTGAAGCCGGAGCCTCTTTCTGCAGGCTCGCCTGGGATACTGACGTGCCTCAGTCACACGGCAGGACTGCAGTTGTGAATCAATACGATTCCTTAACCTGTCACACTCCCAGCATTGTCACAATACCAGTTTTATGAGGGTGATTTAGGCGTGGGCTGAGTCAATCAATCACAGAGAGGGGGCCGTGCTAAATGATCATTTGATGTGGTGAAGGATGGCGATGCAGGGAGATTGCTATGCCTGGCTCCATACCTCAGCAGTGAGAAGGCGAGAGAGACTCCATTGGAGTAACATTTTAGTTTATTTACTTACTGTTTACTTGCAGTAGGTACACTCTCAAAATCAGAAACATTGCACGCTTGAAGGGACGTGTTGGCGCCTATTTACCCCTAAAGGCTACATATTAATATTCTATTGTATCAATATGCACCTTTTGGCAGTAGTACAAAGTTTGTGCCATTAATAGTGGTGCCCCAGTGACAAGTGTATAGTTTTGCCTAATGTACAGGTCTTTTTTTCCCCCTCGTGAAAACTGTACCTATTAAGTATAGCTTTTATAGTCTTGGGAAGTCACATGGTAGCTTTGGGTGAGGAACAGATTGAGATTTAAGTTGTTATGTTCTGACAATCTCCAGAGAGCTGTTCTCATATGCAAATGGATCAAAACAGAGTCAAGCAAAGTGACTCATTTGTGACTTGGATGAATTGGTTCAATGAAAATATCAGACTCAAAGGGGGGATTTACAAATGTGATGTATTATCTTATGAACACAAGAGCTAGGAGTGTAAGATTTTCAATGAATATTGGCTTTTCATTGGCTGTTCATCAAGTGAAATGCAAAATCACAATGCAATTTTCAAGTCATATTTATCACTTCATTGCGAAACCCAGTTAGTGGCCAGGGCATTCTATTAAAGATCTCCTTTTGCGCTGCACAGAAGAATGAAAGTCAAACAGGTTTGAAACGACATGAAGGTGAGTAAACGGCAAGCGTATTTTCATTTTTTTGGTAGAACTATCCCTTTAAAGGCGCCGGTTTCTTAGTGTCTGTTCTTCTGCAGTGTAATAGATGTGGTGAGGAGCTTGAAGATTATCGGATTGTAAATACTCCTCAAAGCGGCAGGGTGGAGAGAGGAGGGTGGAGGCGCTCCCCGCAGCCTCGGCCCAGACAATGCAGTCAATTAAAATGAGATTGTGTGTGTGAGCGGAACGCACTGCAGAGAGAGAGAGAGTGTGTGTCGGTAATGCAGTGGGGGAGAGTGCATGAGCATTACGTGCCTGGCTCAGATCAGTTAAGTGATATTTGGGGGATTCTCCATCATGGCAGGCAGGCAGGCCAGCGGGCTGATGGCTTCAGCAGTTGGAGCGGGCTAAATTGAAGTGTCAGGTGGCAGAATTGTATTTTATTTTCTAATATGCTCGGCTGTTAGCTGTGGAAATGTTTTTTAAGGGCGGATGCGTACAAAAGGGATTGAACCCGGCACAGCGGTCTTATCGTGTAAGACGGTATTTCTTAAATTTACGGCAGAGATCGTCCGCCCCGTCCCCGCAATGCTTAAAGGGTTGCCGATGATTAATTAGGGGGAATCAGAAAGGCCACGGTTTTATTGAAGGTTTTAAAAACGTAACACTGTCATAAGAGGCATGAATGATTTTATTTCCTCTGTTTCCATTATACAGCCAAGCTAGCACAGGAACAGTGTTTTTTTTTTTCCCCCTCACGCATTAAATGAAAAATTGCTTTCATCCTGCAGATATCAATAATGCGATGTCGGGGTCTACTAGAACAGCTATTAGATTACATTAGTGGAAATTGTGGTACAAAAGCCATGTTTACCATTAAACCGTAAAAGACGGGGGAAACTCTTGCGTTAATACTTAAAGCAATTCCTTTATTGCCTGTTTACCTTTAATTGTGCTTGAGAGGAAGGAGAGAAATGTGCAGAGGGGGTGAAAGAGGTGGAGAGATGGCATAAGCGGGTAGTTAAGTACTGTATCATTTGCAAATAACATTAAATCCAGGGCTGACAGAATTTTTCCATTTCTGTAATGGAGGGTCTGAGAGCGCAGTATTGTTTTTACGTTGACCTCGGCCAATTGTTTGGTAATGTTGGGCTGTCAGCCACGCTTCTTGACACCTTGACATCATCCGCACGCTTTTAGCCGGGAAATGAGTCAGTGTGAAGAACGGAGGGAGGCGGGTGGCATTCATTTATAAAAAAAGAAAAAAAGAAGACCATCATCAGCAAATTGGGAAGCTAGTGAGCACCAATACAGTCTTTTCTCCATCCAGCCATCCTCCCTGCCTGCTCACCCCCTGGTGCCCCCACCCTCTAACCAAAAAAAGGGGGAAAAAAGTCCAAGTGGCTTGCTCTGATAAGTAGGTTAAGCTCCTATCTGTTAATTAGGCTATTCCAGATGTGACTAATTTACCAGCCATGGGCATACAATATGCTAAACACCAGGGAATTAAAGCGATGGAGAGGGACGCTTCCCATGTGCATTCTCTCTGATAGGACAAGTCATTTCAAAGCTCCAAAACCAACACAAGTTGCTATTTTAATCATTGCTCACCCTATCTATTCCCACATAATAGTGCCTGCTCGAAATTAAAACATTAAAGGAAATTGAGATAATTGTCATTATCTGTAAAGTCGAAATCCTTGCCGGTTGTCAGAGCTGTCTGAAAATGCAAATTAGATTATTATTCAATTATCACACTTTGAAAATGAGATATACAGGTTTGGGTGTGTATGTATGTGGACGGACGGACATCCTGCTGGAAGACGAGCAGGTCTGTGTCCTGTTTCGTGCGTCAAAGCCTGTGTAATTTTTTCGGGCCCCAGCAGATGCTGCCAAAGTGCATTGTTTGTAGAGCCAGGGATTGAGTCAATGAGCATATGCTGGTGTTCTGCACTCGTTTTTTCATCCTTGTGATTAGATTATCAGTTAAAATGATCAAGAAAAATCGAATTAATCATTTGAGATGTTGAGATCAGATGGTAATGTAGGTAGGTCAATGACATACAAAAGTGTCTAAGATAAAGCAACAATTTGGTTTGTGACACGTGGCAGGTTCTTAGAAATATGCAGTCCTTGCATTCATGTTTTTGTAGAGTTTAAAAAGTTTTTTGTTTTTACTTTTATAATGTTATACAAGAATAGTTGAATAATTTAATAACATAACTTCCTTGAACTGTGAGTACAGACGAGGGTGCACAGTTTTCATTACTTTTTATTAATTAATTTATTTATTTTTACAAATATCAGTAAAGTTTTCTTTTATTTTGTGGGAGTGCTAATGATGCGGTCTAACCATGCATTTTCAAGTTATTGTTCTTCCTTATCATATAGCTAAGTATGGGATTCCAATTATTATTAAATTATTACTATTATTATTATTTTTTACAATATAATTATTTGAAATAAATAACAATGGAGTCAAATAAATGGCTTTCTTTTCAAGATTTTCTTTCTTTAAATATGATTTCTTTATGAATCATATTTTAATTCATAAAGAAAAAAACATGTTAATCATAAAACAGGTGAATTCAGGTCTTTGTATATACTGTATAAATGTTTATTTGAATTAATTGATGTATATGAAAAAAATAATAAAGTAATAAAAATGCTAGTTATGGTTCCTTCAAGGTATACTTGAATCGGTTAATGTGTTCACTGCAATCCCAACCATGACATGTCCCGGTTATTCTGCACAGAAGAACTTTGGAAGCCCCCAGCCTAATGCAGTGCTCCCGAGGGCCGTCTCTCTGATTCTTCTGAATGAGGCATCTTAATTGCAGACATCACGTCTGTGCTGTTCAACGCTAAGCACTAGGCTACTACATGCGGCAGAAGCATTTACATGTTTCCTGGCTGGCACATACGAAGCATCTTACAGCGGGAATTCTCAACTGCTTTCATTTGAAGCCCGACTCCACAGTCGTATGATAGAAGTGGGTTAACGTGATCCCTTCGGTCATATTGCAGTTGCTTGGAAGAAGAAAGTCCCAGAGAGTCTCACATAATCTGTTTTTCCCTGACTCTCATTCTCTCTCTCTGCTCAATCATATATCTGCTGCATCCTTCCCTTAATTAATGCATCACAGAAATACATGAATAAGCAACTTGCTGGTAATAAGTGTCCCTGTGCACAGCACAGATCTCCTTTCTTTGTGGTTCCTTTTTAAAAGCGTGCTACTGATCTTGGCTGTTAGACGGTCTGGCCTATTATGGAGATGTGTGAATGGCCAGCAGGCATGTCTTACTGGAATTCTGGAGTGTGTAATTCAGCTGTAGTCTCAGAACTTGCCAAGCAATCACTCCAACGAAATTGATAAGATTCATTTTATTTATATGAAGTTTTTTTCTATTTTCTTTTTTTTTTTAAGCATACAATTCAAAGAGTTACTAGAATATAGGACATCTGAAATTCATTTAGAAAAACAGCACAGTTAAGGCTGTGCTGCAGCTGTAGCAAACATACTGTACTGCTTTGAATTTTGTCTATCAATTCCTAGTAATTTACGATTGCTATGCTTAGGATGACCATACATCCTGTTTTTCCTCACCTATGCTCTGGCCGGGATTTCAAAGTTGCCTAAATGTTCAGGTTTTGGCTTTCTTTTTCCTGTTGACGTGCTGTCTATACAGTCCTCATACATTATATGTGTATTTGTATTGCTTTGGATGGATAGAAAGATAGACAGACAGACAGAGGTGCTTGTCTTAGTATGAACCACTAACAAAATAGCGAGCCCCCCTCTAAACCCACAAAAAAACATTCTTTTCCTTTTAGCTACTTTTTAACAGCTGTTAATCATGTTTTATGTTGTTACATTTTGATCGCATCTATTAGGAAGAGTTCAAGATTGAACAGATGAAAGAAGACTGTGTTGACATTAGTCAAGGGTAAAGTATCTAAAGATTTCGAGGACACAGCACAATCGTCGAAGATGTAACTCTATATACTCGATATTTGTTGAACTTTCATTTTGTTGCTAGGTTTGTTGGGATCAGCGGCGGAGCCGTTGGGTCAAGTGAATCTGGAGTCTCGGGGACTTGGCGAGTTTATTAATGTCTCTAGGCACAACCTTCTGACCCTGTCAAATCAAATCTTCTGTGTGCTGATCCACATCCTCAGAAAGAACGGCCTCAGATGATAGATTTTGAGTGAACTGCAACCCCTTCAAAATGACATGTACCAAAGTGCTCTCATTGCTCAAAAGCCAGTTAACCCCCATCGCCTTTTTGACACAAAAGCAAGAGACCTAGAGTGCCATTGTGTTTTTGTCCACTTTCCACTATATAAAAGCCATTTGTTTATAAAACACATTAGCCCACATTCTCAGATTGTGTCTGCAGGCGAAACAGCCCCTGTCTTTTATTGCTGTGAATCAAGTCCCTCAAAATTTGGCTCTTTTGGCCCCTGCATGGCTTGCAGGACTGTAGTTTTTGCTTTGTATTCAGCTGGGCTTTTTTCAGTGTGTGATGAACCCTACTCAACAGTGTGTTAACTGAAATGGGAAGTGACAGATTCACTAAGGGATAATCTTCCTGCCAAAGAAACAGATATTACCCCTTGCTTGCACATTACAGTATGGCCCAGCAGGTAGAATTGTGAGACCCCTTACTATACAACAGTTTTTATTGATTTTTGTCAAAATAATCTGACCGAAGTGTGTTTCGTGTTATTAAGTAGTGCAGGACAGTTTAGTATTTGCGCTTTTCATCTAGTAGGGAATACTTTGCAAACTCACATACTGTATATAGATGGTTTCATCGGGCGCAAGCTCCTGGACCTAAGTTAAATTCCGGTTTGTGTTTGTTTATTGATCAGGGGTGCGTCTCCCAAAAGCATTGTTACCCTATTATTTTCGCAAGTTCCGTCGTTACCAGCATAGTTCAAAGATTGAGTGTTTTTTTTGGAAAGCATAGTTCAAACGAACATTCGCAATCAACGTCACAAAATGTACGTGGTCAGAACTACAGCTTTGGACCTGTGGATAGAAGCATAGTTTCTTGTTAGTAAGATTTAATAAATATGCTCTTGGGCACAAGAAGCAAACTAACATGCATTACTATCTTTATCTTACATTCTATCTAAATATAAAATGCGTTTTAATGATGTATTTTTGTGCGTCTATTCTAAACGCTGTTTTTGAAAAGTGCGCATGTGCATAAATGGCTAAGGGAACCCCGGGGTATGATGTAAGATGATTCAAAGATCAAATCAAGCATAATAACAGTGAACAAAAATAGTATATTAGTCAATATGTGTCATGTTCAAAACAGCAGCATCTTCGAGATCTCTAATCAGTTAAATAGCAGAAGTTATTCCTCCACCACATGTGTGTGATGTCATTAACACTGGCCCTATGTGGTTGAACTAATGTGGTTCACAACAGAGATGTGACCGTGTTCGGGAAACATGTTCGGGACCGTGTTCGTGTGTAGCTAGTTCGTTTTGTTTACATTGTTGTTGTTAAAACCGTCTGTTTGCTCACCAAGGCAGCATTTATACAATACAATAAAATACTACAAAATGCAGAATAAAAAAAAAAAATATATATATATATATATATATATATATATAAAGTGATATTTTGATATGTTATTACAATTTAAAATAACTTCTTTTTAAATCTATTGTTATTAAATCTATCTATTGCTTAGTTTTTCATACCCGTTATTCCCTACATTGGTGTCAGATAATTCTTCATAAATCATATCAATGTGCTGATTTGATGACAGTTGTACTGATTAATATTTCTGTAGAAACTATGATGCATGTTTTTTTAAGGATACAAGGATGAATAAAAGGTTCAGAAGCATTTTATTGGAAGTAGATTGTTTTTATTGTTATTATTTATAAATATTGCTGTCGCTTTTTATGTATTGCATCCGTGCTTTAATTAATGAATTTCTTTAAAAAAAAATCTTACTAGCCCCATTCTTTTAAACTATAGTGTGTTTGTGCATAGAAGGATGAATTCAGCTTAATGATTGTGAAGAGGTTTTAATCAAAATATCACTCATGTATATATATATATGGGGTGGTTTTAGAGGGTGAGGTAGGACTAGATGAAGGAGCTTGTGTGATGCTCTGTGAGGTGTGAGGAGTCAGGGGTGGGCGTAATGGAGAGGGGGAGGGGCCAGGCCATTAAATAAAGTGTTCATTGCTGGCTTTAATTAAATGGTGACTGTGATCTGAGTGGAGCGGGAGATTGGATTGTATGACATATCTCTAGCCTCCGCTGAGAGCTCACATCAGCTGTGTCAAAGATATCGGGAACGGAGCATAAAGTCAATTACAGCTCCAACAGTGAACAGATAGAAGGGGAGAAAAACACTCCCAAATGCTGTCAACGTTTCAGACACGTTTATGACAGACTACATCGAAGGGGGTTTTGGGAGGCACGCAGGTGGACGTGGAGCAATTTGGATGTCGTCGGGTTGACGGTGACCCAAAGCTGTCAAAAGGAAACCCTTGTGATTGTGGGCTGATATTAATGCTGGAAGGCAGGTATTGTTTGCGTAGCGCTCGCCGTAGTAGATTGAAAGGTACTTCAGGTGCTCCAGGTCACAACTTCACCCTCAAATTATTTCAACAAGGACTTGAGGAGCCCTTCAGCACTGCGGCCGCTGCTCCCGAGGCCCTCTCGAGTCTGAACTCAACGAGGCAGCGGGGAATTCACAATATGCTCGTATAATCAGCGCAATTAAAACAATTACACTTTGGCATGAGATAATGCTGAGGAAATCCTGTTTGCCATTTTGTCGGTGCAGTCTGTTTGGACGAGCGGTGTGTTGAATTTCGCTTCAGCGAGAATGATGTTAGATGTCGATTTCCTCAGGGAAAGTGCTTAAAATGTATGAGCCCAGCTCTGGCCGTTGTTTATTTTGTTTGTCACTGAATTACTTGATATGGTTGTCACAAATATGAATGTCACGGAAGCGGATAAACAGCTTTTCAGGATCAGATCGAAAATTGTGATTAAACTTCAAAAAATAAAGCTTTTTTTATTTTATTTTTTTCCCAGATATTTTTCACCGCAGATGAAAAATTGCAGGTCATACATCTATGTTTTGACAGTATAATTGATTTTCTATTGATGTAGTACCCAGCTGCTCTTATCCTTAATTCTATCACAGAATTTAATGACAGAAAATAAAAGCGAAGGGATCTCCGTAAGCCCAGTGAGATGAAAAAGAGCCGACGGGAGGACGAGAGAACCATCAGCCATCACCCAGAGCTGTCCTTGTGAAACAACGCTTATGGATGGTCTTTTGCCTCTTCTTAATCTACAAAGTGGAAATATTTCATGAATATTGATGGGGTCTGGACATGTTTTCCAGCATTGTTTTTTATTAGGAACTAGCTAATTCCCAAGCCCCCGTCTGGCTTTGCTTGTTATCAGGCTATGCAGTTTACATAAAGGCGCATTTAACCTGCGATTAATCTCAGGCACTCCAGCGCTGAGCGTTTGTAATGTGATAGAAAGTTCTGGATGAGCTTCAAGCCAGGCTTGGATAAAGGCCTCCGCGTGCGCCGCGGCTGAATGAGACAATCATTTTCAATGGGCTCCCATTGCTCGCTTTTACTCTCCGAGCCCCCTCCTTCCCCACGTGGAGCAGCGAGGATTCAATGGAATGAATGTTTGTTGATTTCCCTCTGAAATCAAGAAGTAGATTAGTTTGAATTGGTGGGGAATGAGGTGAGGAGGCTAGGTGGCTCGCTATCGCCCGAGCCCATTTCCCATTTCCTGTGTGTGCGCACTGGAGGTGTGAGAGAGAGGGCAATGGTAATTACCGTCTGTTTCTCTGGCGCAGTTATGCCACTGCTACAGTACACATCCACGCTCCCATTATCCCGCAGATCAACCAAGCAGTTTGTGTTTGCGTTCCGAGAGTATCAGATTCCAGATCTGGCCCAAGACGTTAGAGAGAGCGAGAGAGATAGATGTCAAATCTCAACCTCCCTTTCAGACTTCGTATGAGCTTCTAGTCCATCTTTTTTTTTTTCTCGGAACGTCGAATAATGAATTTGATAACAAAGGGAAATGTGGCAGCCTTTGCTGGCCTGTCTGAAGTGCTTAATTAGCTGATTACAACGAGCCAGGATTGGCCTCTCACCGCTCGCATTCGGTCTGCGTTTTCACATGACTGTCCCCTTGCCACATCCGACTGACTGTTCATAGCCCCCCTGCGGTGGCCGCTTTCTGAGCCAAAATGTGAAATTACTGTGGCACATTCAGCCGTTGAAATGAGCAGCCCCAGTCTGGATTAAACCAATCTGCACACAAGACAATAAACCTGTCACTTCTACGAGTATGCTGGGACTGCTCTTAGTGCACTTTACTGTACATTACTCTTCAAATATGCTACGGATAGGTCTGAACGGACAGCTACTGTAGTCGACTAGTTTTAAAGCATGAACTGATGTTAAAGATCAAATCCTGAGCACCCAACTAAGAATTTAATAATAATAAATACTGCTTCTTCATTTTCTTATTATTGTTATTACTATCACAATCATTATTATTGTAACATTTTAGTATGAATTTTAGATGAATTCTCTCTTAACTAGTTATTAGCATGCAAAATACTAGCACATTGGCTATTTATTAGTATTTAAAAAGCACATTCTGCATGAATATATTCTATATCCATAATCCTACCTAATACCTAATGATTTAACAACTAACTTATTAAGCAGTAATTAGTAGTTAATAATAGTTAATTAATAGTGAGAATTGGACCTTACAATAAAGTGACTGTTGTTATTATTATTATTACTACTACTGCTACTACTACTACAGAAACAAATACCAGAAACATGATACATAATTTTAGTAAAAAACAAAACCTTGATAGTCTTAAATCAGTTTATCAATTAATAAATTGGATATCATGATTTTTAATATATAAAATCAAGAATAATGTATTAACTATTATTAGCAGTAACAATTGGCTGCTTAATGACCCACCCATTTTTTAAATATTAAAACAGTATTTTAAATGTAAATGTAAATTGATTCTTGTGCTTGACTGCTTATTTATTTAGTGTACAGTATGTATGTGCTTTGCACCCCAAGTTTTGTATTTTTTGCAATATCATATCATATCTCAGTGCCTTTTTTCCCCATGTAAATAAGAATCACAGGTGTTTTTGTTTGTACCCCAACCTTCTTCAGAATACCTTAATATTCATATTCCCATCTGTTAAATAAAGTGATCTTAACATCTGCGGAGCCACTGTCTCAGTGGCCGTCGTCTTTTGTCGCGGTGCAAAATCTGAAAGGCGGCAGACGGTTTTAATCCGCAGACCATTCGACACGATGTAGCGCTGGCGGAGACGGCACGGTTGCGCGCGGGAGCGAAATAAGCCTTTCCTCTGCATCAGCTTTTTCGCTCTCGCAGACTGTAACACAAAACTACATTTAAAGCATCAGATTTTGTGAGGCCGATGTGCAGCCTCAATAATTGATGAGCTTGGCTGAGTGTGGAGGTTTGGAGACTCGCTTCGCTTTACTGCAACGCCAGAGAAAAAGAGAGAGGTGAAAGTGTTAGATATTCTCTCACATGGTGTAGGTTGTTATGCTGTACCACCCACACTTTAGAGCAAGTGAGCTGTGAAATGTATTCATTGTAACATGGAAAATGGAGGCAAGGAATTGCCTGTAATGTCTGACAGCAAGGGCAGCCAGCCAACATCACCTGCATTATTTCACTTGTGTATAAGTGTGTGAGTGTGTGTGTGTTTTTCCTCTCTCTTTTTTTATATATTATTATAGGTTTGGGAAATAGGCAGCAATTTCATTACGATGTGATTTGGGAAGAAATTGCCCACCATTGAGTGACCCCACCGCAGAGGATCAAATGGGAAGTCAGCTCAAATAAAGTTAATAGTGCATTAACTGAAGGCAGCATCGCTGAGCCCCTAAGCAGTGTTCCTCATGCAGCGCCTGCCCCTCTCCTTCCTCCTCCTCCTCTTCTTCCTTCTTCACCCGCCTCACTTTTTGCTCTTCATTTGTCTTTTATCCTCTCCTCTCTTCCCTCTTTGAAACCGTAAGGCAGCTACTGTATATTTGTACCTCCAAGGCGAAGCGGCACGGTGAAAAAAAAAGTGGATTGGCTGCAATGTATAGGAATGAGGCACGCGAACCAATGGAGTGTGCCTTTGGCCCCTCCCATCTGCATATCTCCTCTCCTCCGCAGCTTGCGAGAAAGCAGCCTGATGAATAACACAGAGGGGACTTGTCTCTGGGATTATTAATTTCCCATCTCTCTCTCTCTCTCACTCTCTCTCTCTCCCCTCCCTGTCTCTCTCTCCTTTCCCTTCCCTCGTTCTTTCTCTGTGTGCTTACCCCTTGCGTGTGGCTTTTTTTTGTTTCTTGCCTTGCTGTTTGAAATGATCCTTTTCCATTCAGTGTGAGAGTGCATGAGTGTTGCTTCATGGAGCTGTGCGGCCACTGTTAACACTGCCTGGTAGCTATTCTTCCACACAAGAGCTCTCGCGTCACGAGGGGGTGAGTTGGTATCTATTAAAATCAATATAGTGTCGTGAGACCCAGGGCTAAAGCAGTCGGTCGGGGGCAGGTTTTCTAAATCTGAGTATGCCTGCATCTAAGCCTGACCTACAAAGGAAAGGGAATTTCTCGCTGAGGACTCCAGTTGAGCGCCGGTGCGCGGTCGGACGCTTGTATTTGTGTGTGAGAGAGTGTGTGTGCGTGTTAATGTCAGAGAACGCCTGGGTCTCATAGTGTGATCAGTCAGCTAACAGAGCAGCGAGTTGCTTTTGTTGCTAAACACCAGGCATGCTTTTATCAGAGCTAATGGGGATGTGTGTGAGAGACCTTGGTTTTGCTGGGGGAATGGCAATGGGATGGAAATGCGAGCTAATGATGGGTAATTGAAATAGCGGGGAATTATAGTTTGTTTTGTTGATATTCTCTCCCTCGCACGCTTTCGCTCTCCCTCTCTGAACCTTTGTTGGAATATTGATGACTCTCTCAGGCTGCAAAAATGATAATGATTATAATAACATCTGCATCGGAAAGTGCTTACGAGAGCAATAACAACTAACAATTGAACTTAACGCACTTTACGTGACTCACTAGGGCCGTGACTTGACTTGCACATGAAGGGACGCTTGTGAATTGATGTTCGTATGGTTGTGTTTGATTAAGTGTGTGGATTTACTGCAGGAGAAGGTAGAAATGTAACTTCTGACGCATCATTTGGTGTCTACCACATGGCTGTGTTTTGATTGGCTGTTAGTGCATTATTCGTGGGAGGGGGTTAGATTGTAGGCACTCGATTAAAAAGCAAAAAAAGACAGCTTTTATTTACGTTTTTGGACCAGAAATATTGTAAACTTTAACAAAGATCTTTTATCTGAATTTGATTAAATGTGTGGAACATTATGTAGTATTAATAGTTAAAACAAATTATCAAGTAAAAAAAAATATCATTCAGAAATATCATATTGTCAATTTTATTAATATCATTTTGTGGTATGTAAGTTGAAATTACAGTATTTCATTAGTTGTGTGTAATATTGCTCATTTTTAATGAAATGTTTGTAAAAATATGCATTAATAAGCAAACACATATCCCAAAATTATTAATTAAAACATGTACACTCATTGCAATCAAAATTATGATGTGTAAACACTAAATTATATTTTGCTGTACGAATACTTTGTAATATTTGTTATTTTATGTATTGTAAAACATTTTCTTTTTTTTACAAAGTCTGTTGTAAACGAGAGCTCATTTTCAAATTAAAATTAAGTTAAAAGACACCCCCCCCCCCCCCTTTTCTG